>CAWUFW010007318.1:322500-782500 GCA_963921515.1 Calotriton arnoldi
ACGCCTGCATCCTCTGTTTGGAGGCCCCCTCTACCGCGACTGCTCCCCATAAGAAAAACCCGACGCCTAAGGACAATCAGTCAATCAATCGCATTTGTAAAGCGCAACACTGTCACCCCTGGGGTATCTGGGTGCTGTGTCTCCGTCGAAGAGCTAGGCCTTGAGTCTCTTTCTGAAGTCTGCCAGCGAGGGGGCTGTACGAAGGTGGAGGGGAAGGTCATTCCAGGTCTTGGCAGCGATGTAGGCGAAGGAGTGGCTGCGATGGATGTGGGCGAGCGAGGAGGAGTGCAGATGTCTAGAGGGTTGGTGGAAGTTCAGTCGATGGTTGATGTAGGCAGGTCCTAGGCCGTGGAGGGCTTTGTGTGTGTGAGGATCTTGAACTGGCATCTCTTCTGGATGGGAAACCAGTGGAGGTCTCTCAGGTGGGAGCGATGTGGGTTCGTTTGGGGAGGTCCAGGATGAGTCTGACTGCGACATTTCGTATGGTCTGTAGTCTTCTGAGGAGCTGGGTAGAGATGGAGGGAGTTGCCGTAGTTGAGGCGGCTGGTGACTAGAGCCTGAGTTATGATCTTTCTGGTGTTGGTTGGGACCCATCTGAAGATCCTGCGGAGCATGCAAAGTGTATGGAAGCAGGAGAAAGTGACTGCGTTGACCTGTCGTTTCATAGTCCGTTGACTGCCAAGGTTGCGTGCGTTGTCTGTCGGTGTAGGTCCGAGTTCTGCAGGCCGTCAGCTGTGGTCCCATGCAGATGTGTTCTTCTCGAAGATCAGTACTTCAATTTTGTGTGAGTTGAAGTGGATGCACAATTTCTTACAGAAAATAAATTTTATCCTAATATACTAGGAAATGCCACTAAAAGGCACAGTATCTATATTAGAAAAATTTAAACTGACAAATATAGATCACATACACAGTATACTAACATTCATTTATCGTGAATGAAAACATGAGTTGTGCACCCAAGACACAGGACTGTTATCCACATATAAATTTGCATTTATAATGTGCCATACAAAAGGTGCATTACATAAAACATATTCCAACCAACAAAACATTTATTAAGATACAGAATAAGTGACTCGGGTGGGCATCCATTCAATATTAAATGAATTGTTCAAACATGACCATATTCCTTAAGTGTAGGTATGTATGACATTAAGGCGGGAGTAATCCTCGGTGAGTGAGAGAATCAGTTGGGTGTCGTCTGCGTAGGATATTATGTTGAGCCTGTGGGATCTGATGACATCTGCGAGGGGTGTTATGTAGATGTTGAAAAGGGTTTTGGCTGATGGATGATCCTAGTGGTATCCCACATATGATGTCTTTGGGGACGGAGGTGAAGAGGCAGTCAGATGCTCTGTGTGCGTCCTGTAAGGAAGGAGGTGTGAGAAAGTGCCTCTTTTGACATGGTTAGCCCCCCACCTTTTGCCTGGAAAATGATGTGGTTTCGATTGAAAGTGCACAAGGTCCCTGCCAACTAGGTCCCCTGTGCCTGAGCCCCTTCCCTAAAAACTGTACCACGATTGGCAACTTTGGACTCCCTGTAAGTCCCTAGTAAATGGTATCTTGGTACCTAGGGTATTGGGACTGAAGAGGGTCCACTAGGAACCCCTCTCCAAGGCCATGCAAACTGCCACTGCAGCCTGCATGCTTTGGTGCAGAGAAAAACGACAAAGTCGACATAGCACACTGCCTGTGTGCCATGCCAAGCAACACTGCCTAATCTGTAGGCACACCTCTAGCAGGCTTTACAAGCTCTAAGGCAGGGGCATATCTGTATGAGCAGGTATGCCCCTACAATATTTGTCTATTCTTAATATTGTAAGTGCCAGTGAAGCAATAGAGAGTACATGGGCTGGAAACTCTACAAACTCGAGTTCCCCAGCACCATGATGGCTTTACTGGACCCAGGAGTGTGTGGTACCAAACTACCCCTCCCAATAAACCAACTGATGCCAGTGTGGGATTTACTACTGTAACATGTACCCAGAGGGCACATCAGAGGTGCCTCCTGAAAACCTACCAAGCAGGGTGTGGACTCTGACTGGCTTTAGGCATCCTGCCACCACTGGACCGGTTTCTTGACTCCTGGGTCGAGAGCCCCTTCTCTCTGAGGCCAGAAACAAAGCCCATCCTGGGTAGAGGTGTCGCACCTCTTATACCCCCCCCCCCCCTCCCCTCCCCCAGAGGATGAGCACAGTGCTTGGGAGGGATAGCTTCAAAAGCCTTGCCGCCTTTGTAATGCAACCCTAGCCTCGGCTTATGCCAGCTCCCAATTCAAACCCTCACTTTTGGTGGGGAAACCGGTAGGAAAACTTAGTAAGGAAAGGAGGTCTGCCCCCCTTTGCCAACTCCACCCCTCAGGTGCTGGAGGCGAAGTGAGGCACATTTTTCAGTGCCCACCATCTTGGAGACGGTGGTACTTATCCAATCAGGGCTAGGGCTATGACCCCCTCCCACAGGAGGGTGGCATAAAGAGTGTAGACATCCCAGGTAAGGAACCCATTGGTCTCTACCTGTCACTCCCCTGTAACGCCCTTAAATCTAGTATTTAGGTGGCACCCCCAGACCCTGAAATCAGATTCCTGACGACCTAAGAGCCAGACACTACAGCGTAGCACCAGCAGAGAAGACTGAAGACATCAACTGACTTGGCCCCAGCCCTACTGGCCTGTCTGCAGCCCTCGATGACCCGTCCTGCAACCCAGCGACCTCCAAAGCCTTTGGGGGACTGCCTGACTTTGACAAAGATCAAGATCTCCCATTGTCAGCTGACCTGTCTAGAAGAACCAACTTTGAAGAACAAAAACCTCTGCCATGAGGAACCACAAAACCACCACCGGACCCACCTTTGCACCAGACACCCATGGCCTGAGTCCAAGTGAAGGTCCTGTGAAGGTTCCCCAGCACTTCTGAACAAGAGTGCATTGTGGTCTGACCCCCACCAGACTCCTCCCCCCCCCCCCCACGATGCCTCTACTAGCTCTACTTACCTGGGCAGCAGTGAGTTTTCTTCGTCCGGCTTCCTGGCCTGGGCATGCAGTCTTTCTTCAAACCAATCTCCCCCGTTGGTTTGCATTGGGCACCCAGCGCTGTGTTGGCACTCTGCACTTGGCCGCCTCTGTGCCGCTGAGGGTGTAAGTTTGGTGCTGCCTTGTGGCTCCCCCATGCTTAACTTAACCCTCGGAAACTAGTTTACCAAACTGTGTTACCCACCTGTGAGCGGCATCTCTTCAATTACCCTCTTTCTCCATTGGATAACATTGGCACCAGATTACAAATTTGAACCCTGCACCCAGCCACCCCTGTGCCACTGGAGGTGCAGATTTGCTACTTACCTGAACCTTGCCTGGTGCTGATTCTTAATCCAGAAAACCAAGACTGCAAGTTGTATACCTACCTGCAAAACCGCATTCCTGTTTTCCTCCCATAGGTTAACATTGCTCAACTGAAAATTGCACTAGGGCCCCGATTACAAGTCTGGCAGTCCACGGACCGCTGCAGCCGCCAGGGTTTTCATGGCCGTTCCTCCTCCATGTACACCCTGGCAGAGAGGGAACAGTGTCTCTGCGCCCTGTGGATACACACAGGGGGGCACATGTGCCCGCCTGTGTGCATGCTCACAAGTTCCTGCACAGCATGGACTTTTCAGTCCATGCCGTGCAGGAACTGTTCTGGGCGTTCCAATTGCGGTGCCTGTTTTCAGAAGCACCGCTGTGGGAACGCCAAGAAAAAGCCTGCCAGACAGGAGGAAACTCCTAATCTGGCGGGGGGGCCTACCATGGTTTTGGCGGTGTGGCAGCGGGGCGGACCTGGCGCCGCACCGCCAAAGTCAAAATCGGGCCCCAAGTGTCCACTTTTTAAAGTGAAAAGTATTTCGTATTTCTTGGTCTTAAAATAAATTTTGAAAGAAGCTTATTTTTTTATAAAATTGGCGAAGATCTTCTTTTTGAGTTGTGTCAGTTATTAATCACTGTTTGCATAAGAAATGTCTTACACTCTTCTGTGTAAGGCCGAAGGCTGCTCGAACACACTTCCACAATTAGAGCACATTGGGTTACATTGAGCCCTGTACACTTCTGGGGGAATCTCTGGACTGTTTACACGATATACCTAGTTATTGGTATACCACAGAAAGAGCCAGCTTCCTACAGGTGGCGATCCACTTAAGGGCGTCTTGCTGTATGCCTATGTTGTAGAGTGTGTTGATGAGGATGTTGTGGGAGATGGTGTTGAATGCAGCGGAGAGGTCTAGGAGAATCAGGGCCTCCGTTTCTACGCGATCGAAGAGAGTTCTGAGATATTCTGTGGCGGCAATCAGCCCAGTCTCAGTGCTGTGGTTGGCACGGAATCCTGATTGTGATGCGTCCAGTTGGGGGTTTTGTTCCAGGAATTCGGTGAGCTGCTGGTTGATGGCTTTCTTGAGTACTTTGGCCTGGTAGGGGAGCAGGCAGATCGGACCTTTGAGATCGCTGGGGTTGGTGGAGGCTTTCTTTAGGAGGGGACTGACATCTGAGTGTTTCTATCTGTCCGGTCAGGTTGCTATGAAGGTGATGAGGATGCTGGTGACTTGCGTGCTGAATGGGTTTGTTGCGAGGTTGTAAAGGTGGTGGGCGCCGCAGAGGGGATGGAAGACATGATGGCTGAGATGGTCAAGGCGGCGAGCAAAGATCAGGTGGTAATGATTTGGCTGCTGTTCGCTGGTTGGTTGAGATCGTTGGGGTTGAGGGTGGCTGGTTGGAGGGTGAAATTGTTGTAGATGCTGGTGATTCTGCTGTGGAAGTAGTTTGAGAGAGGATGTCGCAGAGTGCTTGGGAGGGGTGGATGGCGTTCTCTATGGCTGTTAGGTTTGAGAATTCTTTGACTATGTTGAAGAGTTCCTTTGTGTGTTTGCCTGCAAAGGTGATGCGGGTGGTGATGGCTGCTTTCTTGGCTTCCTTGATGTGTTGGTGATATTTGCTGAGGGCTGTTTTGTGGGCTGCTCTGTCGGCTTGGGTCTTAGTGGCACGCCATTGTTTCTCTAGTTGGTGGCAGTTGCGCTTGGTGGTCCTGAGTTCTGGGGTGTACCCCCTGCTGTGTTTGGAGGTCTTGTTAAATTTTGTGACTCTGTCAGTGATCCAGGTGGTGAAGTTCTGTACGGCCAGGTCTAGGTCGGTCGAGGCTCGGGTTGGGAGGTGGTGAGGGCCTGTGACCACTGGGCTTCAGTGGCCTTGCTCCAGCTCCGGTGGTAGGGGATCTGACGCCTGGTGATGGTGTGCTGGGCGTCAGTGATGGTGAAGTGTACGATGTGGCAGTCTAGGTGAGTTCTGTGGTGTGGCTGAATTTGAAGTTGGGGATGGTGTCGCAGAATGTTGCTCGGGGTACCGGGGGTCTGTAGACAATGGTGCCTTTTATCGTGCTCTTCGTGTCAGTTTGGTGTTCCATGGGAGGCGTTGGGCCATCGTTGGTGATGGTGCATCTGATGGTTTCCTTGAAGATTATGGCAATGCCTCCACCTTTTTTGTTGGCGTGGTCTTGGTGTATCATCTTGTACCCTTCGGGATTGGCGGTGGTGATGTCTGGGTTCGAGGAGGGGTTGCGCCACATTTCTGTGATGAAGACAAATGTCCGTGGAGAGGGTGGTGATATTGTCCTAGATTTCCTTGGCTTGTTTGCAGAGGGAGCGGGCGTTGAGCAGGATACAGTGGAGCTGTTGCGGGGTGTTCTTGGCCATGTGGGCTGGAGTGGTGCCGGATCTTTTGTAGGTTGTGTCGCAAGAGAAGTGGCAGTGTCTGCAGGTGAAGGGTCCTTTGGCAGATCGTGGGGAGGAGGAGAGACAGCTGTTTTGTGGTCCAGGAGTTTCTTGGCGGTGTACCGGCGGGCAGTTTGGTGGTCCTGGCGCTGGCCTTTGTCCAGCTGCGGTGCGCCCACTGCGCGTCCATGCGGCGGCCTACATTTGTGGTCCTGGTGGGTGGTCCTGGGACGGTCAGGAGCAGCAGGCAGTGCAGGGACAACATAGGGACAGCGGGCAGCGCAGGGGCAGCGCAGGGGCGGCTGGCAGCGGGCAGCGCAGGGGCGACTGGCAGCGGGCAGCGCAGGGACTGCACCAGTCACCCCTGGCCCATGGAGAAGAGGACCAAAGGTGTCCCGGTGTCCCTATGTCCCCGAGCATTGTGAGGCCCGAGCCCCCTTTTGGTTCCTCCCGACTTGCTTCCCAGTCAAAGCCTGCAGCCTCTTTTTACGGAGACCAATCCCCATTGACTTCTATTGGGCACCCGACGCTGTTTTGCACCCCTTCATCCGGCCACCCTAGTGCCGCTAGTAGTGTCTGGCTGGTGTTGCCTTGGAGCTTGCCCTCCATTCACCTTAAGTCCCGGAGATTGGTCTCGTAAGTCGCTGTACTGAACCTGAATGCACTACTTGTTTTTCCTCCAATAGGATAATATTGCAGCTTTTGGAATATGCACTGTCGACTTTTTAAATGCAAAAGTATTTCTTTTGAAAAACGTACTTACCAGATCGTGTTGTTTCTGTTGCCTAAATATATATAAAGATATGTTATTTTTATAAATTGGTGTGGATCTCCTTATTGAGTCGTGTGCATCATTTATTGACTCTTCTGTGAATTTGCAGATGTCTAACATTCCTCTCTGATAAGCCTAAGGCTGCTCGACCACACTACCCCAGAAGAGCACTTTGGGATAGCCCCTGTCCACTCATAAGGGAACCTCTGGACTCCTTGCAGGATATCTCATTTTGGTATATCCTATAAGGAGCGAGCTTCCTACATTGTCGATGAGGAGTAATACTTCTCCTTTATCTAGTGTAATATTGGCGATGGTGTAAAGTTAATTGGATTTGGCTACAAGAAGGAATAAAGGGGATGGTGTCTGAACTAAATCTTTTTCACTGGACTGAGGGGGGCAGTTCGTAAATAGTGATTATTGGATACCCTCCAGATTCCTTTTGAGGGCAAGAAGGTGGTTTCTGATATCAGTAGAAGTTAACAGTCCTAACAACCTCTCCTCTTCCAGTGTTTAGTTTAATTTAGGTGATGTAGGTTCCCGGTTCTTATTTAATAAAATTAATTTTTTAACCAATTAAAACTTTTTTAGGTCGAGCCTTGCAGCACGCATGCACTGTCTTCGAGACATGCTGTAATCACTCTGTGGGCTTTGAACACACCCAGTGCTTTTCATTTGTTGTTTCGACTGGCTTTCGAAATTCCTTTGCTGTCGGTGAATAGTTTACATTTGTCCCACCTTTTGGCTGATTTGTCCTGTCCCTGCTACATGGATCCTTTCACTATCGGCCATATGTTTCGTTGTGGCTTACTCTTTAAAAAAAAAAAAAAAAAAAAATGTGTTTAGCCATGGTTGCAACTTTGGCTATTGTCTGCCTGAAGTCTTTGTGTTTCCCATGATCTCTTTAAGTATGGTGACCACGCCTTTCTTTTGTTAGGCACGGCTTGCCCATCTCTTTCGTCTGCTTTTGTTTGAAGCGAAGTTATGTAAAAGACCCTATATCTTCTCCAGTTGTGATCTGTTTACTGTTATGCTAGGACCTATGTCTTCCAAAGGAGGAACTCAGCAGAGAGATGCACCCTGCCGCAGCCAGGGTGCCGCTGCTTGTTTGCGCCGTCGCTTCCTGTTGAACGAGTTACTTACCTTCGGTAACGATGTATCTGGTAGAGACACAGTCTAGCCGAAGATTCCTTAACTTAGAATATCCCCAGGCAGTACCTCTGCGCGCCGGAGGGGCGGCGTCGCCCGGCTCCGTCTTGACGTCGTCCACGAAAGTGACGTCAATGGAGCCGTATAAGTCCGCCCCCCCCACACCCCCCTCCCCGGCACGCTGAGGTCTGTTTTCTACTGTGAAACTTTTCCGCACCACAACGCGGAGCCACTACAAAAACTGAGAGTATAGAAACAGTGTGCCAAAAAAGATCAAAAATCTTTGAAACAAAAATGACAAGAAATCGAGAATGATGAGAAACATCACCACGTGAAGAGTACTCAACACTTGAAAGGACCATGTTGAAAGAGTGCTCAACACTTAAAGGGACTGAAGGGAGCGAGCAAAGCATCCACCCCTAGTAACAGACTCACCAAAGCGAAGAGCCGTGCCCCCCTAAGATACAACGGCATTGGAAATGAATGGCATGACAAACGAAGGACAGTTTGCAACCACAGGATGGAACTATATGAAAGACAGTCTATAACCACAGGACGTAACTGTAAGGACAACAAGACTGGAACAACATGACTCACGGCAAGTGACCAGAAGTTAGCAACAACAGAGAATGTTCACCACACCCCCCCACAATGACCTATGAACCGTAGCATAATCAAATAAAACCCCAACCCAATCGACTGCAGCATAGACCAGGAGACCTCAAAATAATGGGGAGAAACAGACGAGGGTGGAGGGAGGGTAGAAGAACATGAGAATCTCCACGCCGGAAGAATTAGGGTGGAGGAGCATCGAAAGGCACATAACCTAGCCACCCAAGAACGGGTGGAGAGCCAATGTGCCAAAACAGAATTACGCATCCTGCCCTGGAGGTAGGTGAACTAGAGCACCCCTCAAGAAGACCAAGGCCACCTGTAAGGAGGCAAGTGGGCGGAACCCAACTTGGAAAGGTCCTCGCAGAACGGGGAGGATGGGTGGGCGTTAAGGAATCTGCGGCTAGACTGTGTCTCTACCAGATACATCGTTACCGAAGGTAAGTAACTCGTTCATCTGATAGACATCTAGCTGCAGATTCCTTAACTTAGAATAGATACCAAAGCTATACCCCATTGGGATAGGGTCTGCGACCGAAACCCACCAAGTTCCCAAGGGAAGTAGTCCGTCAAGAACATAGACTGAAACAATGTGGGGGCAGCAATGCCATTGTGGCTGACACCAGACCCATAAAGCTCAGCAATGCCAGCGTAGCTGACACCAGACCATTAAGCTCAGGGTGGAGCATGAGCAAGGGAAGCAAGGTACCACAATCCGTCAGAGGACGGTACGAGTGCACTGTCGGTCAGACAGGGACGAAACGAGGTCGGTGCACAATGGCAGAATGCCATAACTTCCACGAAAAGGGGAAAAACTGAGTGTAGGATCCCAGGATGCGTAAGAGACAAAGCCCCAGCGAATGAACTGAAACAGTATGACAGATTCAGAACCCACAATTTGAGCGGCACAACCGCAGGTGCCAACAAAGGAAATGTCAGGGGCAGAAGTCATCATGTCGAGACATACAAACTACGACTACCAGGAGATACATAGATGTGGATGACAAGAATACACAGAACAGACAGTGTACCGTGAGAAGCACACCACACAATGCAGAAGCGCAATGAAAGTAACAGCCACAGCATGTGCGCGTCGACAGAGAAGACGGCACCAGGTAGTCAACCAGCCAACCGTACCCACAGGTTCAATGACCAAGGGCCACCGGCAAGCCGGACACACCGAAAGCTATCTCCCGTGAGGGAGAGAGAGAGAACCAGAAAGGAAATCTGGGACAATCTCCAGAAACCACAGCAGGGAAACCCTGCATGCTTGCCCCCTCGTGTGCGTACCCAGCACATAGAAATTGTAACTAAAAGTCGTACTAATGAATTAACTAAACGACAAAATGTAAAATTGCAAACAAATGAAGTAAAAAATATAAAATATTGTTCAGGATCGGTACAAACAAAACAACCTTTATTTTATTTTACTCACTGCACAATTCATCACTTTTAATTTTATTTAGTAATCGAAAAAATGATGTGAAAAAATACCAATTTTTGTAAAGTATCACGACATCTCGCAAAATGCTTTGCGATGTTTGTTGTAAACAGGAAATGACTTAATTTCAGCAACAATGTATTTAACTGGCTGGTTTAAACATCGTAATCATTATCGTGACCAATGTCTGTGTAGACTGAAACAGCGTCGATTTGGCTTTCACCCTGTGAAATGGAATAAGGAATAAAAGGATTATTTAAAACCCTTCGTGAGTGCGACCCAACTTCCTTTTTAGAAGGAACTCGTGATATATATATATATATATATAATGCCAGACACCATCCGGAGACAGAATATGTCTGCTGAAAACCGCAGCAGAGGCCAGGAGGAGAAACACCTGATCCGTGTGCGGCAACGAATAGAAGAACTTGAGCCCAGGCCGGTGACCGGCAGAGGGAAACAAGGGGCACAAGTTAAAACGCAACAGAGATCCGCCCTGGCAAAAACTCCACTGCCCATAGGCAAACCCCAGACAGGGTGATCCCAAGCCTTCCCCAACACCAGGGAAGCAGACCACACCACAGGAAGAGAACGCAGCCAAGACAGTGGCTCAAGGAATACCACGGATCCCCCTTGATAGCGCACACCCCCAGTGTGGACCCACATGTGGTGCCCGCCCAGAACACAGAGAACAGATCTGGAGCAGAACGAAGCGCCCACAGGGACGCGTACCCACGCCCAAGACAGCCAACAGTGCTAGGAGCATAACGAAGGCGGAAAGATGAGCCAAATGCAAGGCAGGAGGACCTGAAACCCCCTGGGGTGAACTGGATACAGCAGAGCCCCAACAATACACTGGAGCAGGCTGCGTCCACAGACGCATGACAGTGCAACGGAACAACCGTAGGCAGCAACACAGAAGCTCCAGGAGAGGGCCACGACAGACCGTGGTTCTCAACAGAGGAGGCGTCCCACCACAGCAGGAAGTATGGAGCAAAGGGAGATGCCCACAGTGTAACCCATAGGAAAAATCCCCAGAGGGACAGAAAAGAAACTAGGAGAACTCCACGGGAGCCTCCGAAACTTCCTGGCAAGAAAGAGCAGCTAGACAATAGCGAACGAATACCCCACATAGGGTACGTCACATCCCTATAAAAAGCAAGTGACACCCCTTGAGGCAAGCTCATAGGCAAAGGTAAAAAAGAATCGCATAAACAGCTGGCCCAGCTGTATCAAAGGAAGGAAAAACACGGCTGAACAGCCATACCACCCGTCTGGGAAATAACGTCTTGAACCCAGAGACGGAAACTTAAAAGCAGTGACAATACTGCATACGAAAACACAAGTCCACCAAAAGTACTAAAAACCTGGCAGTCATGGAAATCCAGATAGGAGGCGCCGGACCGCCGAGTCGGCATGCTCATCAAACAGATGGACCCCATCAAAGGGAAGATCCCGGAGTCTCTCCTGAACAGTCTCGGGGAAACTGCCATCGCGTAGCCACACATGGCGACGCAGAGCAACTGACCTGGCCATAGCTCGACCCACGGAGTCAGTGGTGTCCATGGCCGACCGGACGGAAAACTGCGCCATGTCGCGGCCATCCTGAATAAGCCGGACCAGATCAGCACGAGGGCCCTCCGGCAAAGAGGGAAGGAGTTGCTCAACGGAGTCCCAAAGGGCAAAAGTAGCCCGAACAGACATGCAGGTCGTGTTCAGGGACCGAAGGCCTGAGCTGGAGGACGCAAAGACATTGTGGCCACACAACTCCAACCACCTAGACTCCCGAGTGAGAGGAAGCAACGGAGGAGGAAAGGAAGGGAGCGCTGTCTGGACTACAAGACCTTGAGCCCTAGGATGGAGGGACAAACAGGCGGGGTCATCTGGAGCCGGGCGATGGCGATGTGCAATAGCACGACCCACAGGGTCCCCCGATGAGGGCCTGGCCCAAGTCCCCAGAAGGACATCATACAATGACCCGCCAAAAGGCAACAAGGGCTCCACGTCCACCGTGCCCTGGTTGAGAAGATCCAACAAAGGATCCGAAGGCAGGAAGACAGAGGGCGGCTGCATCTGCAAGATATTTGCAGCCCTGCTAACCGCCCCGCAAACGCTGCACTAGCCTCCGTGGCCATCCGAGGTGGAGACAGCAAGTGTTCTGTTGGAGACGGCTGCAGGCTAATCCGTCCACCAAACGACAGAGGCGCAGAATGATGAGCCGGGCAGTGCCCCACAGGCCCCTGCTCTGTGGAGCATTGAAAAAACCCCGGGGGTGGAGAAGCCACTGGGGTCACGTCCTCCATCAGAGGAACAGCCGAGTACGGAACCAGTGTCGACCGACGTCGAGACTGCGTCAGATCGACGTCCCCCGAAGAGGACTCGTCCGCCCGGCGTCGACTCGACCTCCACCAAGGTAGCCTGCGGGGAGGAACGACGTCGACTCCGAGTCGAGCTCCGCGCTGTAGCCGCATCCATAGACGACGCAGGGAGCCCCATAGGGCTTTACGAAGACACAGGAGGGCCAGACGTCACAGTGGGATGCCCCTCCGGGCCGTGTCCCGACGTCGCAGCGACTCTGGAAAAGGAGTCAAGGCACCCGCTGGCAAAACCCCAACCTGGGTCCCTAACCCCACTGTGGGGCCGGAAGGCGAGCCAGGGAGAGGGGGGGGACCCAAAGATGGCCTGCAGAGCACTGGAATAAGCCTTCATCTGGGTCCGAGTCGACCCATCACGAGGAAACGGTGGGTAGTCTGTGGCCGACTCCTGAGGGCACGTGTCCGGTGAAGACCGGGAGCAGCGGGCCCAGACGTCACGCTTGTGCGAGGTCAACGACCTCCGTGATTTCTTCCCATGCTTACCTGAGTCAGGCGAGCGACGTCCACGGGAACGACTCCGGGACCTGTCCCGAACAGGAACTTCTGCATGGGAGGAAGAACTGCGCCGGTGGGATCCTTGAGGCGGAGGCCGGCGCCGCGAGGATTCTGACCAGTACAACCGGGCAGACATCAATTTCATCCGTCGTTCCCGCAGGGACTTTGGCTTCAGCTGCCGGCAGGCGTCGCACTTGGTAGAGTCGTGGTGCTTGCCCAAGCACCACATACAGATCTCGTTTGGATCCATCGCTGACATCTGACGCGAACAGAACGCACACGACTTGAAGCCCGTAGGCATCGGCACACTGTTCCAGACGCGAAAAGGCGTGAAGGCCTGAAACAAAACAGGCCAGAGGAACCGCTTCTCCCGGATCCGCGTTGGGACGCGGAAAAGAAGAAAACTGAGGTCAGCGTGCCGGGAGTTTTGGTGTTCTGGTTACTCCTTTTTTTTAATGCGCCTTGAGGTTATAACTGTAAGCGCAATGTGGGCCAGCAGCGCCGTTATACTTGGGCCTTTTCTTTACTGAGGCAGGGCAGGACGCCCGGCGGGCGTGCGGGGCGTACAGTCACACAGCACCTTTCACCGCAATGTCTGCAGGTACATGGGCGAATTGTGTGATTTCAGCCTTCTTCCATATGCCACGTGTAATGTCCTTGCCCAGTGTGTTTTATATGCCTGTTCGTGCCCTTTTTCTGAGCCGCTGCTCGTGATGCCGAGCGCACAGCGGTTTCCCCGCTGGGCTCCACCTCCGAGGGCGACGCCGGATTCGTGCAGAGGTCCCACCGAGCAGGCACCGGTACCTGCAGCGTCCCGCCCGCCGCGCTGTCAACGAGGTACTATCTGCCTCCTGGTAAGACTGTGGTCATTTCATTGCGGGGCCCCCGTGACGCCCGCTGGGCCGAAAGGAGCGCCCAGTGGGGTTCGCGCCAACCCGGGCATGCCTCCCGCTGGGCCGGCAGCAGCCGCGCAGGCCCCCGCCTGCAGATGGAGATTCAACGCCAGCCCCGGGGTACATAGCACCGCGCCTCCGCGCCACGGGCTGCCAGCCGCCCGCACCAGCTCGGGTCGCTCCGCAGGACTCACCGGCCCAATATGTCTCGCCACACTTTTCTTTTGTCCCAGCCGTCAGTAGCCGGCGTCGCCCAGCCTCCGGGCGACAGCGGCCCCCAGCACGCTCTCCAGACAGGCCTCCGGCACTGGACGCCGAGACCAGCGGAGGCGTAGGATCGGCCGCGCCAGTCTCCGGCTGCTCACGGAAGCGCACACACCAGGCCCTCAACAGGCCGCGATTTTCAAGGTGGGGCAATCTATTGCTCTCCGGTCCCCGGAGAGTCAGGATTCGGACTGCGTGGCGTTTAGACGAGCAGATGTTGATTGTGCTGTGTGGGATCGCAAGGATTAGTCCGGATAAATGTCGGATAAACGGGCTCGGCCGGCAGAGCCCTCTCAACGAGTGGCCATCTTGCAGCTCGGCTGGGCCACGCCCCCCCAAAGCACTATGTTGAATATCTTGGACATGTTGTATTTAATTGATAATCACCGGGATTGCACTAAAGTGTGTTTCGCAACTTGAAGTCTTTCTTCATATATTATCGCTTCACCAGTTGTTTCTGACCTGCAGAGGATAGAACACCCATTGGGAACTCGTTTATTTCACATACACTATACAGTTCTTGTCTGTATGCTCTTTAGATCTTGCCCAGAAGTACCCGTGGTCTGCTTTCGGATTTGGAGAGTTCAGAAAAGTGCATGCATTTGCCAAACAAAGCTAACCCGCATGCATTTGTTTTGCCACTATCTCTCTAGGGTTGTTTCTGCAGAAATTCTCTCCCTGCACCTCATTGTTGCAACAGGTTAAGAATGATTTAGCATGACTTGTGTTCATTATTGGAGGTTGGCAGAGAAGCTCCCGCTAAGTACTTCCGAAGTCTCAGGAGAGAGCCTATGGGCTGCAAAAATGTCATTGATTTATTTTACTGTTGTTCTTTCTATAGGTGCACACGTAAAGTATGGAGTGGAGAAGTGTGGCTCAATGGTTAGAGCGGCAGACCCTGATGCAGAGATCTGGCCCGGGACCAGGGTTCAATTCCCGCCTCGGCGGGTCTTGGGCTCAATTTCCTCGGACCTGATAATTCTCGCCTCGGTGCCTATTCTAATCATGGGTCCCACTCTGCAACTCTGGGCAATAGCTTGCTTAATCTCCACAACGGCCCCAACAGCGCTGGGATGCCTGGCTTCACCCTGGGGGTGCCCAGGAGTGGACATTTCACAGGGAAAAGCCAGGAAGGGTTCCACAGCGGTATGCGTACAGCGCCTGGACACCCCTTTGGGGGTATGGGTGCGCTTAACAAGTACAAATTTCATTTCATTTCAAAGTATGGTGTGTCCTAGTAGTGCTAGCAGTCACTTCTGCGGTTTCTCAGATAGTTGTTCATGATTTACATTGGGTTTTACAGATTCTCTACTCATTATTTTTATTACTACACATCATTAAATGTGCAACTGTACAGTTCTATTATTTACATCGAGCACTTAGAGGTGCATTCACCTTTAAATCCTGACTACAGGGCTCTGCCCACTTTCCACACAGCTTATTTAATTTACCGCCAAGTGATCCGACCAGAGCTGCTCTGAGCTGGAATGATTCTTCGATGAGTGCCCTAGCTGTCGTGTTGACTTTTGCTTTTTAGTTCTCGCCTGAGCCAGCGCATGCGCTGCTCTGGCGAGACATTTTGAGAGTGGGCTTTTAAAAGTCCGACAACAGCTTTGTGTGGCATACAGCGTGCGGTTACGCGCACAGGCACGAGCAGAGGCGCCATCTGGCTTTCCTCTCTCGTCATGGTGCGCGCACACCACTCGCCAGACGTGCCTCCTTTTTTTTTTTTTTTTTGTAACTTGCAGCGCGAGGCGCGCGCTTGTTTTTAAAACGGTCATGCAAATATAAACTTGTTTCATTCACAAAGGCGATTGCAAAACTTACCAGAGTGTTTTGTTCTGTGCATACCCTGCTTCACTAGTCTTTAATTTTTGCAGGGTTCAACTTCTGCGTATGGAATAGTCTTTTTCCTTCCAGCATGAAATCACAGTTAAAGCCCTATGATCCAATGTACGATTCCCAGCAAGTTGTCAAATTACACTTTCAACTTTGGAAAATTCAACTTTGTAAAGAGTAGCCAACAAGCTTCTATTGCAAAACAAGAAAGAAACACATTTGGGCTCTTACAGCCGAGATCGACCCGATCTCATTAAGACCAATAATTCTTCAGTGCCGTGCCCAGTCCGGTCTCCTCTCCTTACCGAAGTGAGCATGTGAAGATCATCCAGAATCTCACTCTGCCTCGGTTTCAGCAGCATGGTGGGCGTGTGCAGTAGGGCGGGGCTCCTTACATACAGAACGGCAGTACCCAAGATGGCCTCCACCCACTGCCTTCTGGGACTTGAAGTCCAAAATCAAATAATGATATTTGCACACATTAGAGCCGTTCTGTGGTGATGTGGGCCATTTCCCTAGCAAAGCCCTCTGCCACCAACATCAATGATCACCAACACCCAAGCCACTGATCCCAGATTCCCCAATGCATTTTGCCACATATGTGCCTTGATGCAGTTTTCAATGTGGCCTTAAAGGTGCGAAAGGGGTGATGAACCACAGGGATCCTGACAATTAGCATGTTAGACCGTATAATGGAACAAACTTGATCAAGGCTGATTGAGGTGAGGGGTGTACCGTATCACTGGCTTCACATAAATCATTGTTTTTACACATGACTGCCAGAACAGCATTCTCATATTCAGCAACTATACCAAAAAATACTTTTGGTTTGCCATCCAAGGCGAATGGTACACAGCTGCTCCGGCCCCTTGGTAATAGCCCCTGGACAAGCGCTGATTCAACAGTTCAGTAGTTTCTGTAGCATTATCAGTACCAGAATAATGGTCAAACACATCTTTTAACTGCTCCATCTAATCACCAGGAGTTTCCCCTTGCTTGTCTTTTTAATTAGAAATCTTGATCCAATCAGTTTTCCCAAAACATTCAATAATAACTCCATTCTCTAGCAGTAATAACGGCGGCTTTTTCAATGGGTTTTTGTTGTGGCCAATTGACCTTGCTTAACAATCAATTTTTCGCTTGGCATAATAATGTATAATAATTAACATTAGCCCAGTTTTGTCTGTAACATTCAAATACAATTTGTAATTCTTCACAGAACTTTTGAGGGGTATCACATAAGCTATGGTATTGTTGCTTGATATTCACCATGACCGAGGGGGATAAGGAGACATGTATGATGACTCTACCTCCTACTCCAGGGCCTGGGTACTCTTGCAAGGGTACAGGGCCATCTGGTTTGATGCAGGCGATATAACTGGGGTCATCCCTGTCTTCTTGCCAGCCACAGTAATATATCTCTACCTCTCTACCTCTCCCTCTACCTCTCTCTCTCCTCTCTACCTCTCTACCCCTCTACCCCACTCTCTCTCTACCTCTACCTCTCTCTACCTCTACCTCTCTCTACCTCTACCTCTCTCTACCTCTACCTCTCTCTACCTCTACCTCTCTCTCCCCTCTCCTCTCCCCCTCTCTCCCCCTCTCTCCCCCTCTCTCTCCCCTCTCTCCCCCTCTCTCCCCCTCTCTCCCCCTCTCTCCCCCTCTACCTCTCTCTCCACCTCTACCTCTCTCTCCACCTCTCTCCACCTCTCAACCAGTTGAATTCCGGGAAGCCCAAACCATCAGTATTTCAAATCTGCGCGTGAAACTTAGGTAGGATGAGCCGTGCAGCTCAGAAAGGGATGTTCTTTTTACATAATTTGTATTTAATAGCATTGGGAAGCAGGAGAACAGTCTCACAGTTAAGATATGCCAAGTTATGCCAACGCCCTATACTTGGGAGCTCCTCAGGCCACTATTAAAAGATTGCAAACAGTACAGAACTGTGCGGCCCGGATACTCCTGAATATACCCAAACGCTCCTCTGCAAGGCCTGCTCTTGCTACCTTGCATTGGTTGCCCGTCCAGGAAAGAGTGCAATTTAAGGCCCTGTGTATCACCCATAAATCATTTTTTGGAAAAGGCCCGCCCTTGATTCGTCCCTGGAGTAAACCTTATGTACCCAACAGAGCCCTTAGATCGGGGAAAAAAGGATTAATTTGTGTACCGAAGATTAAACGTGCACGTAGTGGAGGTAGACTATTCACATATAATGCATCTAGACTCTGGAATAGCCTGCCCCTACACATACGTTCCGAACCTGAACATCTTAAGTTCAGAAAACTTCAGAAAACTTTGCTTTTTCATTAATCTTCTCATAGCCTACTTTTCTCGTAGCTTACTGGACGTCTTAGCGCTGGGATGCCTCTGGGTAACCACGCGCTTTATAAGTGTTCCTTCATTCATTCATTCAGATAGAGATTCACATACACTGGCGACCGCTTTTGAATTGGCTTTAAAACCATTCAAAGATGGCTGCAGCGTCTACGTGGGATGCGGTGGACTAAGTGGCAGCCGGAGCCCTATAGCACTGCTTGTCCTTTAAAAAAAAAACAAGCATTGACATAGCCAATAGGTCTCCCCTTTGGGACCTTATAAGTGTTTAGTTGTCCAGTACAATATCCTTGGTGCAACAACATCAAGTGTTGCATGGCTAAACACTTATAAGGTCCCAAAGGCGAGACCTATTTGCTATGCCAATGCTTGTTCTTTTTAATTCTTTTTCTCCGAGCTCTTTGAACCTTAATTTGATAAAGTGAGCATTTTTCGTTTTTTTGTCACAATTCTTTTTAACTTTGTACCCATCTACTCGTCTTTCACCTTCCTTAATATTTCATAAGCTGTGTTTTCTCGACCATCCATTTTCTTTTCTAAACCTCGCCGTCCACCAGTCCGGCTGGGATTCCACACTTTCTTAATGCACTCATTGTTGTTTTCCTTTAACTCGAGTTCAAGGACGCTTGGCGCCTCTAAGCTTGTCCCTGTTGGTGATTGCTGTCTTTTGCGGCGGTTAAGTAGAGAGTTGTTGAGTCTTTCTTTCCTTTCTTCTATGGTGTTCACGTTCGGGTTAAATGGTTGTGCTTGGTAATTTCATAGCTGTCAAACAGCCTCATGTCATGTTAGTGGTGTTTCACTGGTGCGGATAGTTGCCATACAGCCAGTCTTGCTAGTTCAACCAACGCCACTAAGCACGCTGGAAGTTATACCTTCAGAAGTCCCATTATAATAACAAGACTACAATTCCAACAATGCATTGGGGGATTGACAACTATACAGTGGGCTGCTACAACCACGTTCCGTGGGCTCTTTAATTGTAATGCATGTGGAGTCATTTAGAGCCGTTCACTAGTGTTAACAGGGGAGCACGCTACATTTGTGCTCGTTCTATCACCAGTGCCCATTACAAAAGGAGGGACAACTTTGTTCACGCCTGTGTTTGAGAGGATATGTTCCACTGCGTGCTTCCTGGTGCTAGTTTTATGAGCAAAATACTGTTCTAGTGGTACTAAGATAAGACAAATGGACAAATACAATTTGTAAACAATATTAGCCTTGATCTGTGAATGAGGCAGAAAAACTGCACAAACATTATCTGTGTCAAGGTGGGACTGACCCCGTGTCACGGGCGAACCCTTAGCCAACCCTAGATGTTTAAGCACTTTGCATGCTGGATTTATAAACTCATGATTGCAGTGGAAACCAAAACAGAACTGTGAGTCCCAGAATGCAAAGTGATGTTGGCTAAAAAAGCCAAGAATGGTGGAAGGCACCACAATAAACAACCTGCGCTACTTACCGACAACCTACAGCCACCTATGGTCACTAATTCTTACACGTCTGTGGGTGCATCTCTTTCAAGTGAGACTCTCACGGAGTTTACTCTGTTTGAAAAATGGACCATTATTGACAAAGGAAATGCAATGCCAGCCTACAAAGAGGTCTCCACATGGTACCTGCCTCTGACCTTTCACCTCTGTGAGAGAGGTCAGTGCCTCTCCAGCTTTCTCAGAGAATTCTGACATTTCTCTCGCTTCAGCATGCTCATCACAGCTGTGTGCAGGGTTTGTGAACATGTAACTGATGTAATTTGTAACTTGTAACTCAACGATTCTCATGTAAAGCGCTCTGATACTCCGGGTCTAGCCAGCGCTATATAAAACTCGTCAAGTAAAATAAATAAAAATAAGCCTGTCGCAGGTAAGTGAAATAAATGCTTTACAGAATATTATGCAGTTTTTACAAGTGAATGCAAGTTCAAATGAAGTTGTTTGAAATACAGGTAAGTCCAGGTATTGAAATTACTGTACAGATTACTTTTTAGTTACTTTTAGATAACTTTTTAGATAACTTTTTCTACTCAGTGTGATATGCCTAGATATCACACTGGGACATTTCCTAGAGAAAAGGTAAGTAAAAACAGTTTTGTACAATTGTACTTTTTTAGGTTTCCATACAAATCAATTCCACACTTAGAAAATTTTTCTGAGAAAAAACAGTCAATAGGTTCCTATGGAGAGAAAAGAAGTTAAGTTACCAGGTAAGTAATCGGTCTATGGGGTTGAGATTCTGTGGTTAGAACAAGGGTTCCCCCAGGGTCAAGAATGCACTCTCGTTACACCCTCAGCAGCACTAGGGCGGCCGGGTGTAGAGTGCTGAGGCCCAGTGTTATCCAATGGGGGATAGGGGGCCTCCGGTTGGTTGCTGCTTACGAGCAGGCCACTGTGTTGTGAGAGCAAAGCTCCTGGTGTTAGGTTCAGGACAAAGGGGGATCCTGTTTAGCACAAAAAGTGCACCCGCAGCGGCGACTGGGTGCAGAGTGCTGTTTTGTAGTCGGGTGCCCTGTTGGTTTCAATGGGGATTCTCTGGTTTCAGCAAACACTGCTGGCTCGGGGACAAAGATCTTCTGGAGGTGACCACCGGTTGGAGAGGTAAGTTGGGATGCCTGGGGCACTGTCAGTTGGGCCACCGTCGGTTGGGCCACCCAAGGCCATGGGGCTTCGGGTGCAGGGGTGTCTTTAGGTGTTGGGTTTCTCTTACCAGCTCCGCTCGCGGTTGGGGGGGATCTTCTAGAAAGAGGCTGCAGGCTTCGCTGGGAGATTCGAGGCAGGTCAGAGTTCACCAGATCTCTGGTCAGAATCGCCGGGGAGACCTCCTCGTGGTGTTGGGCCACTCTAACTCTGGCCATGGGCTACTGGTGCAGACTCGCGGATTTTGCCGGAGCTGGAGTCTGTTGGTGATCAAATCCGGTGTTCACGGGAGACAAAGTCTTTTCTTTGGAAGGCAGGGCAGGTCTTCGGGTTTCTTGAGGTTGCTGGCTGCAGGACACACCGGAGTTTTACTTCTGCAGGTTCGAGGTGGGGACAGGCTGGTAGGGCTGGGGACAAGTCAGTGGGCGTCCTCTTCTTAGCTTCGGCACGGCTGTTCAGTCCTTCTTGGTCGTTGCTTGTCTGAGGAGGCAAGGTTCAGGGGTGCCCCTAAATACTAGATTTAGGGGCGTTGTAGGTAAATAAAAGGTTGGGACCAATGGGTCCCTTCCTTGGGGTGGGTACACACCCTATTATGCACCCTCCAGTCGGAGGGGGGCATATGCCTCTCTCTGGTTGGCTGGGTCCCCCCATCTGCAAGATGGCGGGGACTAAGAGTTGTGCTTCTCCTCGCCTCCCCCATCTGAGGGGTGGGGTTGGCAATGGTGGGCACACCTCCCTTCCTCACTTGGTTTTCCCGCCGGTTCTCCCGCCCAAAGTGGGGGTCAGAACCAGTGGGGACTAGTTGCTGGAAGCAGCAAAAGGCATGGGGAAGCTCACTAAGGCGGCAAGCCTTTGAAGCTTCCCCTTCGTGGACCCTGCCCATCCTGAGGGAGGAGGCTTGGCACCTCGTCCCAGGATGTGCATTGTTTCAGACCCCCGAGAGCAGCAGGCTCTCGACCCAGGGATCCAGAAACATGTCTGGTGGTGGCAGCTGGTGAGCAGCCACTCAGCCTGGACACTAGTATTAGGTCATTTTTCAGGGGGCATATCTAAGATGCCCTCTGTGTGCATTTTTCATTAAATCCCACACGGGCATCAGTGTGGGTTTAATGTGCTGAGACGTTTGATACCAAACGTCTCATTTTTCAGTAAAGCCATTATGGTACAGTTTTTTTCGAGCCCTGTACTGTGGAGTTTGTAATGACAAACTCCCAGCACCATATACTCTTAATGGCATTACTGCACTTACAATGTCTAAGAATTGACTTGGACACTGTAGGGGTACAGGGCTCATGCACCTGTGTCCTCACCACTGGTATAGTGCACCCAGCTAGAGGGGTGGCTGACCTGTGTCAGGGCAGTGGGTTGTAGGCATGGCACACAGGGATGTGTGCCATGTCGACTCTTCACTTTGTTCTGCACCAAAACACGCAGCCTGCAGAGGCAGTTTGTGAGTGTAAAGGTACAGGGCCTCTAAGGGTGGCGCAATAAGTGCTCCAGCCCTTAGGGGCCTTCTCTGGTCATAGTGCCCTGGGTACCTGTGGTACCATTTACCAGGGGCTGACCTGTGGCCAGAGTGCCAATTTTGTTTGGTCTTCAATGCAGTTTTAGGGAAAGAACATAGGCCCTGGGTACCTGATTGGCTGGAGCCCAAGGCACACTCAGTCAAAGTACATCAGCAGTTCAGCAAAACGTGGGGGCAACCATGCAGAAAGAGGGCACTTTCTCACATACTGGCAATGCTGTGAGTTTGCCTACATTCAGCTCATTCCCGAATGACGCAGACTCAGTTACCTGGTCACCCTACACACCCCTACCCTGGTCATTCCCAGAGAAGCTCCTCATGCCGGACAACTGGACACATTACCCACTGTACGCACTGGGTCCACGCAAGGTCGAGGCCCACCTGGATTACTCTATTGTATTCGTTAATTTATGGCCCCAAAGACAGAGGTTCACATTCCTTACCAAAAAAGGATCGCCTAAACTATTTTATGGCATTCAATGAATTGTATAAAATCCCATGACAGATCGGTTGTAAGTTGACAGTCGTCAGACCCTATGCCTGTAACGAATAGTTCCTGTTTTGCCAAATGCTTTTTGTCTCATTTTTTCAAGGTATTTCATGTTCAAGCAACAATGGGGTGGACCCAAAGCCCACTTCAAGTATATTGTGAACAGTAGGTCTGTTAGACATCTGCGCTGTCAAAACCCACACCTAAAAAGAAAGTCGCCTGCAAATTGTACATGAGATTGAAAATAGTGTAGCCGTAGTATGATGTGAAGAATTATGTTGTCTGATTTTCTTGCCATTCATTTATGACCCGCGCACCTCTCTACCGGCACTCAGCTTGTTTTACCGGGGGTGGGGGGGGGACTACAGCCCCCAGACTGCCCTGCTGCCTGTTGCCTTTTGCGCCTGGAGGCGCTGACAACATCCTGCGCGCCCGGAGGCGCATAAATTCACTCGCGGCTCACGCTTCGCGGGACGCGCGCGGGCGCAGCCCGGGCCAAGGGCGGGCTAGTCTGCGCCCGTCAGCGACCGACTGAGACCGGATCGGGCCAACTCTCTTTAATCGAGATATCACCATGGGTAAGCGAAAAGACCAATGTTCCGCAGACACCATTAAATCTAAGGCAAAGATACCACGCAACTGTGCCACTATCTCCTATCTAACCACAGCAGTGGGAGCCATAACCAATGAGATTCAGGATGTGGAGGCTCGGTTGGGAGCTGATGGACTGGTTGTCAATGTTACTGACGCAGGCGCGGTGCGTCCATTGGGGCGCTGGGGCGTTGCCCCACCTGGCCACATGGCCCCAAGTCGCACCGCACGCAAGCAAAATAAAATAGCAAACAGTTGTTTAAAGACTTTAAACAACTGTTTGCTATTAAAGTACTTGTGTCGTGAGTCGCTCCGCTCAGGCAGGCATTCACAATCGGCGCTGAAGGGGGGTGGGGGCGGGGCTAGCTGCGGCAGCAAGGAGGGTGACTGACAGCAGCGCTTACTAAAGCGCAGCTGCAATAGTGCGCATGCTCGATTTTGGGCTGGTCATTTTTATGACCAGCCCGAACATGCGCACTACAGCCACCTCCTAAGGACCAGGAGAGCGAGGGGGGAGTCGGGACCCGAGGCCGAGGTTGCTTCATGCAGCAACCCCCGGTCTCTAATGGGCGGAGCGTCTCCGTGCCCTAGCCAATCCTGGCGCTGCTAATGCAGCGCCAGGATTGGCTGCCTGACACACCGCGCAGCCTGAGGGGCCAGGGCTGTTGTTCAGAAGGCGCGGGACCGGCCCAGGACAGAGCAGAACAGAGGGCGCCAAGCAGCCCCCAACGCGGGACCCGGCCCAGGCCAGGAACAGAGGCGGCGCGAACCAGGTAAGTTGTGTTTTTATTTTTATTTTAAACTCCCCCCTCCCCCCGTGACTCCCTCCCCCGTATTGCGAGCCGCGACAGATATGAGAGCTGAGTGAGTATTACAGTAGTTCACTGCTGGTAGTTCAGATGACTCCAAAGTTTCTTCGTATTTATGACTGCTCTGCTTTTTCAACAGACAAGTGCTCTCGTATTCCGTCTGCAGTGCAGACGGAATACGAGAGCACTTGTCTGTTGAAAAAAGCAGAGCAGTCATAAAGCAAACCAGTCATAAATACGAAGAAACTTTGGATAGCACGCACAGACAGCCCTGTTGAAGCTCACTCTATGCAGCCACTGAGGAGCTAACACCGAAGACGGCCCCGCAGCCCAGGGTCGGGGTGGAATTGAAACACATACTGCCTTCGGCTTCTGCTAGTCTATTTCATAGCACCGGCCGGCAACCAAAGCTGTGTTGAATACTCCAGAAGGGCCAGCGGGGTAGACTTTATATATCAAACATGAAACCGTGGGTACTAATTAATCCATAACACAAATCAATTTCATTTGTGTTATGGATTAATTAGTACCCACGGTTTCATCAATGCTCCGTCCCACTTGAAACGAAGCAACCTTAGCTGTGTTAAATTCACCAGAGTACTCCATGAAATGGATGCAAAATACAATGTGCTCACATTTCCTAGGCTCACGAGTGTAGCTAATCCAGGCCTGATTTTAACTTTGCATTCTGGGACTTGTAGCCCTAGTGCTATTATGTCGTGAACATGATTGCAGGTTCCAGAATGCAATACACCTGGGCTGGATCAGCTACTCATGGGTTATGGTTTTAAGCCAAATGGCTTGGAACGCCTGTTTACTGCCATTCAGGTCGAGTTCGCGTAACATAAAACTCCCAAAATAAAGCAAAATATGGTCCAGTCTCATCCATGAAATTAGTTAATCTGCACATAGTCTGTTTGGACGTCTCCAGCTCCATTTACCCACAGTTTGTTTTGGCATTGTCCACGTGATTCCATACGGGATTACCGGGCAGAGACATGAGTTTCAGAGTTGGAACGAAGCTGAATCATTTTTGAGAGGGTAGGTTCAGAATGCATGAGACGCCACACTCCTCCCATAAAGCCTACAGTCTTTATCCCCTTGGTTGGGGAGCTTTTGCACGACGGTGGCAGACGATTACTTGTAGCGCTATGAATTTATGGTTAGTGGTTCCAAAGAGGTACCGGCGTACAGTGCGTGAATCCATTACAGCAGCCTAGTGGGAAAAGAGGAAGATGACGCAGGTCTCGCAGCAGGATGAAAAAGCATTATGAGGGAGCACCAGGCAGTGGGAGTGTGCTACACTCAGTCTCACTGCTCATACTTACCCAGAGACACTGCTTAAGCTGTACTCAGACATGAACTGTTCAACTAGCACTCAAACAGGCACTCCCCATGCTTTGCTCTCTAAAAGAAACTGCAATCACAATACACTGAGACATCCTGCATTCAGGTATCATAATTCACTCTTCACTCAAAACAGCCAAACCACTCACACTTACTCACATAGACAAACCACCCACCCCATACTCACATTCACCGCTTGCCCTACACTCATACCCTACACTCATACTCGCTACGGTGCAGTTTGAAAATCATTTTACGCCCACCAGTTTCAAATGTCACCAGCCGCCTACTGACGACGCCTTCTGTTTAGACCCTGTCCCCAGCTCAACTATAGATGTGGTTGCAGATATCACCACTAGAGACAATGACACCATCAGAGACAAAGACATTTCCTCCACGTCTCGCCCTAAGGGAAAACCGGAGGCCAAGGGGAGCTCGGAACTGTCAAGAGATATGGCTGTGCCCATCGGTAAAAAAAAAGAGGAAAAAATGCCCCAAAAAAAGCCCCGTTATAAAGGACGCATTAACACGGAAGGGGGGCGCAGATCATCGGACAACAGTGGAATTATCATCCCCTAATCAGACTAAAGTAAATGCGGACTCGGTCCTATCACACATCGACCTACTCTTTGGCTCACTTAAGGAGGACCTATTTATGTTTGTCAAATCTGGTTTAGATTGTGTGATGGACAGGTTAACTAAAATAGAGTCCAAGCTTGATGAACCTAGTGTGGGAAGGAGTCAGGTTCACAATGTTAATGTCGCGGGTAATAGATTGGGTAAGGCTGAGATTGGCACGAGCTCACAAACAACTCAGAACAGGATCCCTGAAGAGGGAAGGCCACCGACTAGGACACCTCCGGGGCCTATAAAAATAAATGAGGTATGTAATGGCCCAAGGGGAGGTATTGATAAGGGAGTTGCGAGCACTTCCCAGGGGAAGTTCAAAAGTCCACTTTTGACAGGGCCAAACTTAATACCCATAGAAGCACCTGTCAAACAAGGAAGGTTGAATCTGCCACCTGAGGCCACTCCTCTGGTAGGGGTTCTAGTAGGGGTGCCCCCCCTTAAAAGTAACAATATTGAAACAACTGAGGAACTTATTCGCAAAGTCATGTCATGGTGTAGTAGGTTTTCTGACGGAGGCTGTAGAGCATCCACACACATTATAATGGCCAGGCGGGTAGGATGGGTGGGAAGCCGCCCTAAAACTGAGGATGGTGACTGCATAGTGATTAACTTTGATCGGACAGACGTAGCAGGCTGGCGCTTCCAGGAGAGCCCTAACCGAGGTTGGGGAGGGATCACAGCCTTACCCCTGGGTTTCTTCTATCCGCCGGTGATGGGTGACTGGGGTAGAGTTAGCAAGGGGCCGCAAAGACATACTGCAGGAAAAGGGCCGTTTAGACCTATTGCTAAAACTGCGCATAATGCTGGCCAACCCCTCTGTTAATACTATTGACCCTTTTCAAGGTTGTCAAAATGCCACTGGAGCAAATAATAGAAATAATGAGAGTAGACTTGCGATTTCAAATAGATTTGCTCCTCTGAGTCAGTTGGCTAGTAATGACTGACTAGACCCTTGTTCTTCTAGTGAAGGGTACAGTAGAGATGGAGTTGGAGATGGAGATAACCATATAAATTGTATTTTTAAACAAGCACAGGGGGAAGAGAATAATTTAGGGCAGCATGTTAAGATACTAAGCTGGAACATAGCAGGACTCAAAAAAAATAAGTTAGATGATGATAGGTGGAAAGTCTTTTTAAGTGAGTTTGACATGATTGGGCTCCAGGAGACTTGGGATACTGAGAATAATTTATGGATGGATGGTTATACCACCTATTCGGAGCCAGCCAAATCATCAGTAGCTGGCAGGGCAAAGGGTGGTTTATTGACCCTGATCTCCTTAAACGTTGCAGGTAATCATTGTAAACTGGACTCGGGTTCACCGAATTGTCTAGTAGTACAGATTACTTCCACTAATGCACCTAAATTGCTCATCGTAAATTTTTATAATTCATTCGATAGATCTATCGTAAATGAACATTTGGTCAGTCTGAATTGTTTCCTTGAGTTGTACAGTGGGAAACAAACTTCTCCTTATTCGGTTATTGTTTTAGGTGATTTTAATGTACATAGATGTCAATTGAACTGTCACGTTTTTGACAGCTTAGGTCCTGATAATCATTCAGAGATACATTTTGAACACTCATTACAGGGTGGATTCTTAGAGGGCACTTTAGCGGATCATGGTTTATTCTATCCTAATACAACGCATGATATTGATGATATTCCTTCCTTTAAAGGTAGGGGAATGTATTCCACTATTGATTATATTTTTATTAGTGTAGGTTTAACCCCCCCCGGGTGATAGGTTACACCACCACGTGGTCTCAGTTTAGTGACCACAACCCTATACATCTGATGCGGGCGGTCTTAAAAATAACCGGAAATCGGAAAGAAGTGCTTGCACTTCTAATATAAGACCTAAAGACCAGGCCCGTAGACTTAAGTGGAGTATGGTAGTGCCGGGGGATTTTCAATCGAACCTGTTGAATACTGTTGGAAGGGAGATGGACCTCTGCTCAGATGACAATCTAAGGGGTAAAGAGGTCCTTATAGCATACACCAAAATCTGCACTCAGGTGGCCTCTGACCTTAAATGCCCTTTTAGGGAGGGCCAAAATATAGGGGAGAGGTGGTTCGATCATAACTGCTCAGTAGCCCACCGAAAGCTGCTAGCGTCTTTAAAACTTAAACCACAAGATAAAAGTGCCATAGCAGCCTTAAGGGAAAAATATAAACTGGCAATAAATAAACGTAAAAAAGAGATCAAACATGAGGCATGGAACAATCTACTGTCCACTGATGTCATCAAAAACAGCGCTAATTTCTGGGAAATTGTAAACAAACCCTTTTTTAAAGAATCTATGGGCAGTCCTCTTGAATGTAATATACAGGAGCAGGATTGGTTCAACCATTTTAAATCTATATATGGTGACCAGGAGACTCAAGGGTCTTCAGCTACTGTGTTTGAAGTCAAGGCATACACTATGATTTTTACAGAGCTAGAAGTAGTAGAGGCGATAACCCAAATGACAAGTAATAAAGCCCCTGGACCAGATGGCGTCCCAGCCGATCTTTTTAAATCCAACGCAACATTTTGGTCCAAACTACTGGCCAATGTTTTTAACTTGGCATGTAAATTAGGTCTACCTAGGTCATGGTCTGAGTCAGTCATTGTGCCGATCTTTAAAAAGGGTAATAGAGAGGACCCAAGCTGTTACAGACCAATTTCACTTATAGACTCTGCTGTAAAGGTGGTACTTAGTAAACTCACGGCTTGGTTAACTGAATCTAATACCCTATCAGATCTGCAATATGGATTTAGGAAAGGAAGGGGCACCACCGATCAATGCCTGAACCTGCACCTACTAATTGGGAAGTATACCATTGCCAAGAAGGGCACTTTGTATTTGGCGTTCATGGATCTTTCCTCGGCCTTTGACCGAGTGAATAGATCCAAGCTATGGGCTATACTTATCAAATTAGGTGTGGATGGAAATATTGTCCATTTCCTTGCCGACCTGCATAAGGATCTGACTGCTACAGTGAGGTACGATCAAAGGGGGAACTGTACCCAGGGAATATGTATTGCTAATGGTGTTAGGCAGGGATGAATTCTGGCTCTCCTACTTTTTACTCTTTATATCAATAACCTGGATCAAGTTTTAGGGAAAGCCAGTAAAGATATTCCGCGTGTGGGGGAGCGATTGATCCCAGTACTCCTATACGCGGATGACGCTGCCTTATTAGCAAGAACTGCGGTTGGCCTACAATGTCTTTTAACCTCCTTTGCTGTTATGAAATCTTTGGACCCAAGTGTAAATTTTTTAATAAATACATTCAATGATAGTAGGTCTTAAACCCAAAAGGGTCAAAAGTCTGTATTGCGAGGGTAATGCGATCACGAGGGTTACCACTTTCCCTTACCTAGGTGTTTTATTTGATGATAGGGGCTCGTGGATCCCGCAAATGAAAACAAAAAGAAATGTATTTGCTAGATCGACTTCTGCAGTTCTAGGTTTTGCACGCAGGTTAGGGGGAAAACCAATGCAAGCACTGTTAAATGTATATAGAGCAAAATGTACCTCCATCGCAATTTACGGTTCTGATTTATGGGGTTTTAGGGAAGCAAAGGAAATCCAAGTAGTTGAAAATAAATTTTTAAGAAACTTGCTATCAGTGCCACAGTCTATGCCAACATATATTATTGATCAAGAGACAGGGACGGGTTTTGTGGAGGACTTAATTGCAATAGCACCTTTATTAAAATGGATAGCAATTTGGTTAAATCCTGAACTTGAAATGAATCGTGAAATTTTGAGAGATTGCTTAGCTCTAGATCGAGCTAGTAGCATTCCTTGGCTGTGCCATGTAAAAGGCTGGCAGAGAAACTGGGACGGCCTGAACTATTTATTTCCCCAGATAAATTGGTAAAGGGTGATATCCAGTGGGCGAAGAAATCTTATTTATATATGGCACTCATGGAAAGAGAAGAAGGGGAGTTGGCAAAACCAACGGTACGTGCCCATCAATTGCTAAAAACGTCTTGTGCAATTGAACCATATTTGAATGTAGTAACCAACTCAAACCACTGCTTTCTCCTGGTAAGATTCAGGCTGAATCAGTTACATTTTCTCCTTGCAGATCCCCCGGGATGGAGAAGGGTGGAGGACCTGGGAGTTTGTTCATGTGACAATTTCTCCACCCAGGATACACTGCACTTTGTTTTATGTTGTAAGCACTTTTTGCACAGTCTGAAACGTTTTATCGTTCCAATCCTAAAGGACAAAGGTTTTTACAAGCAAAACCAGCACTTATGTATTTACAGTTGCTCTCCAATGTCTGGGAAATTTTTAGTATAGCGAGTTTCCTTACTGCAGCAGTGAGAATAAGGAGGAAAAAAGTGAGTGTGATCTCTATGACCTAGTCAACATTAACTAACGTTTAACAAATTGGGGTTTTTTAATGTTGCATTTTAAACTGTTCGTTTTTGTCTATTTTATGTTTATAACTTAGTGCAATATCATCGCTGCTAACAAATGTTATATTAATTTTGATATTTTTTGTATAGAATGCTTTTATGGTTTTAAATTAACCGAATAAAGTACTTTTGACTGACTGTTTTTGCATAACATTTACAACGGGCAATGAAAGATTTTTCCTTTTTTACTAGGTATGCAAATACTACCTATGTGAATATTGTCCAGCTGAATTATTTACTAATACACGTTCAGATCTGGGTAAGTTATAGATGTTTATCTTTTACAACAGATGATATTTTGTGCTAGGGATACTGGTCGCTATCCTATTGTTAGTGCTTTCAGCTCATCTGAAGTAATCAATCTCACTATGTTTTTCAAATAAAAATTTGTTACACTTTTGAGTTAGTTGCATCTGATGCATGTTATCAGTCACTGATTAATGACATGCTGCAGAGTTTTTTTTTTTGTTTTTTGAAAACATATTTTTATTGACTTTTGGAACAAAAGCAGCAAGTACAGGATAGACATTCTCAGAAGCATACAGTAAGGAGCATCCGATTCTATGAACATAGAGAGGAACGGCCAGGTACCAGCTATACATATACATTACTTTCCCCTTCCGGCTTCCGCCCCCCTGAGGTATCATTCTCGGGCGCTACCTTCAAATGACCAATGACAAATCTGTGGAAAAAAGAACAAGAAAAACTCCCCCCTCCCTTAATAAAACTTCCCCTCCCTTCCATGTCCGGTTGTGTGCCTTTACGTAAATCACTCTCCCTTCCTCTTGTCCGCAGTGGTGTGTTGGCTAGGATTTCTAAGGTAAGTATCCTATTTCCATTAATCACCATCTGGCCTACTCCCCGTCTATCCATTCTCACTATCCTCGCTTCGGGGTGTGTTATGTGTCTCTCCACATTGCATCTCTCTCAGCATTACCCTCCATGCTTGTAATTCATCCTCTAGCTTCTCATCTCGTCTAGTTTGCTGCATTCGCACCACCTCAGGCGTCCCCCACTCATTCATATCTCGCACTCATTGTGTCACCCAGGGTGGTCTGTGGTTCAACCACCAGATGGCTATCCGGCGTTTCGCCAGTACCAACCCTAGAAGAACAAATCTTCTGCTAAGTTTTTTGTTTTTAGGTTGGGGCAGCAAACCCAGCAGCACCACCTGAATCTCCCTTGCTATTTCCCACCCCGTCGCCTCCCGTAGCGTGATCAGGACCTCCGTCCAGTAAGGCTGCAATTCTGAACAGGACCATACCGTATGGATAAAAGTAGCATCCTCCTCCCCACATCTGGGGCAACGCCCCGACCAGTCTGGATAAATTCTGTGTAGTATCTTGGGGGTGAGATATGTCTGGTGTACAAAATTAAATTGTATTAATTTATAGTGGGTGTTTGAGCTCACTTGCTTAACTCCTTCATGAATTTTAGTCCAGTCTTTGTCTGTTATGGGATCCTCTGTCAGTGTTTCCCATCTTATCTGGACCGCGAGTGCCTGCACCGTCCTGTCTTCCCGAATTGCCCGGTATAAGTGCGACATCAGTCTTCGTCCCTTAGCCATAACTATCATGGTCTGCAACACGTGAGAGGTAGGGGGCTCCCCAGGGAACACTGGCCACAGTTCCCTAGACTCCTGGGCTATTTTCCCGTACTGTAGAAATTGTCCTGGGCCTAATCCGAAGGCTTCCGTCGCCTGCTCACGGGTGATATGTTTGTTGACATATAAGTCCCCCATGGTCAAACAACCCCCTCTCCCCCCTTCCCCTCCTGCCATCAGCGAACAGACATAGAAGCAGAGATTTGATGAAGGGGTCGGACCACCTATAAGGGCATGTCCGGGTCATAAGGAGCCCTTCGTAACACCCTCCTGATCACGAGTTTCCATATTTCCGCCACATGTCGAATGATGTACGGGCATGTCGGAGGTACTTGTGCTCCCATCATTAGCAGGTCGGGGAGTGTATTATCTCCAAAGGTCCCCGCCAGCAGGGTTTTTTCCCCAATTACTATCATCATCCATCCAATGTACAGCATGTTGCAGCTATGAGGCCATGTAATAGTATTCCATACAGGGAACCTCCAATCCCCCATTTTGCCAGGTTCTCTGAAGAGTGGTCAGGCTAACCCTTTTACGCTTGGTGCCCCATAATAAGTCTGTCAGGAGGTTATCTAACATTTTAAAACATCGCCGAGGGATCTTGAAGAAAGAATGCATCGCGTAAAGACATCTGGGTAGGATAATCATTTTAATTACAGCGATTCTACCCATTAGGGATGAGGGCAGTTCCTGCCAAAAGGTCACCTACCCTCGGACTCCTTCAATTACTCTCCAAATGTTAAGCAACAGGTACTGTTCAGCTTTCTCTTCCAACCTAACCCCCAGGTATCTAGGTGCACCCCTCACCCAGGGGAACCCCACCTCTGGTAGTCCCTCGTCCGGGGTTGAAGCCAATCCACCCAACGGAAGCAGTTTCGATTTCGTGGAATTAATCCGTAACCCCGACACGGTTCTAAACTTTCCAAGGACGTCCAGCAATACCGGTATCGCCCGAACAGGGTGCCGAAGGTACACGAGTGTCGTCTGCATACATTGACACCACATGATTGGTCTCTCCCAGCGGGATCCCAGAGGCCGCCATCTCACTTCTAAGAACCGCCGCAAGGGGCTCCATTGCCATGGCGAAAAGGAGTGGTGACAGCGGACATCCCTGTCTGGTGCCGCGTTGCAATCCATAGGCCCTCAAGACCAACCTTCCCAACCTGACTCCGGCATAGGGTTCTGAATAAGGCAGCTGCACCCATTTGAGGAATTGCGGCCCCACACCCATCACTCGAAGTACCTCCCCGAGATACACCCACCCAACCAAATCAAACGCTTGCTCTATATCCAGTAGCACCACCGCACACTCCTCCTGGTGCAATAAAGGGGAGTACCACACATGTGCTAATCTCCTCAAGTTATGGGTTGTGTTACGTTTGGAGATAAATCCCGCTTGATCCGGGTGAATTAACTGTTGCATATACGATTGCAGTCGTGGTTGCCATGATCCCGCTAAGAACTCTTATATCTATGTTTAACAGGGATATCGGCCTATACGACCCCGGCAGCTGAGTGTCTTTATCCGCCTTGGGTATCATCAATCAATCAATCAGTGACTTATATAGTGCGCTACTCACCCGTAAGGGTCTCAAGGCGCTGGGGAGGGGGGGGGGAACAAACGGCTCCGGGTCAGTCGAAGAGCCAGGTCTTGAGGTCCTTCCTGAACGTGTGGAGAGTTGGGGAGCGTCTGATGTTGACCGGGAGCTCGTTCCAGGCTTTCGCTGCGATGTAGGAGAAAGCTCTCCCGCCGGCTCTGCTTCTGCGGATGCGGGGGACCTCTGCCAGGGCGAGGTCGGCGGAGAGGAGGTTTCTCTTGGGTACGTGGAGACATACTCGGTCGTTGAGGTATTTGGGTCCGATGTTGTTGAGGGATTTGTAGGCGTGGGTGAGGAGTTTGAAGGTGGCCCTCTTCTCGACGGGGAGCCAGTGGAGGCCTCGTAGGTGTTGGGTCATATGTTCGTGGCGTGGTGTCCCAAGGACGAGCCTGGCTGCGGCGTTCTGGATGGTTTGGAGCCTGCGTAGAAAAGTCTTGATTGATTCTGGCGTAGAGGGAGTTGCCGTAGTCCAGTCTGCTGGTAATGAGTGCGTGGGTGACGGTCTTTCTGCAGTCGGGGGGGATCCATTTGAAGGTCTTACGGAGGATGCGGAGGCAGTTGAAACTGGTGGAGGTGACTGTGTTGATCTGGCGGTTCATGGAGAGGGAGGAGTCGAGGATGATGCCAAGGTTCCGGGGGTGGGCAGGCTCCCGAGGGCGGAGGGCCACCAGGTGTTGTCTCAGGCAGAGGGGCAGGGCCCGAGGATGAGGACCTTGGTCTTTTCTGAGTTGAGCTTCAGACAGCTGTCCTTCATCCAGGCTGTTACGTTTCTCATTCCTTCTTGGAAGCTGAGTCTGGTGCTTTCTGGGTTCTTGGTGAGGGAGAGGATGAGTTGGGTGTCGTCGGCGTAGGATACAATGCTAAGCCCGTGCTGTCTGACGATGGCGGCGATGGGGGCCATGTAGATGTTGAAGAGCGTCGGGCTTAGTGAAGATCCTTGGGGTACTCCGCAGATGATGTCCGTGGGGTCGGAGAGGAAGGGGGGGGGTGGGGGGAGTCTGATCCTCTGGGTTCTGCCGCAGAGGAAGGATTGGATCCAGTCGAGGGCGGATCCCTGTATTCCTGCGTTGTGGAGTCTGGCGGCTAGCGTGCGATGTGAGACGGTGTTGAAGGCTGCGGAGAGGTCAAGGAGGATGAGGGCCGCAGTGTGTCCCTGGTCTAGCAGCATGCGGATGTCGTCGGTGGCAGCGAGGAGGGCGGTCTTGGTGCTGTGGTTGCTGCGGAAGCCAGACTGGGAAGCGTCTAGGATGCAGTTTTCTTCGATGAAGGCGGTCAGCTGGGCGTTCACGACTCTTTCGGTGACTTTGGCTGGAAGGGGAGGAGAGAGATGGGCCGGTAATTTTTCAGGTCGGTTGGGTCGGCCGTTGGTTTCTTGAGGAGGGGTTTCACCTCTGCGCGCTTCCAGTCGTCTGGGCAAATGCCGGATATGAGGGAGGAGTTGATTGTTCGTCCTAGTTCGGGTGCGATGACCGTGGCGGCCCTGTGGAAGATGTGAGGGGGGAAGGGGTCGGTTGGGGCTCCTGAGTGCGCCTTCTTCATGGTTGAGGAGATGAGCTCGACGGAGGCGGGGGCCCAGGAGGTGATGGTCGGCTGGACAGCTGTAAGCCACGTCCTTCTCAGGGTTTGCACAGGGAGCGCTTATATGGGTGGCCCCAGGGACTCCTTTTCAACATATCCATCATGTACTTGACCCGGAGGGACGCTATGTGATTTTATATGGTAGACTAAACAGTCAGGAAGTATGTCTAATTAACGTGTATGCCCCCAAAGCCTCCAGCTCCCCAGGCAATTCCCAGCCGCTACTGAGGGGCGTGTTCCCTCCCACACGCGGAATATGCAAACCATAACATCCCTCACCGAATACCAGAGAAAAAGAGAAGGAGAGGGGGAAAAAAAAGAACGAGAAAGCGTTTGTGATAAGTTGTGCCCACTTATCTGATTGTTCAGAACCCCCAATCGACTCTCCTACACAGCAGTTGGATCTCAGGATATATTAGTGTCCGGTATAACCTCCGATGAGGTTTAGTCAGAGTCCGACATCCCGTCCACCACCTGTAAAGTTCCATCTTCGCACACTCTGACTCCAGATTCACATGTGTCCTTTTGGCGTTCTCCTCCGGACAGTTGACGCCGTCTCATTGCTGAATCTGTTGGTTCCGCAACTGTCTTTGGGTTAGGCTGTGACTTCCGTCTGGCTTCGCGGTCTCCTGTGGTATCCATCCAATCTGAGGCTTCCTCTGCTGATCCGAAGACCAGAGCCCTGCCTTTGTATTCAAGTCGGAGCTTGGTGGGATAGAGGAGGCTATATTTCAGTCCATCTCCCTCATGCGTCTCTTCACCGCCAGGAAAGTGCGTAGCTAATCCTGCACTCGTGTATAATCAGGAAAAATAGCAATGTGATGTCCTTCATAGTGTAAGTCAGTCTTGGCGCATGTGCACTCTAGGATCAGATCTTGATCCCGGTAGTTGAAGAACTGGGCTATAATTGTTCTAGGTGGAGCCCCCGGGCATGGGGGAGGGACCAGGGCCCTGTGTGCTCTCTCAATATTAAAGTATTTGGAAGTTTTACCCGGTACCAGCACTTTCGTGATCCAGTTCTCCAAAAACAGCTCCGTCGAGGGTCCCTCTGCTCGGCCCGGGAATCCCACGAATCGTAAGTTGTTCCTCCGTGAGCGTCCCTCCTGGTCCTCAGCGTGTTCGTCCAATCTGGTCGTCTTCCTCTGAAGCTCCATGACCGTCTTCCGCAGAGATTTGACCTCCGTCTGGAGTACATCCACGGTTTGTTCTGTCGTGGTGACCCTGTCGGAGACCTTGCGTAGGTCACACTGGAGGAGATTGACATCAATCGCAACTGCGTCTATCCTGGTCACCATCTCGTCTCTCGCAGTCCGAACGGCCATCAGGATATCGCTCAGAGAGGGATCTCGCTGTTCTTCCCCTGGCGCCCCCGCGACATCGTCTTCTCCTCGCGCGTCCCGTTGGTTGGGCCCCTGGGGGAGAGGCCGCGCGTAATTTATTATTATATTGGACTGTGCCTTGGTGCCTCTATCCTTACCCATGATGCGTGGTAATGAGCCAGGACTCCAACACCGACTCACGCGAGGCATCCATCCCTCCCCCCCTCACCCCCCCCTCCCCCCCTCCCTCTCAGGCCTGCCACTCAGAGTATCCTCCGGCTCTAGCAACCCAGCTGTAGGTTATGTCCAAGACCCCCGGTATTCTCCTAAATTCGTACCTCCACTCAGGGTCCCCACCGCCACATATGTTTAGGACCCACCACGTCGAGCCCGTTACCCTCACCGGGTTAATCCGCCGTCACCGACAAGCAGCCAGGCATCCAGCAGTCCACAGGACCAAATGTTAGTGTAAGGTGTATCCTGCTTCGTCCTCCAACTCACTATTTCGGCCGCACCTCCACCGCTATATTTTCCTCATCTTCTCCCGTCCTCGCTAGAATCCACCATCCAGCGGTCAAAGACACATGGGCGGATCTTCTCAGTCACTTTTCCCTGCACTGGGGAGTCCTTTTTGTTTCAGGCCTCAGTGCGGCCCTCTGTCTGCAGGATTAATCAGACCGGGGTCTAGCACTGTTCAGAGTGAGGCCGCCCGCACTGTTAAGTGCACAGTCTCCTGTTGGGGAGTCTGCCACCGTCGTCTCGTCTCCGACATGGGCGGGTCCCGGCTACCACGACATCCTGTTTTCCTGCTTCACTTCGCTCAGGGGGGATTCCCCGGGTCAACGTCTGATTTGTAGGCGCGCCCAAGGAGTCCCTCTGGGTTGTAGTCCCGTCGCACCTACGCTCCTCAGGCCGCCGGGACCCTCACTCAGGACCTCTGCCGGTGCGGGCGGGACCCGGCCGTTTAGCGTCCCAGCCCGTCTGGTCGCACCTCTTCTGTAGGGATCCCTGGGCTGGTCAGCTCTGCCCGCGGGCGTAGTCTCGTGGAGGTCCCCAGGGCCGGCGTCTCCGTCGCTGCGCTGCTTCCCAGGCCGTCGGGGCCCCTGCCCAAGGGCTTCGCCACCAGCTCCTGGCCTCCAGTCCACACCGCCGAGGCCTCTGTGGAAGTTCAATATGGCGGGCCCGTCCCAGGAGCGCTCGTCTCTTCGCGCTTCGTGCGCCTTGTTTACTTCGTCCCGGGGTAAATCCCCGGACTGGAGACACCTCCTGTCGGGCCGATGTGTTTGGTGAGGTCGGTGCTTAGCAGGCACCGCAGGATTATAGTGGATGTTGCCGCGTTGGGACGGAGTTCCGACAGACACGTCCTACTCGGCCATCTTGTCGGCCACGCCCCCACGCTGCAGAGTTATTAGGATTGGTTAAAAAAGGTATATAGTCACTCTGCTTTGAGATCAAAAGTTGTTCTAGGATTTCCTGTAAGTGTCATCAGGGATTCAAGTGCAAGTAAAGTCATGTTGCTGGCGAAATGTCGCCCCCTGGTGGTATGAATACTCTTAACCCTAATCCAGGCAAAATTACATGTTGTGATACAAGGAGACACTTGTAAACCCTTGAATGAAACACAACTGGACAGTGAGGTGCAACTTGCAAATCAGGCAGTAGGTTACGTGTTATAAGGGAAGTTTTTAGGTCTGAGGTTAGCCAAGACCTTTTAAGTTTTATTAAAATTAGATGTATATTTTCTTAAAGGGGCTTTCAGACAACCCTCTTCATCCATTGGTCTGTTTTTGTGTCATTCACATTTTCTTCCACCCAGTACAGCATGCAGCTTGGGTCAGTAGGTAAGCCCACTTCAGAAATAGGCTAACTTTACTCTGAGTGAATGCTTTCTGTTCTTTTACAAGGAGCACATCCACACACAAAGCATTTTGCTTAAGTGCCAGTGGCTACTATGGCGATTTGTGCTAATTAAGACCAAAAAAATATTTTTCTGTTCAGCCAATGTGACTTTCTTTTAGATTGAGGACCCGGCAGCCTCCCCAACACTATTGTTTTGCAAAAACCATGACAAAACAAGCATTGACAAGTCTAAAAGACTGATAGCCAATGCCAAACCTGTTGCTTTGCTAATGCTTGTTTATACTAGATATGTGAGTTTTGAAGGCTAATGGCAATTTGTGGATTAAAAAATTGTGAGCCTTATCAGTATTGTTTGCATTCAATAAACCCATACATGAAAACGTGTATTTTTATATTTCAGGTCCATGTGAAAAGATTCATGATGAAAATTTACGTAAACAGTAAGTGTTTATTTACACGTAAATAAAATATTGTTGACAGTGGATTAGACAGTAGTACATTTAAGTTTCAGTCCTAATTATTAAACCATGCTGTTATAAAATGGCATTTTCATAAACTGACAGCTTTAATTTATAGAAGATGTATACATTAACCCAAAAGTTACAGTTTACTTTTACCCTATTTAAAAGGAGTCTTATTCCTATAGGGATGGGGAAGATTGCAAACTGTGTTGTCCCAGGACGCTGTGTTCTCGGATCCAAATTAGTTTGCCCATCAGTTTTAACGGCGAACACAAATGTTTAAAAAATAAGAAAATAATAAGTTGAATGTCAGTCGGGTGCAGTTGGACCCTTAAAAGACTTACCTTGTCGGTATCAAACATACCTGAACAGACCCTTTACAAAGTTTTGTAAGGAGGTCCAGCGGCTCCGGAGATTTGAATCTATTACTAGCCCAGTTGATGCGCAAGCCTAATGCGCCAATTGTCCTCATGCAACAAGGAACTTCTGTTGAAGAAGGGTGCCTTGTTGATGGTCATAACATAATCGTCATATTGCTTTTCCAGACTCTCACTTCCTTCTTACCAAAAGTAATGTTTAAGTTTCATATTTAAAAAAAGATGGCTAACCTGTCATTTCTCCATGTCCCCATTCCTCCCTGGCTGAGGAGACCTTGCCAAAATCTGAATGTGAGAGCGCCTTGTGCTTCTTTTGCATTGACCCGGTCACCTTTGTTTACTAAAACAGCTTTTTGTGACCTTTGAGGGCAATCGTGTCTTGTGAAATTTCTGTTGCGAGATGGATCTTATGCATCACATACTGCTCCACTGTATGTAGAGTCTGGTGTTGACATGCAATTCACCAGGGCTCAGGCTGTTTCGATTACATTGTACAAGCAAGCATCTATCAGAGACCTATGCTAGTCAGCTACATTGGTTACCCCATGCATTCTGCTGTTACATGCTCTCCGGGTTTCTTGCTGGAGCGATGTTAAGATTGCCCAGGAACTTCTCCAGAACCGGTTTCTCTTGGTGACTTAGCCCTCTCTGCAAGGCCACCTTCAAACTTTCTGCCTTCACCATGCCTGTTTTCTGAACCCATTTCTGTTTGATGTTTAAGACTTTGCACACTTTACCACTGCTAACCAGCAAGTGCTTGTGCTCTCTCATTTAAACATGGTAAGATTGTCTTACACTCAAATGGCACATTTAATTTACTTTTAAGTCCATAGTAAATTGGTACTACTTTTAACGAGGGCCTGTAAATTAAATGCTCCTAGTGGGCCTGCATCACTTATCGTGCCGCCTATTTAAGTAGTCTTTTTAAACCTGTCTCAGGCCTGCCATCACAGTTTGTGTGTGCTGTTTTAAACTGCCATTTTTACCTGGCGAATAAACCTTTTACCATGTCCAAACCTTCCTTTTAAATATGACGCCCAAAGCAAGCCCATAGGTGCAGGGTGCGTTGTAGTTAAAAAGTTGGACATGTACTTTTAAGTTTTACATGTCTTAGTAGTGACAAATTCTTAAATTTGTTTTTTTACTACCTCTCCCATAGGATAACATTGGGTTACAGTATTACATTTAATAAATGATAACTTTTTATTGGGCGCATGTAGGAAAGTCACGTTTGGTGTCTGAGGAATTGTAATTTAAAACCCTCTTTTATGGTAAAGTCCGATTGTAAGTAATAATTCTTAAAATGCCACTTTTTGAAAGTTGCCTTGTTCTTGTCCTGACCATTTGGTGCCTGCAGCCTGTTCCTGGGTCACATGACTAAGTGTAGAGTCTGGGTGTTGGCAGGATGGGCCATCCTGGCCTAATTATGGGGAGGAAAGAGGGGTGGAGCTTTTACATACCACACCTGCACTTCAAAGGCACTGGCCCAGCTCACAAAGAAAGGACATCACACTTGACTATTATGCCCCAGACAGATTGGGACTGGGGCAGGGAGGCAGGAAATTCTAGACACATCTGTAGGGGGAAGCTCTAGAAGCGTCTCCCACTTCAAAGTGTGCACCAGGTATAAAAAGGGGACTTTTAGACCCATTCTTCAGTACACTCCTGGACTTGTGGATACAACAGAAGAAGGATGCCCTGCTACTTGAGGCCTGACAGAAGACTGGACCTGCACCCTTCATCCCAAACTGAAGTGACCACAAGGGACAGCTGACTGACTCCTGTTCTAAGCTACAGGGACACGACAAGCTCCAGAGGCCCCTCTGCAACTACCCAGCTGACCTGCTGCAACTGGACCTGCCCGAGCCCTAATGGACTCTGCTGGAGTGAGTTCCTGATCCCAAGAGGTGCCTCACAGGTCCTGGACTTTTGTTGTGGCATCAGTTGAGCTCCTTCTTGAAGAAAGGAAAAAATACCAAAGTTTTAGGCTTGCTGCTCATGCCGACCGCTAACTCGAAGCTCCGGCGAACCATACTCTTTGTGCTACATCGACTGGCAGGGATGACTGGCAACGCGGGAACTGCACTTTGCGCTACTGCCTCAACAGCCCGCAGTGACTACCAATGAGAATCGCCAGCCATGCCGGTCTGTGACGCCCGACAGGATCTTTGCGCCACAGCAAAGATATCCGTGACGCTCTCCCTGCTTCTTGTGGCTTCCTCCACTGCAAACGGAACTCTTTGCGCTGGTCTTTTTGAAGGTACGTTTTTCAGCTGTACTTACCTGGTCCCTGTGTTTGGCCTACACTCCATCGTGGTGGTACTGAACTTGACTTTCACCTGATCTCGCATGACCAGATAACTGCGACTGGCGCTTTGTGCTTTTAGGAGGTACATTTATCTCAAGTCATTAAAATTGCATATCCCCAGATCTAATTAAGGGATTTTTGTCGTTTTGTTGTCAGTTTATTGAATTGTACTCTATTTTTTAAATTGGTGTGGTATTTTTCTTGTTTTTATTTTATTGCTGCTTGAGTGCTGCATAAATACTTTACACATTGCATCTAAGTTAAGCCCGACTGCTTTTGTTCCAAGCTACCAGAGGGTTAAGCAAATTGGTAATTTTGTGACTTTTTGTGGTTTGCCCTGTCAAGAATTCTGGCTGTTGCTTGAGAGGCGTTTCACCCCCTTTAACCAACAACCCAATTTCTCACACTTGGCCTAATTTGCAGTATGCTGCTTGTTTCCTCTTCCTCCTTTTCTCATTCTTAATTGTTATACAATCTACGCACAGGCTGAGAATCAGAGAGAACCTGGACATTATAACGGGATGAAGATACTTATTTGGTGACTGTTACTTTTAATTCCTGGGCACTTTTGTCAATGCTGTCGCCCCATTCCCTCAACTGTCACACAGAAAACAGTTACTGATTGACTCCACAAGCTTTTTAAAAATTTTGGAGCAGGTTCCGACTCCATCCACTAGGCAGCAGAGATACTCACAGGTTGACAATGGGAAAGAGCCTACAGTAAAAGACTAACCTTTGTCCTTATCCTAATTTATGCTAATTACAATACACTCTAAAATGTTATTGTTTTTGTCTGGCAGGTACGAGAAAAGCTCACGTTACTCGAAAATGGGCTATGAAAGAGAGTTTCTTCGGTATTTGCAGAGTTTACTGGCAGAAGTGGAACGTAGGATACGGAGAGGTCATGCACGTTTGGCTCTGTCGCAGAGCCAACAGGCAGCAAGTGTAAGTGCACAATAGTTTCAAAATTAGAACCTATTGTATATAAAGCTGTTGGTATACCTTGCACACAGAATGATGAATAAAACTGCAAAGAAACATAACTACTCCCAGTGAGGTACCAGAGCAGTTCAGTGAGTTCATTTGATTTACAATGTATTCATATTTCAGTTTTTTTGTTGTTGTAATAACCTGATCCTTGTACTATTTGTATCTGAAAGAGACACGTTAGTGATAGATTCCTTACCTTAGAATATCCCCAGGCGTCAGGCTGGATCCGGAAAGTTTTGCGTAGCAGTACCCTTGGCGCGTCGGTAGGCGGCGTCGTGCGGCTCCGCGTCCGTCGTCGGCGTCGTGATCGCCGGGATGACGTCGCGGGCAGTACTTAGGCGCCGCCCCTGCGCGCGACGTCAGTTCTTCTTTCCGCGCCAGCAAGCGCAGATCCGGGAAGAGCAGTGCCCTGGTCAATTTTTGACCATACTTTTGGTGATTTTTTCACTGGTTTTTCCAACTTTAAGGTGTCGTAGGGATGCCCGGCTTCAAGCGATGCGGCGCCTGTGCGCGGATGATGTCCGTCACCGACCCGCATTGGGAGTGTCTCTTCTGCCTCGGCCGAGGCCACGACACCGAGTCTTGTCCCGAATGCCAGGCCCTCAACCCGAAAGCTTTGCGAGAGCGGTCTCGAAAGCTCCTCGAGGCCCGGCATTCGGCTCCGCGGAAGCCCCGGTCGCGTGAGAGGTCCAGGGGTCGCTCGCGGAGTGCACACCGGTCGTCGACTTCTTCGTCCGGTAAGTCTAAGCACAAGAAGTCCAAGAAGCATCGTCGCTCTCGGACTTCGCCTCGCCGGTCTCGCGACTCGGCTGAGGCCCCTCCCGGCACCGTCCCCGCCCCGCGGCCCCGGACTTGCCTGTGGAGTCGCCCCCGTCATACCCGCCCTTCCCGGGTTCGGGGCGGATCCGGCCAAGGTACAGGAGTTCCTGTCGGCCATGGCCCGCCTCTTCGGGCCTTCCAGGCCCCTCCGGTGCGCCTTCGGGCCCCGCGGGCCCTGATGGGGTTGCTCCGGCGTCGCCGGCGGCTCCGGCCCCGGCGTCGCCCGAGCCTCCAGCCTCGATCCCGGCTCCGGCTTCGGCCCCGGCCTCGATCCCGGCTCCACAACCCCCATCGACGCCGGTCGACCTCACAACACCTCCGCCGGCGCCGATGTCTCCGGTGCCGTTCTCGACGCCGCCCTGGGCTCCGGGCGGCGTCGTCCCCAGTTCCTTCCGGCTCCGGACATGGACCCGGAGCGACGTCGCTCGACGCCGGCTCCGGCGCCGATGGGACCTTGGGTCCCAAATGTCCCTCCTCCTCCTTATTTTGAACCAGAGGAGGACCAGGAGGACTGGGAGGGGTCTGATGACCCTCTGACACGCAACTGTCAGTATGATGAGGACTGGACAGAGAGTCTAGGGAGGCCAGTGGTCTGGATACTTCTCCTGACACTGGCATGCTGTCTCCCTCCCGTGGCTACGGAGGAGGGGGCCAATTTTGGTACGGTGTTGCGTAGGGCTGCTGGGGCCTTACGTCTCCAGCTCCCTAGCTTTGACGGTCAAGACTAACATCTTGACAGAGGTGCTTCAGCCAGCAGCCTCCTCTGCGGAGACTGTGCTGCCGTTTAACGACGCCCTCACTGACGTTCTTTTGGGCGCCTGGTCCAAGCCCAACACAGGGGCTCCTGTGGATCGGAACGTGTCACGACGCCATCGCCCGCTCCGGGCGACCCCCTGTTTCTTTCTGTCCACCCCACTCCTGAGAGCTTGGTTGTCCAAGCCTCCGCTTCCCAAACCGCCTTCCCTACCGCTCCTCCGGATAGGGAATCCAAACGCCTGGATCAGTTTGGGAAGAAAGGTTTTTCTTCCTCCAGTGCTGGCTTGCGGTCCGTTAACACCGCTTGTCTTTTGGGCCGATATACCCACTCCCTGTGGGATTCGGTGGCGGATGTTTTGCCCCAGTGCCCTGAGGAGGTCCAGGCACTGCTTTCCCGCGCCATTGCGGAAGGAAGGGATGCGGCCAAATACACTATCCGTTGTGGCCTTGACACCGCCGACTCGCTGGGCAGGTCGATTGCAACGACGGTGGCGCTCCGGCGCCACGCCTGGCTGAGAACCACTGGTTTTTCAGGGGATGTCCAGAATACTCTCATGGACATGCCCTTTGATGGAGTCGGTCTTTTTGGGTCCAAAGCAGACCATGCGCTGGAGCGCTTTAAGGACTCACGGGCTACTGCAAAGTCCCTGGGCCTTTCTGCTACACGCCCTCCGCTGCCTTCTGCTTTTCGCCCCTATCGTGGCCACGGTAGGGGCGCCCTTCACGTCAGCAGCCCAGCCACCGGCCCGCGCAGCAGGCGTCTTCGCGTGGCCGAGGACGTGGATTCCGCCGTGGCGGATCGGGCAACCAGCGTGCGGGTCAGGCCACCACCTCCAACCCGTCCGCGGCCTCCAAGCCCTCCTAGTCCCTCCTTTCAGGTGCACGGCACGCCAGTAGGGGCAGGGTCCGCCATCACCTTCCCCACTGGCGCACCATCACCTCGGACAGGTGGGTCTTGGACATTGTCCGAAGGGCTACTCCCTCCCCTTCGAGACCACCCCCCAGCCATGCCACCTCAATTCCGCCGCATGTCAGGGGATCACTTGGTGCTTCTACGGAAGGAAGTCACGGCCCTCTTGACCAAGAGGGCCATCGAGCATGTTCCGACCCCAGAAGTAGGGCGTGGTTGCTACTCCCACTACTTTCTGGTGCCCAAAAGGACAAGGAGGACATGCGTCCTATCTTGGACCTCCGGAACGTCAATCGCTTCCTCCGGAAGGAGAAGTTCAAGATGCTCACCCTAGCTCAGGTCTTGACTGCCCTCGACCCTGGAGACTGGTTGGTAGCGTTGGACTTGCAGGACGCGTATTTCCACATCCCCGTCCTGCCGGCCCACCGGCGTTACCTTCGGTTCACGGTAGGCCCCGAGCATTTTCAGTTCACCGTGCTCCCCTTTGGCCTTACCAGTGCCCCTCGGGTGTTCACGAAAGTGATGGCGGTGGTCGCAGCTCATCTGCGCCGGGCAGGGTTTCAGTCTTCCCCTACCTCGACGACTGGCTGCTGAAGGCGGGCTCGTCCCAGGCAGTCGTCTCCCACCTCCAGACTACGGCCGAACTCCTGCACTCGCTGGGGTTCTCCATCAATGTGCCGAAGTCGCATCTAATTCCTTCTCCACAGCTCCTTTTCATCGGAGCAGTTCTGGACACGACGCAGTTTCGGGCCTTTCCTCCCGAACGGCGAGTCTGGGATATTCAGGCTATGATTCCGATCTTTCGGCCTTTATCCTGGGTTTCGGTACAGATGACCCTGAGGCTGCTGGGCCTCATGGCCTCCTGCATCCTGCTGGTCAATCATGCCAGATGGCATATGCGGGCTCTGCAGTGGGACCTGAAGTTCCAGTGGGCGCAGCACCAGGGCAACCTGTCCGATCACGTCCAGATCTCGGAGGGGACTGCAAAACAGTTGCAGTGGTGGCTCTCGAACCGGCAATGGGTCATGGGCAGATCCCTCTCCCTTCCCCAGCCAGAGCATACAGTTGTGACGGACGCGTCCCTTCTGGGATGGGGCGGTCACATGGGAGAGGCGGAGATCAGAGGCCTCTGGTCTCCGGGCGGAGTCCCGGCTCCATATCAACCTTCTGGAGCTCCGGGCGATCCGGCTTGCACTCAAGGCATTCCTTCCCTCTGTCAAAGGGAAGGTAGTGCAGGTGTTCACAGACAACACCACCGCCATGTGGTACTGCAACAAACAGGGCGGGGTGGGGTCTTGGACCCTTTGTCAGGAGGCTCTGCGCCTCTGGACATGGCTGGAACATCAGGGCATGTTCCTGATGGTTCAACACCTGGCAGGTTCTCTGAACGCCAGGGCGGACTGAACCTCAGCCGCAGGTGCATGATGAATCACGAATGGCGTTCTTCACTCGAAGTGGCGCAAGGACTCTTTCTACAGTGGGGAGAGCCTTGGTTAGATCTATTCGCCACCGAAGAGAACGCGCAATGTCATCAGTTCTGCGCGTTGGAATTTCCAAGGCGGCACTCCGCCGGCGACGCTTTTGGTCGCGAGTGGAGTTGCGGTCTGTTGTACGCCTTTCCGCCTATACCACTTCTACCCAGAGTGTTGAAGAAGATTCGGCACGACCGGGCCCAAGTCATTCTTGTGGCTCCGGACTGGGCTCGAAGAGTTTGGTATCCCGAGCTACTCAATATGAGCATAGATCCCCGATCCGTCTGCCTCTTCGGGAGGATCTTCTGTCGCAGCAGCAGGGGACGGTCCTCCACCCGAACCTGTCCAGTCTACACCTGCTTGCGTGGAGATTGAGCGGCGGCAGTTGATTCCTTTCGACTTGCCTCCCGAAGTTTGTGATGTGATTCTGGCAGCCAGGCGTCCCTCCACTAAGGTGGTATACGCCTGCAGGTGGAACAAATTTGTGGCATGGTGCACAGCAAAGGCTGTGGATCCCCTTTCTGCCCCTCTTTCTGAGGTCCTTCTGTTCCTTCTCTCTCTGGCCCAACAGGGTTCTGCCCTGGGTACCATCAAGGGTTATCTTTGTGCTATCTCGGCCTTCCTCAGGCTCCCTGATCAGCCCTCCTTTTCAAGTCCCCTGTTGTTAACAGGTTCTTAAAAGGCATTACTCACCTCTTCCCTCCTGTTCCGTTTGTAATGCCTCAGTGGGACTTGAACTTGGTTCTTACCTTTTAATGTGCGCTCCCTTTGAGCCTCTGCATAACTGTCCTCTTCGTCTTCTGACTCTGAAGACAGCCTTTCTGGTGGCCATCACCTCCGCTCGGCGGGTGAGTGAGCTCCAGGCTCTATCTTGCAAACCTCCCTTTCTGTCTGTTCATCCAGACAAGGTTGTTCTTCGGACGCGTCCGTCCTTCTTGCCAAAGGTGGTTACTGCTTTCCACATTGGGCAGACCATCACTTTGCCCACCTTCTTTCCGCCTCCGCATCCTTCCAGAGAGGAAGAGAGGCTCCACCGTCTGGACCCAAAACGTGCGCTCTCTTTCTATATTGACCGCACAAAACACTTCCGGGTGGATGACCAGCTCTTTGTTGGCTACGTGGGCGCCAAAAAGGTCGGGGCGGTGCACAAGAGGACCATCTCCCGCTGGGTTACCTTGTGCATCAAGACCTGCTATTCTTTGGCTAAGAAGGAGCCTCCTGTTGGGCTGCGTGCCCATTCCACCAGGGCAACGGCTGCTACCACGGCCTTGGGCCGCGGTGTTCCGCTGCCGGTTATCTGTCAGGCAGCTACGTGGGCCTCGCTGCACACGTTTACAAAGCATTACTGCCTTGACAGTCAGGTCCGGAGGGACGGCTTCTTTGGCCGTTCTGTCCTCCAGGACTTCCTTGTCTGATCTTTGTTCGCAGACCCACCACCGGGGTTGGTATTGCTGGGGTATCTATTCTAAGGTAAGGAATCTATCACTAACGTGTCTCTTTCAGATGCACAAGTTACTAACTTGTGTAACGATATATCTGTAAGAGACAGTAGTTAGTGATAGATTCCTTACCGCCCACCCATCCTCCCCCGTTCTGCGAACTGATTTCTAGGGTTAAGGACATCCCTTTCAGGGCCCTAGTATTTTTCAGACACCTGTGTCAGCTTCTTGCATGGCTCTGCGTTCCTGGCGCGGAAAGTCGTGTACAGAACTGACGTCAGCGCGCAGGGCGGCGCCTAAGTACTGCCCGCGACGTCATCCCGGCGATCACGACGCCGACGACGGACGCGGAGCCGCACGACGCCGCCTACCGACGCGCAAGGGTACTGCTACGCAAAACTTTCCGGATCCAGCCTGACGCCTGGGGATATTCTAAGGTAAGGAATCTATCACTAACTACTGTCTCTTACAGATATATCGTTACACAAGTTAGTAACTTGTGCATTATGTCCGTCACTGCAAAGGTGTCCCTCTTACTTATTCCTGCTGAATGAATGAAACGACATGCAGAGCGTCTATTTAGCAATATATTTCCATGTATGCTCTAAAACATGACGTTTAAATTTTTTTTTTTAATTTTCATTTAAAATAAGAAATAAGTTTATATAGCATTTCTGTAAAATAGAACATGCACTCTTTTAGTGTTAAAACATAGCCTTTTATTTTCCAGGAAAAAGGCAAGTAATAGCACGCAATTAGCCCATAGGCTGCATAGATAAAACCAGAACAGTAATAAACTGGCACTGTGCCTTTAAGACCTCCAAGACCTCCCTGCTCCCATCATGCCCCACAGGTGACAGGTCAGTTCTTTTTTCCAGCTCCTTCTGTGAGGATCCTGGAGCATTGAGCAAGTCAGTGTTTGGCCTTTCCTGTCAAAAATTGGTTTCCTGGTAGTTTTTTTCTTTACAACACTCGACGTTTTGAATTGCTGGCTACATTTTCTAACTATTTTCTGACAATTTTGGAATTTTTTTCCGGTCAGAAATGCCAGCATTATTCAATGAATGCCCTTTCTGTGGGAAGAAGATGGCGAAATCGTATCCACACTCTGTCTGTATTGTGTGTTTTACCATCTTCGCACAATCCTGATAAATGGAACTACTGTCAACATTTTTCCAAGAGGACACTTCGAGACAGAGAGAGGATCAAGCTGTATGCCTTGCAGGAGAGGGGAAAGGGATCAAAAAGTGGCCTTGGAGGCAGCCATGCTTTCAAAGAGCCTTCCTCTCGTGACAAACAAGAACACAGGGGCAGAACAGAGAAGAGAAGACATTGCTCTACTTCAACATTGCCGAAAAAGAGATCTCCGTCGAGGCAAGTACCTGAGTTTTCTCCTTCGGCGTCGCGATCGACGTCAGAGAAGCATAGATGGCATGCATAGACGTTGAAGGGAAAGTCGCCGTCGAGGCAATCCGTGCTTCCGTTGAGAAAAGGCAAGTCGATGTCGAGACCCCTCGGTATATCAGGCTCGGAAGACGTAAGACCTGCAAAGCGCAAGTCGATGCCGAAAAGCGGACTTGGGTGAACGTCAGTCACCTCATCACCACTTGACGACTACTTTGCAGCGCTCGGCGTCCAGGACTCCACCGCCGTCGGAACATAGACGGTTGGTTTTGAGAGCGTCACCGTCGAACAGCCGCAGATTGACGTTGAGAACTTTGCAGACGGGACATAGGTGATCAGCGTCCAGAGGATCACCGTCGGTGTCGCCGCCTCCACGTCACCGTTCGGCGTTGACAGGCCTGACGTCGAGGCTTACCTCTCCACACATCTCACCACTGTTGAAGAAGCGGCGGCAAATGACTACTTCACCTCCGAAGAATCCTACGGCTACAACGGCCATCACGACTCCGAGGCTCCCCTCGCTGTCGACGGAGGCACATGGAAGACAGAGATCGATGTCGAAATCCCTATGGTCGACGTCGAGAGAAACATCCTCCTCCCCAGGCATAAAAATCCTACAGATCACACTGTAGGGCTCTCTGGTTCCAGAAAAGCAGACGCCTCCTATTAATCTGTCTCCACAGTGGTTGCAGAGTGTCAAACATTGGAGAGTTCTACAAAGAAGCCCTGGGTCAAACTTCTCACAAACTTACTCTCCTTCCATAATCTCTGCTGGTCCTCCACCTACAATGACTGCCGGAAGATCTCCACACAGATTTCCAAGGAGAACGAGATCTCCTTCCACACGAAGATCTCGATCCAGAACACCTCTCAGATGGTCTAGATCTCACCACTCTCGCTCTTCAAGATCACAAAGAGGCAGACGGAGATCAGCTTCATGGTCTACAGCCTCCTCACAATCTTCTGTTAGGGACTATTGTAGGAAACTGGCTCTATATATACTACACCAAAATGAGGTATAGTGTGTCTAGAGTCCAGGTGACCCCAGAGGTAGGCAGAGGTTAAAGTTAGATAGAACCTTACACTCTTATTTGTGGTAGAGTGGTCGAGCAGTAAGGCAGTATCAGAGGACCGAGTTAAGCATTTGATGTACCCACTCAGTCAGCAAATGAATTCACACACTCAAAGACTGAACTCTAGACCAATTGTTTTTGTATAAAAAATATACTGTTTTATTTTTAGAACCAAGCGAGCCTGGCACAGGTAAGCATTAAATACTTTACAGTAATAAGTTGCTGATTGTAGAACAGTTTGAAAATGCAATAGGAATTGTACTTGGTTTGATTTACAGGGGATGCAGTAGGTTGCAATACTTAGCAAATACAGTACATTGAAAGGAATAGGCTTTTTCAGAAAATTACAGGTAAGTTACTTTTCACGTTACTTTTCTAACTGAGTGCTGGATACCTAGATTCAGCACTGGGACATTTCCTGCAAACAGGTAAGTAAATACGTTTTGGTTATTCGTGCGATTTTTAAAGAATATTTTTAGATTTCAAAACTCCACACTTAAACGTTTTGGAAGAAAAAGTGTCAATGTTATCCTATGGAGGAAAAACAGGTTATCGGTTCACAGGTAAGTTATCGACTGTGGGAGTTAAGGTTCTGGGGTTAGACTAAGGGGTCCCCCAGGGTCAGTGATGCACTCTTGTTACACCCTCAGCGGCACTAGGGCGGCCGGGTGCAGTGTGTTGAGGCCCAATGTTATCCTATGGAGGATAGGTGGTCTCTGTTTGGTGGCTGCTGGCAAGCAGGCCACTGGGCTGTGGGAGCACAGCTCCTAGACTTTAGCTCAGGGCAAATGGGGAAACAGCTTATCACAAAAGGTGCACCCTCCGCGGCACTAGGGCGGCCGGGTGCAGGGTGCTGTTTCGACGTCGGAAGCCCTGTTGTTTCCAATGGAAAACCTCCGGTCAGCAAAAACACTGCAGACAGGGAGACGAAGGACTTCTGGGTGCGACCACCACTTCGAGAGGTAAGTTGGGAAGTTAGGGGTTGGTTAGGCACCGTTGGTTTGGGCACACAAGGCCGTGGGGCGTCTGGTGCAGGGGTGCCTTTTAGTGTCGGATTGGCTTATAAGCTCCGGGTCGCGGTTAGGGGGTGCCTTCTGGATTTCAACTGCAGGCGTCGGCTGGAGGCAGGTCAGGGGTCGCCGGATCTCAGTTCAGGATCGCCAGGGTGACCTCCTCGTGGTGTTTGCCCACTCGAGCTCGGGCCATGGACGGCGGGTGCAGAGTGGGGCAGGTTTGCGGTCTCCAGCTGCTGCCAGAGGTTGCAGTTTGAACAAATCCGGTGTTCACAGGAGAAGCAGTCTTTGGAAGTGAAGGCAGGCAGGTCCTCCGGGGTTTTTGAGGTTGCTGGCTGAGGACACACTGGGATTTCGCAGGAGCAGGTTCGAGGGGAGACAGGCTGTAGGGCTGGGGCCAAGTCAGTGGGCGTCTTCCTCTTGTTAGCTGGCTGCACGGCTGTTCGGTCCTTCTTCTTCTTTTCTTGTTTCTTGGCTGGATCTGAGGAAGCAAGGTTCAGGGTGCCCCCTAAATACTAGATTTAGGGGCGTTACAGTTGGGTAGAGGGCAGGGACCAATGGGTCCCTTCCCTGGGGTGGGTACACCCCCTATCGTGCCACCCTCCAGTGGGAGGGGGGCAGGAGCCTGTCCCTGGTTGGTTGGGTCCCCCCATCCTCAAGATGGTGGGGACTCGGAGTTGTGCTTCACCTCGCCTCCCCCACCTGAGGGGTGGAGTTGGCAGAGGTGGGCACACCTCTCTCCCTCACTTGTTTTTCCCGCCGGTTCTCCCGCCCAAAGTGGGGGGTAGAACCAGTGGGGACCAGTTGCTGAAAGCAGCAAATGGTCTGGGGAGGCTCACAAAGGCGCCATGCCTTTGAAGCTTCCCCTTCGTGAACCCTGCCCACCCTGGGGAGGAGGCTTGGCACCTCGTCCCAGGATGTGCATTGTTTCAGGCCCCTGAGAGCAGCAGGCTCTCGACCCAGGGGTCCAGAAACATGTCTGGTGGTGGCAGCCTAAGCAGCCACTCAGTCGGGACACTAGAAGTTGGTCGAGTTTCAGGGGCATCTCTAAGATGCCCTCTGTCGTGGATTTTACATTAAATCCCACACTGGCATCAGTGTGGGTTTAATGTGCTGAGAAGTTTGATACCAAACTTCCCAGTTTTCAGTGTAGCCATTATGGTGTTGTGGAGTTCGTAATGACAAACTCCCAGCACCATATACTCTTAATGGTAGCACTGCACTTACAATGCCCAAGAATGGACTTAGACACTGTAGGGGTACAGGCTCATGCACCTGTACCCTTACCACTGGCATAGTGCACCCTGCTAGAGGGGTGACTGATCTATGCCAGGGCAGTGGTTTGTGGGCATGGCACACAGATGTGCCATGTCGACTCTTCACTTTGTTCTGCACCAAGACACGCAGCCTGCAAAGGCAGTGTGTGAGTGTGGTGGTACAGGACCTCTAAGGGTGGCACAATAAATGCTGCAGCCCCTAGAGGCCTTCTCTGGTCACAGTGCCCTGGGTACCTGTGGTACCATTTACCAGGGGCTGACCTGTGGCCAGAGATGCCAATTGGGTTTAGGCTTCAATGCAATTTTAGGGAAGGAACATAGGCCCTGGGGACCTGATTAGCAGGAGCCCAGGGCACACTCAGTCAAAGAACATCAGCAATTCAGCAAAAAGTGGGGGCATACCATGCAGAAAGAGGGCACTTTCTCACAACTATTCACTGACGCTGTCTGCTACTCTGCCAGTTAGAGTGTCTCCAGTGGACGACATGACCACCTTCAATGAAGTCCTAAGCAGGGGTGCCAATAAGCTGAATATTGAAATGCCTACACCGGCTACCTCTGCATCGGTAATATTTGAGACACTGCATCACAGGTCCTCAGCAAGGCCTCTCCTCCCTCTGGTTCCTGGGCTGCTTGAACCAGCTCCACAAACATTCTCGACTCCGGCTGCGGTAGGGTCGGCGCCTCCACGCATCATTAAGAAGTACAAGGCTCCTGACCAGGACCCACTGTTTGAGAGCAGATCCACCACCGGACTAGTGGCAGCAGCTAGGAAGGCGCATCAAGGGCTGCCTCCTCTTCAGTCCCACCTGAGAAGGAGAGCAAGCACATGGACTCCCTAGGAAAAAAGATGTGCAATACTTCTGCATCATATATGAAGATGGCTAGTGCCTCTGCGCTCCTAGGGAGATATGACAGAGCGCTGTGGGACTCTCTTGCAAAATTTCACCGATCAGTTGCCCAAGGAAGATCAACAGGATTTTCAAGAGACCTTGCAGGAATGGGGTCTCGTAGCAAACCAGGTGATCAGCGCGGCGGCTGATGCCTCCGATCTTACAGCCCATGGGTACTCGCACGGCATCTGTACTAGGCGCTCTGCCTGGCTACCGCTCACAGGTCTCAAGCCTGAAGCACAGCGCAGGATCATGAACCTCCCCTTCAGCAGCAATTCCCTCTTCGGCACCCATGCCGGTGATGAGATGTCCAAAATGAAATCCGAATTGGACACCCTGAAGGCAGTTGGCCTCAAAGTGTAAAGATTTCCGACGCAAATACCGACCGTACGATCGTCGGCATTTCCAACAGAGGGTTCAAACCCCTCACTGGTCGACACAGCAACAACAGTCCAGGTCGCATTATCATCAGCGTCGACCAGGAAGAGGAGCCTCTAGATCAGCACCCTCCTCAGCAAAACAGCCGGCCAATCAATGAGCACTTACTTCCCTCGTCCCTGTTGCCCACTCCGGTAGGGGGGAAAGTATCCTGGACGAGTGGAAAGAGATCACAAAAGACAAATGGGTGCTCAACATTGTACAAAATGGCTACTTGCTCAGATTCAAGTTCCCTCCACCAACAATACAACCTCGGGGAACGTCTGTCTATCAACACCATTTACTTCAGACAGCAGTCACTACTCTACTATAAAAAGACGCCATAGAGGAAGTTCCTTTATCCAATAATAACAAGGAATTTATTCCCGTTACTTCCTGGTTTTGAAGAAAGGTCCAACCCAGGAGTACAGACCCATGCTCGATCTAAGACGCTTAAACAAGTTCATCCGTAAAGAGCGGTTTCGGATGCTAGTGCTACACCAAAACTTTCCCCTACTCCATCAAGGGGACTGGAAGTGCGCCATAGATCTTCAGGATGCATACTTTCACTTTCCAATTTCCAAAAAGCATCGGAAATTCCTGCGTTTTCAGGTGGTGTCGGAGCACTTCCAGTACAGAGTCCTACTGTTTGGGTTAAAGTCAGCACCCCGCACATTCTCGAAATGCATGGCAGTAGTTGCTGCTTTTCTACGCAAGCAGAAAATCTTCGCCTATCCGTATCTGGACGACCGGCTGCTAAAAAGTTTGTCACCCGCTCTGCTGCAGAAACGCCTTGAATGCTGCATTAGTGCTGAGCCGTCTAGGTCTACAGATCATCTACAAGAAGTCTATTCTCAACCCAACTCAAAAGATCCATTACCTGGGGGCTACTCTGGATACCGTAAGCGCAAGCGTGTGTCATTCGGAGGAGAGGTTATCCTCAATCAACAAGTGCCACACACTCCTCCGCACACACCTTCCCACGGCCAGGCAGGTGTCCTCCCTTCTGGGCTCGATGGCTTCCTGCATCTTCATCGACCCCCAACGCTAGGCTGCAAATGCGCCCTCTCAAGCAGGCTTTGGAGGATCAGTGGTCACAGACCTCGAACCACTGGGAAGACAAAGTGGCTCTGCCTCAGGTAGCCAAGGATTCACTTGGCTGGTGGATGAAACGTTCTCACCTGCTGAAAGGGGTGCCGTTCCATCAGGATCTTCCCAGCCAGACGATCATCACGGACGCTTCCTTACAGGGTTGGGGAGCTCACATGAGCCCTCTCCAAGTACAGGGATTGTGGTCGGATGCGGAGAAGGGATATCATATCAATATGTTAGAACTGAGAGCCGTACATCTTACACATCATTCTTCCCTTCCATCCAGACAAACTCCCTGTTGATTCAGATGGACAACAGCACAACCATGTATTATCTGAACAAACGGAGGAACCAGGTCGAGACCTCTCTCAGGAGGCTCAAACCATATGGAGGTGGCTGCTAGCAAGGAAGCTAACAGTTTCTGCAATTCACCTCCCAGGCACTCTCAATGTTCATGCAGACGCTCTAAGTCGGAATTTTGTCGACGCTCACGACTGGGTGCTAAACAACGAAGTTGCACAGGACATCTTCCAGCGATGGGGAGTCCCAGACATCGACCAATTTGCGGACGCAACAAACGCAAAATGCCGCGTCTTCGCATCCAAGTTCCATCAACCAGGCTCCAGAGGGAATGCGCTTTTGATCAAATGGTCAGAGACATTACTTTCCGCTTTTCCACCAATTCCGCTCATTCCTCTGGTGATCAGCAAATTCTACAGAGCCAAGACCAATATGATCCTGATGGCACCAGAATCTCCTCGGCAGTGGTGGTACCCGGACCTCCTCCATCTATCCGAGACCCGACACAGGAGGTTACTGTGCCGACCGGACCTACTATCAAAACTAGGGGGGGGGGGGGTGTGGAGAGGTGTTCCACTCCAACCTTCCATCTGTTGAGGTTGACGCATGGCTCCTGAGTTCCTCCAGTATGGACATTTAGGATTGTCTTCAGACTGTTTGAACATCCTGAAAGAGGCTAGGAGACCATCCACGAAAAAGTTGTACGCTTTAAAATGGAAGCATTTCTACATATGGTGCTCCAATAACCATTATGACCCCATTCTAGGGCAGGAGCAGGTGATTCTACCCTACCTACTGTATTTAGCCAAATCAGGCCTTCAGTTTTCTTTTATAAAGGTGCATTTGACTGCTGTCACAGCATTACAGAAAATCTCCCAATCAGGTCTCTTTCTTCCAGATGCCTGTGGTTAAGGACTTCGTTGAAGGGTTGAGTAAAGTCTATCCACCTATTTGATCTCCCTTTCCTTCATGGGAGCTTAATGTGGTTCTTTCTAAGTTGATGGGAACCCCATTCGAACCCATTCATAAAGCGTCCCTGCAACATTTGTCATGTTTAGTGGCAATTACCTCTGCTTGCAGAGTGAGCGAGATACAAGCTCTGTGTTGTAAAGCACCTTATCTCATTTTCCATGCAAACAGGGTGGTCCTTAGAACTCATCCTAGTTTTTTTTTTTTTTACCTACGGTGGACTCGGATTTTCATATTAGCCAATCTGTCACTCTTCCTACCTTTTTTCCAAACCCTTAAAGTTCCCCTGAAAGGGCTCTACATTTTCTAGACCTCAAAAGAGTTCTTAAATTCTATCTAGACCACACCTAAGATCTAAGAAAATCGGACCGTTTTGTTTGTGAACTATGGTTCCATGCGTACTGGCTTTGCATCTTCCAAACAATCCATCTCTAGATGGATAGTCTCATGCATTACTTTGTCTTACCAGCTAGCTAATAGACAACTCTCTGGTAAACCAAAAGCTCATTCCACCAGGGGGAAGGCCTCTACTACAGCCCTCCTGAAAAATGTACCACTTGCAGAAATCTGTAAAGCTGCCACATGGTGATCAGTACACACATTTGCTCGCCACTATTGATTAGACTCCGACACTCTGGCAGATGCTCAATTTGGGTAAGCCTCGTTAAGTAACCTGTTTGGATAAATTGTCCATAGAATGTCTGTAACTATACTGGTAATCGTCCGCAGGATTGTGGATATGGACTTACTATTCAGTTCAGTGCTTATGACTATTGTTTAGTATCCCCTGGAAGAGAAGGATAAGTTACTTACCTGTAATCCTAGTTCTCTTCCAGGGGTATACTCATCAAAGTCATAAGCAACACACCCGTCCCCGGATGAATACTTTGTGTTATGGTAGCATTCTTCTTCTTCAAGATTCCTACAAATGATGGTATGCCGTAAAAAAGACCTGACCTAACTGTCACCTGTGGGGCATGATGGGAGCAGGGAGGTCTTGGAGGTCTTAAAGGCACAGCGCCAGTTTATTACTACTCTGGTTTTATCTATGCAGCCTATGGGCTAATTGCCTACTATTACTTGCCTTTGTAAAGAGTACATGTTCTATTTACAGAAATGCTATATAAACTTATTTTTATTATAAATGAGAAATCCAATGCAATTTTGGCATTTTGGCCTATTGAATGTTTTTTAGGCTGCATGTTTATGTATACATATAAATATATATAGTGTGTGTGTGTGTGTTTTGAAAGTACTACGTACATGTTTTTGGCTAAACGCGCATATATGTATAAGTGTATTTTCTATATGCTCCGGGGTCCCCGCAAGTGGGCGGGACTATTCAGTGCTTATGACTTTGAGTATACCCCTGGAAGAGAACTAGGATTACAGGTAAGTAACTTATCCTTCCTCTCTTATTCTGATGATAAATGTTATTTATATATAAATGTGTAAGAAGAGTTTTTTTTATACGCGAGTTGGACGAGGTAGTAGCATAGGCACGTTTTAGTATTCATGCCGTTCTATAGTGTCAAACAGAATGGTTAAATTCAGGTGCTCCTATTAAGCTTGTGCAGAATTCGCTTGCAGGAGAACTTGCGATTTCCTGTGGACTGTGAATGCCATATGCCTATTACCTAAAAGTGCATAGTTTGCGGGAAATCAGGGGCACTGAAAGCAACTTGATACCCATATTAGAGCTATGGTTCAGGCTGCTTTTTATCATCTACATCATACCCGGCGTTAACTCCCCTATATCAAGGTTACCAACCATCAAGTCCTTGTATGTTTTTTTCCAGCATACCAAGTGGTCAAGCTACTGAAGATAAAAAATGCCTCACCCATCTGAGCCTTACAGTTAAAACAATTGACAGTAATATTTACGGGATCCACCACCTGCAGTGGCTCCCTATTAAAAAGTGTGTTTTTAAGCTTCTGTAGCTTAAATGCCCACAAAGACTTGTTCAGACCTTGGGAGGAAGACTTGGGCCAGCCATTGACCAATAAGGAAAGGACCTGCTGTCTTGAACAAATACAAAGGGTGTCTCACAACCACAGGCACTAACTCCTGGGTTGGACAGGGCACGGACTGTCTGTGAGCTCTATAAACCCCCAGGGTACAGTAAACAACAGATGAGAAATAACGCTACCCCGCGTGATGGGTACGCTGTATTTAAAGTATACGTATGAGAGGGACCCCCTCACTTCCCCTTCCCCCCTCCTCCCCCTAGTGATCTTTTTTTGTTGGTTGTTTGATTTGAACTGCACATCAATGTTGAGACAAATGAGATGTCATGTAAAGAAAACCAGGGACACAGAGAATTGTGATGTGTTATAAGTTTTATTATTGCAATCAATAAAAATCTAATAAAAAAAAAAAGACTTGTTCGGACCTACGTACCAAAAACTTTTCTGGCATTCACCAGTGATGTCATTCGGGCATCCGACCCATTTTTCTCTGGAGCGAGATCATAGATGCAGTTTTGGTTCTAAGACTGAAACACACTACCATTTGATGTTGGATCGATCACAGCCTTCATTTGTTTAGAATAGACTTCCAGTATTGGAAGTGGACTTAAGGTAGAAGATAAGGAGCAAAGGAGTAACAGAATGAGAAAGTAGCAGAAGAGGAGTAACCGATTAATGTGGAAGAGATCCGGAGAGAGCTTGCCCCTTTGTCATTTTTTGACTAAACTTTTTTGACTTTTGTCGACCTCTTTTTTCGAGTCTTCGACTCCTGGTGCGCGAGGGATGTCCAGTCGTCTGACCGGCTGCCTTGCGACTCCTGTCACAAGCTGATGTCCGTGACAGACCCGTACCTCGTGTGCCTCTGGTGCCTGGAGCACGACCACGACGCGAAGTCGTGCTCCGACTGTCAGGCCATGTATCCAGAGTCTTTGCGGGAGCGGTCCCGAAACTTTTGGGGGCCCTGCAGTCTGCTCTGCGTCGCTCCCAGTCTCACTCGAGGGGAAGGTCTCGAGACCGGTCGCGGAGTTACCACACCTCGTCCAAGTCTTCGCACTCTTCAGGTAAGTCGAAGCACAAGAAGGCGAAGAAGGCCGTCGCTCTTTGCCTTCTCCCCGTTGGTCGGCTGACGTGACGCGGGACCCGGAGCGTCGTTGCTCTAAGCCTCCGTCACCTGATTCAGGGACGACTGCGCCTCCCTCCTTTTTTGGGAGCCGGGGCGTCCCCTGCCCAGCTTCCTACATTCTACGAAGCCCTCTACCGCATCTTTGGGCTGGCCAACTCCGCTGGCACGCCTTCGGGCCCCGCGGAGTCGGTTGGGGGCCCTGGGCCTTCGATGCCGGAGGCTCCGACCCCTGCGCCGGAGGGCCCCGTGGATCCAGGCCTGGATCCGGATCTACGCCTGTCGACCGCACTAGACCTTCCCCGGCGACAACGCCCCCAGTGCCTGCCGTGCCCCCAGCTGACGCTGTCTCCATCCTCTTCCCCGAGATGTACCCGGAGCCAGACTGACGTCGGCTGACGTCGAATTCGACGCCGGAGGGTACTTTTATCCCCCTTGTTCATCCCAGGTGTTCCCTATTACCCTGAGGGTGGTGATGAGGACTGGGAGGGGTCGCTGGACCCTTTGATAGACCAGCTGGAAAAACCAGACTGGAGAGAGGAATTGGGTGACACCAGTGGTCTGGACACCGCCCCAGACCTTGGCATGCTTTCTCCCCCTACTGTGGCTACGGAGGAGGGAGCGTCATATGCAGTGGTGATGCGTAGGGCAGCCGAGATCTTGGGCCTGGAGCTCCCTACAGTGGCAGTCGGGACTAAAATAACCTCCTGACAGAGGTGCTTCAACTGGCGGCAACTTCCTTTGAACCCCTCTTGCCCTTCAATGAAGCCCTCACAGACTTCCTTCCGGGCACTTAGTCCAAGCCCAGCACAGGGGCTCCTGTGCAATGGACGATTGCCCGCTGCCACCGCCCGGCTCCGGGCGATCCCATTTTCCTCACCCAACACCCTTCCACCTGAGTGCGTGGTGGTCCAAGCTTCTTCTTCCAGGGGCGCATTCCCTTCTGCACTCCCGGACAGGGAATCCAAGAAGCTGGATCATCTTGGGAAGTGCATGTTCTCTTCCTCCAGCTTGGCACTGCGGTCCGTGAATACTGTGTGCCTCTTGGGCCGATACACCCATAAAGTTTGGGATACGGTTGCGCAAGTGCTGCCTCAGTGCCCGGAGGAGGCCCGGGCCGTTCTCTCCCAGGCAATGGCGGATGGGAGAGACGCAGCCAAATTCACAATCAGATGTGGACTGGATACCACTGACTCACTAGGCAGAACGATTGCTACGTCAGTTGCCCTTCGGCGCTACGCCTGGTTGAGGACGTCTGGTTTTTCGGGGGATGTTCAAGCAACCTTACTGGACATGCCCTTCGATGGGCGTTGCCTTTTTGGTGACAAGGCAGACTCGGCGCTGGATCGCTTCAAGGATTCTCGGGCTATGGCCAGATCCTTACGCCTCGCTGCGTCCTCCCGTCCACCGTCTGCCTTTCGTGGCTAGGGAAGGGCACCCCACCACGTCCGACCCAGTACAGCCACCGGCCCACGCAAGCTGCCCAGCCTCTGCGTGGCCGCAGATGCGGGACTGGGAACCAGCGGGCGGGCCAGTCCAACCCCCCCCCCCCCTCCACAGCCTCCAAACCCTCCTAGTCTGACTTTTCAGGCCAATCAGCAGCCAGTGGGTAGCAGGATTCGCCATCACCTCCCCCACTGGCAATCCATCACGTCGGACAGGTGGGTTTTGCAGATAGTCCAAAGGGGCTACTCCCTCCCCTTCAAGACTACCCCTCCCTCCATGGCACTGTCTTTCGATCGTATGTCGGAGGATCAATTGGTGCTTCTCTGCCAGGAAGTCTCGGCTCTCGGCCAAGGGAGCTATCAAGAGGGTCCCTGCGCCAGAAGTAGGTTGTGGTTGCTATTCCCGCTACTTTCTGGTGCCCAAAAAGGACAAAGGCCTGCGTCCTATCCTGGACCTCAGGGCCCTCAACAGCTTCCTCCGGAAGGAGAAGTTCAAAATGCTAACCTTGGCTCAGGTTCTATTTGCCCTCAACCCTGGAGACTGGATGGTGGCGTTGGATTTGCAGGACGCCCATTTTCACATTCACGTCCTACCAGCCCACAGACCTTACCTACGGTTCACGGTAGGCCACAAGCATTTTCAGTTCACTGTGCTTTCCTTCGGCCTTACCAGTGCCCCTTGGGGGTTCACGAAAGACATGGCGGTGGTCGCACCTCATCTGGGCAGATCAGGGGTTCCAGTCTTCCTCTATCTCGACGATTGTCTGTTGAAGGCGGGCTCGCCCCAGGCTGTCGTCTCCCACCTCCAGACTACGGCAGACCTCCTGCATTCGCTGGGGTTCACTATCAAAGTGCCGAAGTCACACCTGACTCCCTCTCAGTTGCTCCCTTTCATCGGAGCTGTTCTGGACTCAGGGCAGTTTCGGGCTTATCCCCCCGAACAGTGAGTCCAGGATATTCGGGCTATAATAGCGATGTTTCAGCCTCTATCCCGGATTTTGGTGAGAACGCCCCTGAGGCTGCTGGGCCTCATGACCTCCTGCATCCTGCTGCTGGACCATGCCAGGTGGCATATGCGGGCTCTGCATTGGGCGCAGCATCAGGGGAATCTTTCCAACTATGTCCAGATCTCGGAGGGAACTGCGCGACAACTGCAGTGGTGGCTAACAAACCAGGATTGCGTCGGAGGCAGATCCCTCTCCCTTCCCCAACCAGACCTCACGGTGGTGACCGATGCATCACTCCTGGAATGGGGCAGCCACCTGGGAGAGGCGGAGATCAGAGGAGTCTGATCTCCAGCGGAGTCCGAGCTTCATATCAAACTGTTGGAGCTCCGGGCGATCTGCTTGGCACTGAAGGCATTCCTTTCCTCCCTCAAGGGGAAGGCAGTGCAGGTGTTCAGACAACACCACCGCCATGTGGTACTGCAACAAACGGGGTGGGGTCGTGGACCCTTTGTCAAGAGGCTCTTCGCCTTTGGACATGGCTGGAACATCAGGGCATGACCCTGGTGGTTTAACACCTGGCAGGTTCTCTAAATGCCAGGGCGGACAAACTCAGCCATCGGTGCCTGGACGATCACGAATGTCGTCTTTACTCTGAGGTGGTGCATGGTCTCTTTCAGCAGTGGGGAGAGCCTTGGTTAGATCTGTTCGCCACCGAAGACAATGCGCACGATGTCAGCAGTTCTGCGCGTTGGAGTTTCCAAGGCGGCGCTTGCTCAGCGATGCTTTTTCGCCTGTACCACTTCTGCCCCGAGTGCTGCAGATCAAGCGCGACTGGGCCCGTGTCATTCTTGTGGCACCGGACTGGGCACCAAGAGTCTGGTACCCCGTGCTCCTGAGCATGGCTATCGATCCTCCGATCAGACTGCCCCTTCGGAAGGAAATTCTGTCGGAGCAGCAGGGGACTGTCCTCCACCCGAACCTGGTAAAAAATTAATAGCAAATTGTTCCCTCTGGAATTTATAAGGCGTCCCTAGCTCTACACACTCAAACTGACATAGGTGCTCAACAAGAAAATGATAAAAGGGAAAAGAGAATACACACAGAATATATATATATATATATATTATAAAAAATAGATTACCTTGACACTAATGTTGGATTATCTCTTATTTTATTAGAAAAATCTTTTACAAATGCATTAAAAATTATTACATTTCGACAAACATGTTTTTTTGAAGAAGAGACACACCTAGATTTCTAGATTTTTTGATGTTTACAATTTCAAATCTCAAATCACATATCCCTTTGCTATATATGCCAATTCATTTGGCCCCTTTAGTCCCTCCTAAACATGATGTCCTGTATAAAACAAATTCAATTTTTACTTAACAGTTCAATAAAAACACTACTCAGAAAAAATAAATTTGTGTCACAATACTCAGAAAAATTCACCCGAACCTGTCCAGCCTACACCTCCTTGCATGGAGATTGAGCGGCGACAGTTGACAGCTTTTGACCTTCCTTCCGAAGTCTGTAATGTCATCTAGGCAGCCAGGCATCCCTCCACGAAAACAGTATACGCCTGTCGATGGAACAGGTTTGTGGCAAGGTGCAAAGCAAAGGTTGTAGATCCCCTTTCTGCCCCTCTTTCTGAGGTTCTTTTGTTCCTTCTTTGGCCCAGTGGGGCTCTGCTCTGGGCACTTCTTAAAGGCTACCTAGCAGCCTACTCTGCTTTTCTTCGGCTACCAGATCAGCAGTCTTTGTTCAAGTCCCCTATTGTAAGTAGGTTCTTTAAAGGCATTATTCATCTTTTTCTTCCATCTCCTTTCATAATGCCTCAGTGGGACTTGAACCTTGTTTTGACTTATCTTATGTGTGCTCTCTTTGAGCCTCTTCACAACTGTCCTCTTACGCTTCTTACCTTGAAAACTGCTTTACTTGTTGCCATCACCTCTGCTCGCAGAGTGTGTGAGCTTCAAGCTCTTTCTTCTAAGCCCCCTTTCTTCTCTGTGCATACGGACAAAGGAGGAGGAGAGACTCCACCGTCTGGACCCGGAACGTGAGCTTTCTTTCTACCTTGACCGCATGAAGGATTTCTGGGTGGACGATCAACTCTTTGTTGGCTATATAGGGTGCCAAGAAAGGTCGGGCTGTGCAAAAGCGTACCATCTCTAGATGGGCCATCCTTTGTATAAAGATTTGTTACGCTTTAGCTAAAAAGGAACCTCCAGTGGGGCTTCGAGATCATTCCACTAGAGCTCGGCAGCAACTACTGCTTTGTCACATGGAGTCCCACTAATTGACATCTGCCAGGCGGCCACGTGGGCTTCTATGCACACGTTCACCAGACATTACTGTCTGGATAGTCCAGTCCAGGGGGATTGCTACTTTGCCCGTTCTGTCCTCCAGGACTTTCTGGTGTGAACTTGGTTTGCAGTCCCTCCTCCGGGGTTGGTATTGCTGGGGTATCTATCCTAAGGTAAGGAACTATAACTAATAGTCTCTTTCAGATGAACAAGTTACTTACCTTCGGTAACGATGTATTTGTGAGAGACATATATTAGTTATAGATTCCTTACTGCCACACCCATCCTCCTCGCTCTGCAAACTGACTTCTAGGGATAGGGACTCCCTTGCAGGGCCCTAGTGTGGCCCACCAGTGGTCAGTGTCTTTCATGGCTCTGTGCTTCTGGCGTGGAAAGTCGTGTCAGAACTGACGTCCGCACGCAGGGGCGGCATCTAAGTAGGCACCGTGACGTCATCCCGGCGACCACGATGACGGGTGCGGAGTCGACTAACGGCACTTACCGACACGCAGGGGTACTGCTGAAGAAAGCTTCTCCGGATCCAGTCTGACGCCTGGGGGTAAGTCTACGGGAAGGCATTTATAACTAATGTATGTCTCTTACAGATACATCGTTACCGAAGGTAAGTAACTTGTTCTTTTGTCACAATAGCATGATTTTTCCAACTACTCATCCTTCTCTTTGTGCCTTTCTTTTTGTGTTTTTTAACATTACAAAGGAAGCCTTTGTGGTTTTGCAATACTGTGTCCTCTTACCTGCTCATTAAAGGCGGGGTCCCAACCAAGCTTCCGTCTGTAGGTTTGGCATCGTCTTCCACTCCATTTTTGCATGCTGTTTTTATCATGACACTATCCAGGACTGCTGTGCAATGTTCTGAAAGGCTATGACTCTTATTTTGATAAAGCGGTCTTGGCCTTTGGTGTCTTCACTCTGTACAGTGCTCTAGTGTATCCAGGTGAGCTGCAGTGCCTATCCTTGTGGGTAATGTTCTCTGTTAGTATCTGGCACCAGTCCTCTTTGCCATATTCTCCCCATGGCCCCAGACACCATCAGCTATAGTCCTGGTAACATGCATTCTTCATACATTTCCCTAATCCAAGATTCCACTTCTGCTTACTCCATCAGGTCTCCCAGTGTATGCTTGGGTGGATGAACCATCTTGAATATAGCTCCCACTGCATTCCATACAGCTACTGGGGGACATGGTTGAATGCCCCAGAAAGGAGAGCCCTCACTGTGTTCGGAAGGGAAATATTCCTGCTGCATCATTGTTTCCGCTGCCACTAGTTGTTAATTGATAAATCTATTGCGGTTTGTGTACTGTGAAGCTGTCCTGTTGCGTACTTGATCCACGTTGCCTTAATGATTTCCTCTGCTCTTTCGATTTAGATTAAATCATATATATATATATATATATATATTTCTTTATTATTTTCGTGCATTTTAGCAAGCTGCTGGTCATGGTGGTAAAAATGAAGAAAAGGTTCAGGTGTTAACTGATAAAATTGATGGACTTCTGCAACAGGTGAGATTATTCTTCTGTACTTCCTTTTGAATCTCATTTAAATAAAACCCTTAGAAAATGTAAACATTTATTTTTATTTTCTTTCAAGATTGAAGAACTAGGTTCTCAGGGCAAAGTAGAAGAGGCACAGGGAATGATGAAACTTGTTGACCAGCTGAAGGAAGAGAGGGAGATACTCACTTCAACTACATCAGTAAGTTGGGGCGCTACTGAGAAGATAAAATATGCATTGCTGAATTCTGCATGGTTTGTATCACTATGTCACTTTTATTTAGCCCATTCGATTGCCAGTTATCAGAAAATGAGTGAACCAGAAGTTGTGAGGTCAAAGACTGAGGTATGCCCTTTCAGTGTGCTCATTTGTTCGTCAGGTAATTTTTTTTTCTGCCCAAAATTTGAAGGGGGAACCGTGCCTTGCTCTTGTTTTTCAGAGAATCTCTATAGTGACTCTTTGTAAGATTTTAATTTTTTTAAAGTTTCTCATGCACGTCTCTGTGCCTTCTGTAATATGGCGATGGGATAGAGCTCAATGTTCAGCCACATCTGTTTACAAGGTCTCCATCTGTTGCCTAAGGCACATGCATTCCCTTTCAACTGGCACTTTTTGTTCACAGATAGCCGTGTACGCTCTCCAGAAACTAATACAGTGCTCAAGGGAATTCTTCAGTAAATCTATCCCTAATGGATTCATCGCTTTCACCTACTCACACAGAGGTAAGCGGGACCTTTTGACCAGGCACACTACCAGATTTTTACGATGGCTGCTGGTCCCATAAAGAAGGGCACCATTTTTTTGTGCCTTCTTTAGTGCCCTAAACAGAACCTCTGCCAGCAGCCTATGATCTGGATGACGTGTCTGCTATGGATACAGAATTGGTGTTTTCACAACCAGGCAGGGTCAAAGTACTCATAAATGTCTGGTTCACGGGGCGCTAATCTGAACCCTTGAAATTGCTTTCAGTATTGACGTGTAGAGAGAACAGACAGGTTTTTAAGCTTTAAATAAACCAAGCTTCTGATTTACCAAGACCTTTTAGGGGCTTTTTGAGAGATGGGTTTTAGTATCCTCATTTTTGTTTAGATTTGTGCTTTTCTTTCTTTTTCGTCCCTTTTTACGTTTTTAGATCTTCCCATCTCCCTGCTTCTCTTTACTTTCTCAATTGCTGTTAATCTTACTTTTCTGCTCTGTTCATACCTATCTTTACAAAGCCTTTTAGGTGCTGCTCCAGATAGTTATTCGATTCTCCCCTTGCCATTTTTAGCATGTGCGTTTTCTCTATCCCTCACGCACACTCACACTCCCCTGTTCTCTCTCTGCCGACCCTCCTGCGAGTGCGCCTGTTGTTATTTTCTCCCTGTCTCTAGCCTCTTTACCTCTTCTTCGTTCTTAACCCCCTCCCGTTTCGTCTTTCTTGGGTCTACCACAGAATGTATTGACAGCTTCATGCTTTCTCTATTTGAATCCCACCTCCGTTTCCATCTGTTCTCTTTCCAATTGTCTCGATCTCTTGTACATTCTCTTTTTGTTGAGTATTGTTCTCCTTGCAAATGTTTCATCCTTCAACCCTGGGCTCTTTTTTTTTTTTTTTTTTTTTGTCATGCGGTTAGGCTGCTCCCTGGCACAATTTCTTTACTGGGTGTCTTGCGGTGTCTATCAGGCATGATTACCATGAGCAGCGTAATGTAGCACATTTTGTGATCATGTTACTTCATTATTTTGTCATTTGTACACACTTTAACACGGTCACCGCAAAGGTTTCATCCCATTAGTACTAATTTAACACCCTATTACAGCAATAAGCACCAGATAGGTAACTAGTCAATCTTTTGGAAGAGCATTCTACTGTGCAGCAACGTGTTGCTGCATTTTTAGTAACTTTTGATACGTTTGAGCTAGAACTAATTTTTTGTTAACATCTGCAGATTATGCAGGAGATAGTAAATTATGTGGCAAATCCATTTATGCGGAAAACGCAGTGGCGGCAAAATCGTGTAAATCCAGTGAACCTGGTCTAGTCCCATCCTCTTCCCTGTCTCTTGCCAAGCTCAGCATGTGGTAGCCACTATTTTCACTTCTGTATGCAGTAGTTGGTATCCCAGCCATTATGGCGGTCTTTAATGTACTGGAATCTATTTGTACTCGTTATATTAAGTTTGCAGGTTGGGTAATTGGGTGATACCAAATTCTGACTGCTAGCCGCTGACTTCTCACCTTTTGAATATTCCCCAGGTGTTAGACTGGATCCGCAAGCTTTTAAGCAGCATCTCTGACTGCCGGTAAGTGGCTCCATGCGGCTCTGCACAGATGCCATTCCGTTCTGGAAATGACATGCGGAGCCTATATAGGCTCCACTCCTATGTGCTGACGTCCGTTCCTTTCTTTCCGTCCACTGGGCAAGGATCCAGAGCGCTCTCGGAGACATTTATCTCAATATTGTTAGTCCAAATTTCTCAGTGAGCAAGGGATGTCATCCCCAAAAACAACAAGTTTTAAGCTCTATAGGAACTGTTGCAAACAAATATCTGTTACAGATCCCTATCAGGTGTGCCTGTGGTGTCTGGGGCGAGTCACGACTCTTAAGGCCTGCAGTGACTGCGGTTCAAGGAATCCAAAGGCCACCCGTGGTCTCAAGGTGACTCTACATCATCAAGCACAAGAAGACTCCATGACGAGACCGGTCCAAGTCTAAGGTTTGGTCCCAGTCCTTATCCCACTCCCGGAGTCGCCAAAACCAATCCAGAGGCCGGTCTTTGTCGAGATCTAAATCTTCAGATAAGTCAGAGAAGAAATAGAAGTATTCGAAGACTGACTCGGCCCCCTCTCGCCACTTGCATTTGCCGGAGTAGGCATTGGGGCGGCGCCATGGCTCTTGATCTCGTTCCCGGAGTTGCTCGACTTTGTAGCCGATCCTGCAACTGGTTCTGGCACAACTTGAGTTTCCAGGGCTGTCCGCAACTCTACAGCAGATCAAAGAGCTCTGCGCTACATTGGTCCGGCTCTTTGGATCCTTTCATCTGGAGTACCACCAGCAGGTTCATTCTCCATGCCAGTTGGACACTCCAACCCTTCCACGACAACTCTGACTTCAATCCCGACCCCCCACTCCGACACCATGGTCAATCCTGGTGCCGAATCAATTGACGCTGGAATGAGAGATACCTATTGTTCTCTCTGACTTGGAGTCTGCGCTGGTCCGACCTCGACCGAAGCCACACTGTACAATAGTTTAGACACCGCTTCCCCCACTTGATCTGTTGCCTCCACAAGGGAGAACACACACCATACACTCCCTTTTTAGCACAGACTCTGTCAATAATTATGACACGCGAGATGAATTTGCTCAGCTCTTTCAAGACTATAATTGGTATGATGACTTCCAGGAGGCATGTTGTCTCTACACCGCCTCTGAAACCAGTATTCTCTCACCTCCTGTCCAGCCACAGAGGAACCTGTTTCCTATGCCATGATAATGCATAGGGAGGCTAAAGTCCATGACCTCCAACTCCACACCTTGGAGGTCAAGACTTATGTTCTGACGGAAGTCCTCCAGCTGGGGCAAACATCCTCTGAGCCTCTTTTACCATTTGAGGCACAGATGAATATCTTAATGGGAGCTTGGGCCAAACCTTGCTCTGGCCTCTCCAGTCAACACACCAAAAGCGAGATGCCATTGCCCTGCCCCAGGTGACCCTGCGTTCCTCTCAGCACCCTTCCCTCAAAAATTTAGAGGTGAAGGCATCCACGAGCTGATCTAACCTCAGTACTTTTGGACTGCTCCCCACCACCCCCTACCCCTCGATAGGGAGTTTAACGGGGTGGAGACATTTAGGAAGCACTTTTTTTTTTTCATCCCCCAGTCTGGCTCTCCGTTTAGTAAATACCATCTGCCTCCTGGGGTCACTATTCCCATGCCCTTTGGTACTCGGTGGCTCAAGTCCTCCCTGCTATCCCTGAAGACCTGTCCTTCCCAGGCCATCCAAGATGGTTGCAATGCGACCAATGTCCCAATTCGTTGTGGCTTGGACACTTCCATTTCCATTGGACGAGCCATTGACACCATTATAGTCATTTGCTGCTGTGATCAACCGGATTCTCAGGCGATGTCCAATCTTCCCTTATGGACTTGCCCTTTAGCGGTACTCGCCTGTTTGAGGACAAGGGTGATTCTGCTGTAGAGCGATTTAAGGAGAGCAGAGCTACTCCACGGTCTTTGGGCCTATCTGCCCCTTCTCGCCAACCTCACTAACCTTTACAGCTCCTTTTGTGGATTTGGTAGACATGTCCCATACCTCCAGCCTTAGCAAGGAATCCAACATTTTTTCAGTTGAGGCCGTGGTACCCACCGCCCCGCAGCCAAGGCCAAGAGGCCACCCAGCCCACTGCCTTCTCCTGCAGACTCCCCTGCAAAACCCCTTTAGTGTGCCCTTGGGGGAGCACAGTCACCCAGTGGGAGTCAGGATCCAAAGATAGATTCCGGGTTGGCAAGCCATAACCTCAGACAGGTGGGTTCTGCTGATCGTTCGCAGGGGATATGCCTTACCCTTCCTCTCTTTTACGCGGCACCTTCCATTGTCTGCGCCCCTCACCCCCCCCCCCCCAGCAACTGACAGAGGACCATCTCTCCATTTTGCGCAGGTAGTGCAAGCCATTTTAGCCAAAGGGGCTGTTGAGAGGGTGCCAGCACCAGAAGTAGACTGTGGTTGTTGTTCCTGCTACTTTCTGGTACCGAAGAAGGAAGGAGGCGTTCGTCCTATTTTAGACCTGCACCCTCTCAACTCCTACTCCGGAAGAAGAAATTCAAAATACTCACCATGGCCCAGGTCTTGGCTGCTCTGGAGACTAGATGGTGGCGTTTAACTTTGAGGACACCTATTTCCATATACCTGTCCTGCCTGCCCAGCAGCGCTACATGCGGTTGGTGGTGGGACAGGAGCATTTTCAGTTCTCACTGTTAACCTTTGGTCTCACCAGCACCCTTGGGTGTTGGCAGAAGTGATGGTGGCTGCACACCTTTGGAAGTCAGGTGTGCCAGTCTTCCTGTACCTTGACAACTGGCTGTTGAAGGCGGGCTTGCACCAGACAGTTGTCAATCACCTTCAGACTATGGCGAACGTCCTGTCATTTTTGGGGTTTATTATAAACATGCCGAAGTCACACCTGCCGACTCCTCAGACGCTCCGCTTCATGAGTCATTCCGGACATGGTTTGGTTTTGTGCCTTTTCCCCGGGAAAAGGGTGCAGGAAATTCAGACTTTGATCCAGATTTCTCAACCCAAGTGCTGGATTTTGGTGAGGTCGACTCTGAGGCTGCTGGGACCGATAGCCTCTTGCCGGTTGAGCACGCCATGGGCCGTATTATAGAATGCGGCACGTTTTTGTTAGCGCCAGGTGCATCTTTCAAAAGGTGCACTCAGCTTAGAGAGTGTACCGTATTAGTTTATATGCGCTGCCACCAGGGCAGTCGCGAAGTTGTGCTGCCGTGGGGGCAGTGCATTCAAGTGAAATAGAGAGCGGATTTGAAGGAGCAGCTCCGTGTTTCACTGTGCAGGTGGCAACCCGCCTGCAGTTTAATGGGGATTAGGGATCCCCGGCAGGAGGGTGCAGTGAGTGACTGTGAGAAAGTGCCCTCTTTCTGCATGGTTGCCCCCACTTTTTGCTGAATTGCTGATGTGCTTTGACTAAGTGTGCCCTGGGCTCCTGCTAATCAGGTACCCAGGGCCTATGTTCTTTCCCTAAAACTGCATTGAAGCCTAAACCCAATTGGCATCTCTTGCCACAGGTCAGCCCCTGGTAAATGGTACCACAGGTACCCAGGGCACTGTGACCAGAGAAGGCCTCTAAGGGCTGCAGCACTTATTGTGCCACCCTTAGAGGTCCTGTACCCTTACACACACACACTGCCTTTGCAGGCTGCGTGTTTTGGTGCAGAACAAAGTGAAGAGTCGACATGGCCCACATCTCTGTGTGCCATGCCTACAACCCACTGCCCTGGCATAGATCAGTCACCCCTCTAGCTGGCTGCAGTATACCAGTAGTGAGGGTACAGGTGCATGAGCCCTGTACCCCTACAGTGTCGAAGTCTATTCTTGGACATTGTAAGTGCAGTGCTGCCATTAAGAGTATATGGTGCTGGGAGTTTGTCATTACGAACTCCACAGCACCATAATGGCTACACTGAAAACTGGGAAGTTTGGTATCAAACTTCTCACCACATTAAACCCACACTGATGCCAGTGTGGGATTTAATGAAAAATGCACACAGAGGGCTTCTTAGAGATGCCCCCTGAAAACTAACCCACCTCTCTCTAGAGTCCAGGCTGAGTGGCTGCTTTCAGCTGCCACCACCAGACATGTTTCTGGACCCCTGGGTCGAGAGCCTGCTGCTCTCTGGGGCCTGAAACAATGCACATCCTGGGACGAGGTGCCAAGCCTCCCCCCCCAGGATGGGCAGGGTTCACGAAAGGGAAGCTTCAAAGGCTTGCCGCCTTTGTGAGCTTCCCCAGGCCACTTGCTGCTCTCAGCAACTGGTCCCCACTGGTTCTGACCCCCACTTTGGGCGGGAGAACCGGCGGGAAAAACAAGTGAGGAAGAGAGGTGTGCCCACCTCTGCCAACTCCACCCCTCAGGTGGGGGAGGCGAGGTGAAGCACAACTCTCAGTCCACGCCATCTTTAAGATGGGGGACTCAGCCAACCAGGGAAAGGCTCATGCCCCCCTCCCACTGGAGGGTGGCATAATAGGGGGTGTACCCACCCCAGGGAAGGGACCCATTGGTCCCTGCCTTTTACCTACCTGTAATGCCCCTAAATCTAGTATTTAGGGGCACCCCTGAACCTTGCTTCCTCAGAAAAGAAGAAACTACAAGAAGAAGGACCGAACAGCCGTGCAGCAGCTAACAAGAGAACACCGGATTTGTTCATCTGCAACCTCTGGCTCCGTCCGGACACCGCGGATCCGCCCCACTCTGCACCCACCGTCCACGGCCCGAGCTCGAGTGGGCAAACACCACGAGGAGGTCACCCCGGCGATCCTGACCCGAGATCCGGCGACCCCATACCTGACTCAAGCCTCCAGCTGACACCTGCAGCCTAAACCGGAAGGTCCCCCTAACCGCGACCAGGCGCTGGTAAGAAGATCCGACCCCAAAAGGCACCCGACGCCCCACGGCCTTGTGTGCCCAAACCGACGGTGCCTAACCAACCCCCAACTTCCCAACTTACCTCTCGAAGTGGTGGTCGCACCCAGAAGACCTTCGTCCCCAAGCCTGCAGTGCCTTTGCAAACCGGATGTTACTCCAGTATTGGAGCTTTCATAGATTCCCATGCTTGGAATCATTCCCAGTCGTCGAGATGGGAGTCTCGGTAAATATAAAATAGTAGTAAATAACCATTACAAAGAGAAACAGGCCTAGGCCTAATCCCATTTTGCAACCAGACCATGTCTTTTTGTAAAAGAGACCAAAAAGAACAGGCAGCCAATCAGAGCAGCCTCACCCTCTAGAACCTTGGTGAAAGAACCTCAGCTCCTCAGATTTTCTACCGCACGTTGTGCAGAAGGGAGTCTCCTCGAGCTTTGCTCTACTTCAACTCTTTTCAACTGTTTTTTCCAGCTATTTTCTTCAGGTTTTCATTGAAAATCTTTGGGAAATGTCAGATAAAGGAAAGAAAGCTTTATTTAAGGCTTGTGCCACTTGTGGCAAGAAGAGGCTTTATGTGGCGGATAGGCATAAAGACTGCATATATTGCCTATACCCGGACCACAAAGCTGCGGAGTGCAAGATTTGCCGTACCTTTTCCACCAAGACTCTCCGGGACCGTGAGGGTCGCCTGCTAACCTGGCTCCACAGGCTGAAGTCGAGGAAGGAACCACTGTCTAGTGATAGTGAGGAGTCGTCTTCCGCCGCCTCATCAAGAAGGTCAGTCAAGAGGGGTAGAGGTTCCCCTTCACCATCTGTGGGTCTCCTCTCTAAGGCCTCAAAAAAGACCCCGAAGGAGTTTGAGGACCAGGGTCCTGTCAAATCTCCTCACTGCGGTGTAAAGGAGAGGGAAGGACGAATTACACCACCTGCGACGGTCCCTAGCCAGGACAAATCTTTTAAAAAGCCCTCTTCACAGTCCTCTGGAAAGAGTGGCCATTCGTCGTCGACGCTGCGCAAGCCCTCGTCGACTAAACTTCCAAAATCGCAGGCTAAAAGTGCTCCGGCGTCGACGGGAGTGTCGACTTCGTCATCCATTCCAGTGTCGACGGGCTCGTCGACTAGCACTTCTTCAACAACGTCGACGATGGTGCAGACTAGGATGACGACGGTGGCGTCGACGACGGTGGCGTCGACAGTGACGACGACGTCAGCAGGGGCAATGCTTATCTCGTCGACGACTATGTCGACGACGCCCATCGTTTCGGCGACGGTCAGCACGTCCACGCCGCTTCCGTCGACGGTGGCTCCGACTGCATTCTCGTCGACGGTGATTCCGTCGACGCTGTCGACTACGTCGACGGGACTGTAGACTACGTCGTCGACGGGGAAAATTTCCATTTCGGTGAGGAGGAAGCAAATTTCACCAGACATGACGTCCCCTAGAATAGTAGATTCTTTACCACCTGCATTACTTCTGGATGAGGAGGAGGACTCTGAGGGAGAGGACAGTCATTTTGGCTATGCCAATAGCCCTTCTCAGCTGATAGTCAAATGTCAGGACACTGATTCGGAGGGTTATTATTATCAAGATCACACATACGAACAATCATTTTCACGCCAAGAGGACATTCAACAAGAGATGGTGTCTGTTCCCACTTCTCTTTTGGCTGATTTACAGGGGATGCTTTTAGACTACCGACGGAGGTTTTCAGCTCATCCTCCGCCTCCACAACCCGCCCTCTTGGCTCAACCTGTGCCTCCTCCTCCTGCCACTGTGATGGTTTCACCACCTCCATCAGCTCGGCGGCATACTCCATTTCCAACACCATCTGATGTCCTTCCTCCGGATCAACACCAGGATGATTCCACAGAGGAAGAAGAGGGGGAGCTTGTACAACAAGATCAGGGAGATGAATGGGATGATTATGTAATCCCTGATCCCGCTTCTCTGGCTCCTGCCCCGATTGATTCACCCCCTGCTGACATTGGGGGTTTCCACAAATTAATGGAGAGAGCATCACTGCGTTTCGAACTTCCCATGCCTTTAGTCCAAACAGAGTGCTTTCTCTATGATTTTAAAGAGCCGAATAGGAAGACGGTGCGCTCTATTCCTATCGTGGCTCATGTCTGGGAAGAAGGCCTTAAGGCCATGAAGAATCCGGCCACTATGATTCCAGTCTTGCCGCGTCTGGACAAAAAATATAAAGCCCCAGACGACAGCCCAGCTTCATTGACTGGTCAGCCAAGACCCGACTCGGTCATTTCGCAAGCAGCGCAGAGGAAGTCGAGGAATCCTTCAGCGCCGCTGACTACACCTCCTGACAAAGAGGGCAGACGCCTCGACAACGCGGGGAAAATATTCTCCTCCATGGCCAGCCTTGTCATCAGAGCTGCGAACGCATTAGCGATTCTTGGAAGGTACGACCGCCAGATGTGGTGCGACCTCTCGCCTTACCTGGATCAGTTGTCTGATACTTCCAAGTCTGAAGAAAAGAAGATCTTGCAAGAAGGAGAGATTACGTCCACTGAGGTAATCGATTGTGCGATGGACATCGCCACAACGGCTTTCCCGTCCCTGGCTGGTGCAGCTGTGCTTCGTCGCCAGGGTTGGCTGAAAGGCAACATGGTTCCGGCCAGAGATCCAGAACAAAATCCTGGATCTTCCTTTTGATGGTGAGGAGTTGTTCGGCAAGCACATAGATGATACCCTTCAAAACATCAAGAAGGATACGGAAACTGCTCGGTCCTTAGGGACCCTTCAATACAAGAAAGCGCCATTCCGTGGAGCTAGGGGCAGAGGTGCTCCATCCTACAGGGGCTCCTACCAACAGCAGAGGTACTCCTCTTATGGTTCCACACCACAATCTTACTGTCCTTATCAGAAGCAAGGCCAGACATCGCCTTTCTCTAGATCGAACACTAGAGGGAAGCAGAATCGTCCCGGACGGGACGCCTCTAAGAGGCAATAGCGGCGATCTCGCTCTTTGCGCTGTTCCCTCCTCTTCCTCGAAGACATCTGTAGGAGGCAGGGTGTCTCGATACCTCCACAATTGGCAACGGATAACAACAGACCGTTGGGTCCTAAACATCATTCAGAGTGGCCACATCCTAGAGTGCATTAATCTTCCACCATCCAGGGCCCCTGCCGCCAACTCCGCCAAACACCTGCGTCTCCTCCGGCTGGAAGTCCATCAACTGCTGGTCAAGGGAGCAGTAGAACCGGTCCCTCTCTCTCAGAGGGGCAAGGGGTTTTATTCCAGATTTTTTCTGGTAAAGAAAACATTGGAGAAATGGCGCCCCATTCTAGACCTCAGGGAGCTCAACACTTATCTCACAAAGCTATCTTTTCGGATGGTGTCTCTCCAGGACATTCTGAGTCTTCTCAACACTGGAGATTTTATGGCCACTCTCGACCTCGAGGATGCGTATTTCCACATCCCCATTCATCCGGCCCACAGGAGGTTTCCACGGTTTACAGTCGCCAAGAGCCATTTCCAGTTCAAAGTGCTGTCGTTTGGTCTTCGCTCAGCTCCGAGAGTCTTCTCCAAGGTGCTGGCACCAGTAGCAGCTTTCCTCAGGAAGCAGCATTTCCAGGTCTTTCCCTACCTGGACGATTGGTTACTAAAGGCCTCGTCCAGGGAGGCAGCAGAGGAAGCGGTCGACGCTTGCACTTGTCTCTTCTCCAATCTGGGCCTGACTCTCAACAACGCCAAGTCTTCTCTCCGCCCGTCCAGGAAGGTTCAGTTTCTGGGAGCGGTTTTAAACACATCTCTCAACAAGGTGTTTCCATCTCTGGAGAGACAAAGAAATCTAATCTCCATGGCTCATTTAGTGCGAAGAAAAAGTGTCTTTCTGTTCGCCGTTTCAAATCCCTTCTAGGGATGATGTCCTCCTGCATTCCCTTAATACCTCACTGCAGACTGAGAATGCGTCCCTTGCAGGAGCACCTGAACTTGCAGTGGAAGCAGGTGAGCGGTTCCTTCGACGACCAGCTAGTGATCACTCACGCCGTGAAGCAAGCCATCCTCTGGTGGACAAGGAAAAAGAATTTATCCCAAGGTCTATCCTTCGTAAACACTCCAGCGCCTCAAGTGGTGACGACGGATGCCTCTCTGGAGGGTTGGGGCGCAGTGTTGCAAGATCTGCAGGTCAGTGGTCATTGGCTTCCGGAACATCGCCTCCTACACATCAACCTCTTAGAGCTACGAGCGATTCGTCTAGCTCTTCAAGCTTTTCTTCCAAGATTGCAGGGGTTGTCGGTTCTTGTCCGGACGGACAACACCACAGCCATGCATTACATCAACAAGGAAGGCGGGACCAGGTCCTTTCTCTTGTCACAAGAAGCCCAGGCGATTTGGGAGTGGGTGTAGGAAAGTGGGTTTCTGTTGCAGTAACCCCCCCACTTTTTGCCTGATAACTGATGCACTTTTCCTTGGTGTGCCCTGGATCCCTGCCAATCAGGTACCCAGGGCCTGTGTTCCTTCCCTAAAAACTGTACTCAGCCTAAACCCAATTGGCATCTCTGGCCACAGGTAAGCCCCTGGTAAATGGTACCCTAGGTACCCAGGGCACTGTGACCAGAGAAGACCCTAAGGGCTGCAGCACTTATTGTGCCACCCTTAGAGGCCCTGTACCCTGACACACACACACTGCCCTTGCAGGCTGAGTGTCTTGGTGCAGAACAAAACAGAGAGTCGACATGGCACACATCCCTGTGTGCCATGCCCACAAACACACTGCCCTGGCATACCTCAGTCACCCCTCTAGCTGGGTGCCCTATGCCAGTGGTGAGGGCACAGGTGCATGAGCCCTGTGCCCCTACAGTACCCAGGCCCATTCCTGGGCACTGTAAGTGCAGGGCTGCCATTCTCGAGTATATGGTGCTGGGAGGTCGTCAGCACGTACTCCACAGCACCATGATGGCTGCACTGAAGACTGAGAAGTTTGGTATCAAACTCCTCAGCACAGTACACCCACACTGATGCCAGTGTGGGATTTACTGTAAAATGCACGTCAGAGGGCAACTTAGAGTTACCCCCTAAACCTAACCTACAATCCACGTCTTGTCTGAGGGGCTGCCTAGGCTGCCACACAGCAGACATGTTGCTGGACCCCTGGGTAGAGAGCCATCCGCTCTCCCGGGCCTGCAACAATGCACGTCCTGGGTGAGGTGCTAGGCCCCTCCCCCAGGATGGGCAGGGGGAAGCTTCAAAGGCATTCCGCCTTGTGAGCTTCCCCAGACCACTTGCTGTACTCAGCAACTGGTCCCCACCGGTTCCTCCCCATCCTGGTGGGAAGACTGGAGGAAACACCAAGGGAGGAAAGGGGTGTGCCACCCTCTGCCAACCCCACCCCTCAGGTGGGGAGGCGAGGTGAAGCACATCTCCGGGCTCTCGCCATCTTGAAGATGGGGAGCCCTGCCCAATCAGGACTAGGCTCCTGCCCCCTCCCACAGGAGAGTGGCAGGATAGGGGTGTACTCACTCCCAGGGCAGGGACCCATTGGTCCCTGCCCTTACCTACCTGTAACGCCCTAAATCTAGTATTTAGGGGCACCCTGAACCTTCCTTCCTTAGATTCCCGCAACCTAAGAAGAAAAAGGACGAAAGAAGACGCCCAGCAGAGGAGACTGCAGAGAACAACTGACTTGGCCCCAGCCCTACCGGCCCGTCTGCAGTTTCCAGAGATCCTGCGCCAAAAATAGTCTTGTCCTGCAGCCAGCGACCTCCAGAACCCCAGGGAGGACTGACTGCCTTCAACAAAGACCGGATCTCCTGTGAACAGCAGCTCTGTTCAAAAGAAACACCAAACAAAGACTCCGAGCCTGCTGAGGAGAAAGAAACCCGACGCCTGGAACCACCACTGCACCCGCCGCCTACAGCCCGAGTTCAAGTGGCCCACCGGTCCCAGCGAGGTCCCCCAGCTCTCCAGAGTCCGAGTCCACCGTGGGCTGACCCCTCCAGGACTCCCCGACGTCGCCTGCAGCCTCTGCACGGAGAACCCCCAACCGCGAGTGGCCCGGTAAGGTGAAATCCGACCTCAAAAGACACTCCCTGCATCCAGACGCCCTGCGCCCTGGAGAAAGGAACCCGAGGTGCACCTACGTCCCCGAGCCCTCCAACTTACCTGCCCAGCTGTTGGTTCCTCCTGGAAGTCTTCCTGGACCGAGCCTGCAGCTGAAAACCAAAACCGAAAATTTCCATTGAAATCAACAGGGCACCCGACCTCAAAACAGCACTCTGCACCCGGCCGCCCTAGTGCCGCTGAGGGTGCCTCTTTGGTGCTAACTTGGTCCCCAACGTGCCCTGAGCTTAACCCTAGGAGCTTTGCTCCCACAACCCCGTGGCCTGCTTGCCAGCCGCCACCAACCGGAGTCCCCCTATCCTCCATAGGATAACATTGGGCCTCAACACTCTGCACCCGGCCGCCCTAGTGCCGCTGAGGGTGCAACAACAGTGCATCACTGACCCTGGGAGACCCCTGAGTCTAACCCCAGAACCCTAACTCAAAAGACCGATTACTTACCTCGAGACCGATAACTCATTTTTCCTCATAGGATAACATGGACACTTTTTCTTCCAAAAAGTTTCTAAGTGTCGACTTTTGAAAACAAGAATATTCTTTAAAAATCGTACAGACTACCAAAACGTAATTACTTACCTGTTTTAAGTAAATGTCCCAGGGCTGAACCTAGGAGTCCAGCACTGGATTACAAAAGTAACGTTAAAAGTAACTTACCGGCGAATTGAATTTTCTTACATAGGGATCCATTGACTGGTTTTCTGTGAAATTTCTTCTAAGTGTCCACTTTTGAAATACCAAAATATTGCTTAAAAATCACAACAGTAACGAATTCCGAATTACTCACCTACTATCAGGAGAGACCTCAGTACTGCATCTTTTAGTCCAGTACCGACCATGAAAAGTAATTTTTACCGTACTTACCAGTAACTGGAAATTCCTCTCATAGGATATCATTGCCTGCTTTTTGTTGAAAAAGTTTCTAAGTGTCGATTTCTGAATCATACAAATATTCTTTAAAAATCGTACAAACTACAAAAACGTAATTACTTACCTGTTTTAAGTAATGTCCCAGTGCTGAACCTAGGAGTCCAGCACTGGATTACAAAAGTAACGTAAACATACTTTGCTTGCAAACTGTATTTCCTTCCCTAGGATAACATTGGTAATTTTACCCAGAAAAGTTTCTAAGTGTCAACTTTTGAAATACAGTAATATTCCTCAAAATCACTACCATAACCAAAACGCTTTTTCTCACCTGTTTACAGGAAGTGTCCCGGGACTGAATCCAAGATCCAGTCCCGTGGTTAGAAAAGTAATCCAAAAAGTAATCTATTGCATTTAGCCAGAAATTTCCATTGAGCTCAATGTATAATTGTGTTTAAAATTGTGTTGCATATTGCAACAACTGTAACTATTGCATTCAAAAGTCTATTGCCAATTGAACAGTAGTTAACTAAAGCATCTCATTCTGAGAAAGTATATTTTGACACCCATTGTTGGTTCTAAAATAAAACAACTATATTTTTATATACAAACCATTGGCCTAGAGTTCAGTTCTTGAGTGTGTGGCTTCATTTGCTGACTGAGTGTGTACAACAAATGCTTTACACTGTCCTCTGATACTGCCTTACTGCTCGACTCAAGCTACCACTTTAGAGAGTAAGGTTATATCTAACTTTAGCCTCTGCCAAACCTCTGGGGACTGTGGACTCTGTGCACACTGAACCTTACTTTGGTGCAGTATATACAGAGCCACTTTCTTACATTGGTGGATCAGCGGTGGGATACAAACTTGCATTGTTGGACTACTTGGTTACCATCTGATCACACGACAGAACTCTTAAATTGCCTTTAGAATTCTGATTTTTTCAAATTGGCATTTTTTACCAAATTACTAAAAGTCTTGTTAGGGCCTTGCTTAAGTCCCTTTAAAATTGTAGAAAATAAAAAGTCACTATAGTCAAGGGTAGAGGGGTTAGAACTTTTGTTAGAATGTCTCAAGAAAACAACCCAGCTATTAGTGAAAATAATAATGACATACAGGACATGGTTGAGGAGCTCGACCTCACCCCTTATCTTCATTTGTCTTTCAAAGAGATAAGGTCCTTATGTAAACTTAAAAATATACCAATGGGCCAGCATCCAACCAAACAAGGGCTCCAGGAGCTCCTGGCTGAGTATGCTAAGGCCCACCCCTCTGAGCATGGTGATGACCACGCAGAGGAGGAAAGGAGTGAGGAGGATGGGGATGGTAACCCACCTCCACCACTTCCTAGGGAAGACAGGGTCACTGCACCCTTATTTCCAAGAGTAAACCTCTGGGGACCTAGGGGCCACCTAGGTGGTTCAGGTCCCAGAGAGGACACTGAGGATAGCCTTAGTGAGGAGGACCACCTTTTAGCAAGGTTGGCCAAAGACTGGACCTAGAGACCAGACTCCTGGCTCTAGAGAAGGAAAAGACAGGAGATGGGTTTAGCACCCATCAATGGTGGCAGCAATACTAAAACTAAGGATAGGAGGAAACTTCTGATCCTAAAATCCCCAAAGGGATTGTCCCTAAATTTGAGGAAGGCGATGACATCACCAAATGGTTCACAGCCTTTGAGAGGGCTTGTGAAATAAGAAAAGTAAAGAAACCTCTCTGGGGGCACTCCTGTGGGAACTGTTCTCTGGTAACTGCAGAGACAGGCTTCTGACCCTCTCTGGGCCAGATGCAGGGTCCTATGACCTCATGAAGAATACTCTGATTGAGGGATTTGGGCTCACTACTGAGGAGTATAGAATTAGATTCAGGGGGCTCACAAAACCCAGACCCAGTCCTGGATTGACTTCGTAGACTACTCAGTAAAGACACTGGATGGTTGGTTAGCTGGACATAATGTGCAGGATTTTCCTGGACTTTACAATTTGTTTATGAAGGAACACATACTAAGTAATTGCACAAACGAAAAGTTGCATCAGCATTTGGTAGACCTAGGTCTAATTTCTCCCCAAGAATTGGGAAAGAAGGCAGACCACTGGGTCAGAACAAGGGTAACTAGGACATCCACTGGGGGTGACCAAAAGAAAGGGGTCACAAAGCCTCCCCAGAAGAAAGATAGTGAACCCCTTAAGGATAAAAGTAAGGAGTCCCAGGCAGCCCCCAAAAACCTGTCCAGGAGGGTGGGCCCAAAGACACCTCACAAACTAAACCAGGGTACCAAGGTAAGAATTGGGATCCCAACAGAATATGGTGTCACAACTGTCAGAAGTCAGGACACCACACCAAGGACCCTAGCTGTCCTAAAAACAAGATCCCTAGTACAGCCCCAGGGGTGACTAGTGTAGCCCCAGGAGTTGCCAGTGTAGCTCTGGAGGAAGGGTCCTCAGATGAGGAAGTCCTCCTAGCTTTCAACTGGAAAATGGGCCCAAGAGGTAAGCTGGAGATCCCAGAGGGGAGTAGACACTTCCACCGCCTACTGGTGAATGGAATCCCAGCCACTGCCCTGAGAGATACCTGTGCCAGTCACACTGTGGTGCATGACAGGTTGGTACTCCCACACCAGTATGTCCCAGGGGAATCAAGGAGAGTAAGGGCTGTCCCAGGGGAGTCACTGTTAGGCCTGTGGCTGTAGTGCCCCTAGTCATAGCTGGGTCCCTTAGATGGAGAAAGGTGGTAGTCAGTAAAGACCTCCCCCTTGATTGTCTCCTGGGGAATGACCACTTAGAGGTGGACCTGAGCCAAAGAGAGGCACTGGCCCAATGCCAGGCCTCACCCAAGAAACCTGGGGGCTCAACCTGCAGTCAGTGCAGCTGAGCCCCAAAAGAGTAAAAAGGAACAGGGTAGGAAAGGTGGGCAACTGTTAGCCACAGTCCCAGAGGGCCAGGGAGATTCTATCCCAGTGAGGGAAAACTCCAGAAGTGGCCCTGGTAAAGCCCCCTAGCCAACAAGAAGACCTGACTAGTCAGGCAACTGTCCAGCCTGAGTTGGTGGCTCCTCAGCTGGCAGAACAAAGGGTGGAGGAAGGGTGCTCACTACAAAGTTTAGTGACCCCCACCCTAAAGCAACAGGCAGACAGCCAGGACCCAAAGAAACCTGTAAGATAGCCCCTTCACTTGCCAGACAGGAGCTAAAGGTGTGGTTCTGGGCACTGACAGCTGTCAGCAGCCTCTGCTGGGTGTTAGCCTTCATGGCAGCCCTATCCTTGGCATGGTGGCCTAACCCCTGCCAAATAACAAGCTAGGCCCCTGACCCTATTGGTCATGGTGGGGTTGCTCAAACTGTGGGTGACCTCTGTGGGTAAGCTGGGCTTTGCCCTGGCTAAGTTAGGACTTTGCAGAGGTGGGCACCTCTGAACCCAAACTTAAAAGATGGGGTGAAGACACTAAAGAGCAAGGAGAGGAGCTTTGGGAATTAGGTCCTGAAACTGATTAGGTAGGCCAGCTCCCCAAAGGGACTGACCTGGACAGAAGGATATAAGGCGGAGTAGGCCCTGCAACTTTCAAACCACTTCCCCAACTCTTCCTCGCCTGAAAGACTAGACAGGCTCTCCCAGCGTTGGCTGAGTCTCCTGGCCTTTGGGCTGGGGGCTTGTGTAGGAAAGTGGGTTTCTGTTGCAGTAACCCCCACTTTTTGCCTGATAACTGATGCACTTTTCCTTGGTGTGCCCTGGATCCCTGCCAATCAGGTACCCAGGGCCTGTGTTCCTTCCCTAAAACTGTACTCAGCCTAAACCCAATTGGCATCTCTGGCCACAGGTAAGCCCCTGGTAAATGGTACCCTAGGTACCCAGGGCACTGTGACCAGAGAAGACCCCTAAGGGCTGCAGCACTTATTGTGCCACCCTTAGAGGCCCTGTACCCTGACACACACACACCTGCCCTTGCAGGCTGAGTGTCTTGGTGCAGAACAAAACAGAGAGTCGACATGGCACACATCCCTGTGTGCCATGCCCACAAACACACTGCCCTGGCATACCTCAGTCACCCCTCTAGCTGGGTGCCCTATGCCAGTGGTGAGGGCACAGGTGCATGAGCCCTGTGCCCCTACAGTACCCAGGCCCATTCCTGGGCACTGTAAGTGCAGGGCTGCCATTCCGAGTATATGGTGCTGGGAGGTCGTCAGCACGTACTCCACAGCACCATGATGGCTGCACTGAAGACTGAGAAGTTTGGTATCAAACTCCTCAGCACAGTACACCCACACTGATGCCAGTGTGGGATTTACTGTAAAATGCACGTCAGAGGGCAACTTAGAGTTACCCCTAAACCTAACCTACAATCCACGTCTTGTCTGAGGGGCTGCCTAGGCTGCCACACAGCAGACATGTTGCTGGACCCCTGGCAGAGAGCCATCCGCTCTCCCGGGCCTGCAACAATGCACGTCCTGGGTGAGGTGCTAGGCCCCTCCCCCAGGATGGGCAGGGGGAAGCTTCAAAGGCATTCCGCCTTGTGAGCTTCCCCAGACCACTTGCTGTACTCAGCAACTGGTCCCCACCGGTTCCTCCCCCATCCTGGTGGGAAGACTGGAGGGAAACACCAAGGGAGGAAAGGGGTGTGCCACCCTCTGCCAACCCCACCCCTCAGGTGGGGGAGGCGAGGTGAAGCACATCTCCGGGCTCTCGCCATCTTGAAGATGGGGAGCCCTGCCCAATCAGGACTAGGCTCCTGCCCCCTCCCACAGGAGAGTGGCAGGATAGGGGTGTACTCATCCCAGGGCAGGGACCCATTGGTCCCTGCCCTTTACCTACCTGTAACGCCCCTAAATCTAGTATTTAGGGGCACCCTGAACCTTCCTTCCTTGGATTCCCGCAACCTAAGAAGAAAAAGGACGAAAGAAGACGCCCAGCAGAGGAGACTGCAGAGAACAACTGACTTGGCCCCAGCCCTACCGGCCCGTCTGCAGTTTCCAGAGATCCTGCGCCAAAATAGTCTTGTCCTGCAGCCAGCGACCTCCAGAACCCCAGGGAGGACTGACTGCCTTCAACAAAGACCGGATCTCCTGTGAACAGCAGCTCTGTTCAAAAGAAACACCAAACAAAGACTCCGAGCCTGCTGAGGAGAAAGAAACCCGACGCCTGGAACCACCACTGCACCCGTCGCCTACAGCCCGAGTTCAAGTGGCCCACCGGTCCCAGCGAGGTCCCCCAGCTCTCCAGAGTCCGAGTCCACCGTGGGCTGACCCTCCAGGACTCCCCGACGTCGCCTGCAGCCTCTGCACGGAGAACCCCCAACCGCGAGTGGCCCGGTAAGGTGAAATCCGACCTCAAAAGACACTCCCTGCATCCAGACGCCCTGCGCCCTGGAGAAAGGAACCCGAGGTGCACCTCACGTCCCCGAGCCCTCCAACTTACCTGCCCAGCTGTTGGTTCCTCCTGGAAGTCTTCCTGGACCGAGCCTGCAGCTGAAAACCAAAACCGAAAATTTCCATTGAAATCAACAGGGCACCCGACCTCAAAACAGCACTCTGCACCCGGCCGCCCTAGTGCCGCTGAGGGTGCCTCTTTGGTGCTAACTTGGTCCCCAACGTGCCCTGAGCTTAACCCTAGGAGCTTTGCTCCCACAACCCCGTGGCCTGCTTGCCAGCCGCCACCAACCGGAGTCCCCCTATCCTCCATAGGATAACATTGGGCCTCAACACTCTGCACCCGGCCGCCCTAGTGCCGCTGAGGGTGCAACAACAGTGCATCACTGACCCTGGGAGACCCCTGAGTCTAACCCCAGAACCCTAACTCAAAAGACCGATTACTTACCTCGAGACCGATAACTCATTTTTCCTCATAGGATAACATGGACACTTTTTCTTCCAAAAAGTTTCTAAGTGTCGACTTTTGAAAACAAGAATATTCTTTAAAAATCGTACAGACTACCAAAACGTAATTACTTACCTGTTTTAAGTAAATGTCCCAGGGCTGAACCTAGGAGTCCAGCACTGGATTACAAAAGTAACGTTAAAAGTAACTTACCGGCGAATTGAATTTTCTTACATAGGGATCCATTGACTGGTTTTCTGTGAAATTTCTTCTAAGTGTCCACTTTTGAAATACCAAAATATTGCTTAAAAATCACAACAGTAACGAATTCCGAATTACTCACCTACTATCAGGAGAGACCTCAGTACTGCATCTTTTAGTCCAGTACCGACCATGAAAAGTAATTTTTACCGTACTTACCAGTAACTGGAAATTCCTCTCATAGGATATCATTGCCTGCTTTTGTTGAAAAAGTTTCTAAGTGTCGATTTCTGAATCATACAAATATTCTTTAAAAATCGTACAAACTACAAAAACGTAATTACTTACCTGTTTTAAGTAATGTCCCAGTGCTGAACCTAGGAGTCCAGCACTGGATTACAAAAGTAACGTAAACATACTTTGCTTGCAAACTGTATTTCCTTCCCTAGGATAACATTGGTAATTTTACCCAGAAAAGTTTCTAAGTGTCAACTTTTGAAATACAGTAATATTCCTCAAAAATCACTACCATAACCAAAACGCTTTTTCTCACCTGTTTACAGGAAGTGTCCCGGGACTGAATCCAAGATCCAGTCCCGTGGTTAGAAAAGTAATCCAAAAAGTAATCTATTGCATTTAGCCAGAAATTTCCATTGAGCTCAATGTATAATTGTGTTTAAAATTGTGTTGCATATTGCAACAACTGTAACTATTGCATTCAAAAGTCTATTGCCAATTGAACAGTAGTTAACTAAAGCATCTCATTCTGAGAAAGTATATTTTGACACCCATTGTTGGTTCTAAAATAAAACAACTATATTTTTATATACAAACCATTGGCCTAGAGTTCAGTTCTTGAGTGTGTGGCTTCATTTGCTGACTGAGTGTGTACAACAAATGCTTTACACTGTCCTCTGATACTGCCTTACTGCTCGACTCAAGCTACCACTTTAGAGAGTAAGGTTATATCTAACTTTAGCCTCTGCCAAACCTCTGGGGACTGTGGACTCTGTGCACACTGAACCTTACTTTGGTGCAGTATATACAGAGCCACTTTCTTACAGTGGGCTATCCTGCACAAGATTTCTCTGAAAGCAGAACATTTGCCCGGAGTGCTCAACGACAAAGCGGACAGGCTCAGCAGGCTGAAATCTGTCACCCACGAGTGGGAGCTGGATCAGGCTACGCTGGAGGGTGTCTTTCGCCGGTGGGGCAGACCCTCCATAGACCTGTTTGCCACACCAGAGAACAGGAAATGCCGGTCTTACGCCAGCAAGCTATACCATCGAGGGTCGCTGGGGAATGCGCTTTCGATCGCCTGGTCAGGCGCATTTGTATACGCTTTTCCCCTCATTCCGCTAATTCCCAGGTTGCTCATGAAGATGAAAGCAGAACCGTGCAGAATGATCCTCATAGCTCCAGCATGGCCGAAGCAATTCTGGTTCACCGAACTTCACCTTCTCTCCTTGGATCGTCCTCAACCACTGCATCAGATTCCACACCTCCTCACGATGTCTCAGGGTCAGGTTTGGCACCCAGATCCTCGCTCGTTGCAGCTCTCAGCATGGCTCCTGAGCAGCGAGAATTTCTTGACTTAGATCTTCCGGAGGAGGTTAAGGATGTCCTTTCGCAGGCGAGAGCTCCTTCCACTAACAAGACTTACCGCTTGAAATGGAAACGATTCTGGTGTCAGGGTGCAGGGTTGGATCCTTTCTTGTCGCAGCCACACCACGTACTTCCATATTTCCTGTCCCTGGCTAAGGCAGGTCTGGCTCATTCTTCCATTAAAGTACACCTAGCAGCGGTTTCTCGCTTTCGCGCACCTCATCTGGGCCTTCTCTTTGGTCAGCCAGAATTGTTAAGCAATTTCTCAAGGGCCTCTTCAGGGTGTTTCCGCCAGTGAGACCTCCACCTCCTACGTGGCATTTGAACCTGGTTCTTTCTCAATTGATGAGACACCCATTCGAACCCATTCATCGAACGGATCTAAAGTTCCTCTCCTGGAAACTAGCTCTGTTGCTAGCACTCACTTCAGCCAGGAGAATTGGAAAGTTGCAGGCTCTTACAATTCAGGAGCCTTTCCTTCAGTTCAAGAACAATACAGTCATCATGAGAACTAATCCTAAATTCATTCCTAAAGTGCCTTCTACTTTTCATCTCAACGAGCCAGTAATTCTTAAGACCTTCTTCCCTCAGCCTTCTTCTCCTGCTGAGAGCTCTTCATTCTCTGGACGTACAGAGGTGCTTGAAGTTTTATTTGGACCGGACTAAGCCCTTCCGTAAATCTTCTCAACTTTTTGTGTCATTCGGCGCTCCCCGCAAGGGTTTTCCCCTTTCCAAGCCGGGGATAGCTCGGTGGGTTGTTAGCGCTATTCGATACTGTCATACAGCAGCGGGCAAACCCCTGGAGGGTAAAGTCCGGGCGCATTCTACAAGGTCTGTGGCATACTCGACGGCTCTGTTTGCTGGTGTCCAGATTAAAGACATTTGTAGGGCTGCGACTTGGAGCAGCACTCACACGTTCACGAAACATTACTGCCTGGACGCTTCACTGCGAGATGACACAGCTGTGGGCCAGGCAGTCCTGAGGAACCTCTTCCAATGAGTGGTGAGCTTTCCTTTGCATCCCTCCTTCCTGCTTTTCAGCTTTTACACATTTTATCTTGTTTCTGAATTCATTTACTATTACCCTGTGTACTGCATGTTCATTCGTAACGATCTCTCTGCATATTATTAATGTAGAAGTATGTTTTAACGAACGTTTATCAAAGGGTTATGCTTTATGATAAAATGTGTATGTTTACTGCTAGCTACTCTGATTCCAAGCATGGGAATCTATGAAAGCTCCAATACTGGAGTAAGAAAACAAGTTACTTACCTGTAACTTTGGTTCTCCAGTATTGGAAGCTTTCATAGATTCCCATGCGACCCACCCTCCTCCCCTGGGAAAGCTCAGCATCTCTCTGTGTGATTATTTCACAACGTATACGAAAATCTGAGGAGCTGAGGTTCTTTCACCAAGGTTCTAGAGGGTGAGGCTGCTCTGATTAGCTGCCTGTTCTTTTTGGTCTCTTTTACAAAAAGACATGGTCTGGTTGCAAAATGGGATTAGGCCTAGGCCTGTTTCTCTTTTGTAATGGTTATTTACTACTATTTTATATTTACAGAGACTCCCATCTCGACGACGGGGAATGATTCCAAGCATGGGAATCTATGAAAGCTTCCAATACTGGAGAACCAAAGTTACAGGTAAGTAACTTGTTTTCTTCCTCATTGAAAACAACAGGGCGCCCGACGTCGAAACAGCACCCTGCACCCGGCCGCGCTAGTGCCGCTGAGGGTGCACCTTTGGTGCTACTTTGTTTCCCCATTTGCCCTGAGCTAAAGTCCAGGAGCTTTGCTCCCACAACCCAGTGGCCTGCTTGCCAGCAGCCACCAACCGGAGGCCCCCTATCCCCCATTGGATAACGTTGGGCCTCTGCACTCTGCACCTGGCTGCCCTAGTGCAGCTGAGGGTGTAACTAGAGTGCATCCTTGACCCTGGGGGACCCCTGAGTCTACCCCCAGAACCTCAACTCCCACTACCAAATACTTACCTCAAAACCGATCATACTATTTTCCTTCATAGGATAACATTGACTGTTTTTCTTGGAAAAATTTCCAAGTGTGGAGTTTGAAAACCTGAAGAAATTCATTAAAATTGCACTAGCTAACAAAAACGATTTTACTTACCTGCTGGCAGGAAATGTCCCAGAGTAGTATCCAGGTATACTACTCTGAGTAAGAAAAGTAATCTCAAAAGTAACTTACCTGTAATTTTACTGAAAAACCCATTCAAGTCTATGTACTGTATTTACAAAGCATTGCATTTCTCTGAAACCGTACTGCAAGTCAAAACAAAGTGCATATATAATTTCATTCAAACTGTATTTCAATTGCATTACTACTGTAAAGTATTTATTGCTTACCTGTGCCAGGCTTGCTTGGTTCTAGAAAATAAAATACCTAAAAGAATATTTTTGATACAAAACAATTGGTCTGAAGTTCAGTCTTTGAGTGTGTGAATTCATTTGCTGACTGAGTGTGTACAACAAATGCTTAACACTGTCCTCTGATACTGCCTTACTGCTCGACCACACTACCACAAATAGAGAGTGAGGTGCTATCTAACTTTACCTCTGCCTACCTTTGGGGTTCCACTGGACTCTGTGCACACTATACCTCACTTTGGTATAGTATATACAGAGCCAGCTTCCTACAGTGACTGCACCCACCTGCAAGGGGATGCCTGGGGGATACATAGGACCGCCTGTGCCCCTCCTCCAGAGGGCTGCCATCAAGGGGCGCACTGACAGAGCGCCTCCTGACAGCTTCTTTGCCTCTGCGCCTTTGTCTATAATATGGCGCAGAGGCAAAGGGAATTCCCTCATTTGTGTTGGGCCATGCCCCCATGGAAATGAGGGAACACCCACTGATGATGGCGCTTATCCCATTGCTACCTGTAGTTCAGAAAGGGCTGCACAAGCGTCTACGGCCCTTTCTGTAATACCAAAGTGCCCCAGCGGCGTTCAAAGCAGGCGCACATGCCCGTTTCGCCTCCGGGGCACTTTCCATATTATGGCCCCAGGTGTTCTACAGTGGTATCTGAAGTGTCAGATGGCCCAACATCAAGGGGACTTCTCTGACTGCGTTCAGATTTCGGAGGTTACTGCAGTGATGCTTACTCTACCGCGGTTGGGTCTTATCTCCATATCCACTTTCTGGAGCTGAGCGCCATCTGCTTGACGTTAAAAGCCTTCTTTTCATCCATCAGTGGAAGGTCTGTTCAGGTGCTCCTAGACTACACCACCGCCATGTGGTACTGCAACAAACAGGGCGGGTTGATGTCACGGACCATGTGCCAGGAGCCTCTGCACCTCTGTAAATGGCTGGACCACCATCTTGGTGGTGAACCACCCGGAAGGCTCTTCGAATGCAAGGGCGGACAAACTCAGCCCTTGCGGCCTAGCGTATCACGAGTGGCAGTGGTGTCCAGAAGTGGTGCACGGTCTCTTCCCAGAATGCGGAGAACGTTGGCTCAATCTCTTCGCCACCCCAGTAATGTGCGATGTCAGCCATTCTGCGCATTAGAGTTTCCAATGCGCCTCTTGCTCAGAGATGCATTCTGCCTTGAGTGGAGCTCTGGACTCCTGTTCACCTTTCCGCTGATACTACTCCTTCCCCGAGTTCTCAAAAAGGTCGGGGCAACTGGCCCAAGTCATCCTAGTGGCTCCGGATTGCGCACTGAGAGTATGGTATCCAGAACTCCTGGGTTTGAGCATCTGTCCTCTGATCAGGCTGCCCCTCCAGGAGGATCTGCTGTTTCAGCAGCAGGTCCGGGTTCTTTACCTTAGCCTTCGCAATCTTCACCTTAATGCTTATAGATTGAGCGGTGACAGTTGAACACATTTAACCTTCCTCTGGAGGTGGTTGACGTCATCTTGGCAGCCAGGCATCCCTCTACTAAAACTATGTTCGAGGCATGTGAGCTGTAGATCACATGCTTTGCATACTCCTGCCATCTAGTGTTGGGTCCGGATGTTTGCAAGTTGTTTTTCTTCGAAGAAGTCTTTCCAGTCACGAGGTAGGTGACTCCTCCTTTCGGTGATAGTGTGCATGGGCATCGACTCCGTTGTTTTTTTTTTTTTTCTGCCATCGGGTTCGGACATGAATTGCTGCACTCCGGTTCGACACAGTTTCTTCGGTTTCCTTCGGTGTCAAGACACTCCCCCTCAACGGTATTGTTTTCGATCGCGTAATCCCATTCTCCGCGTATCGTATTTACTTAAACTCTCTTTTGATCAGGTAGCTTGTGGAAGGCCGTTGGGCCTACCCGCGTCTGTCCGCTTCGCAGCCGATGGAACGGACTCCATTTAATTTATGCCCTCGGTGCCACGCGAAGTATCCGCGCACCGACTCACACTAAGTGTGCAACCTGTGTTTGACTCTGGAGTACAGATAACAGGACTGCGAAACGTGTAAGGCTTTCCGATTGAAAAAGAGGCTTTGCGACCGTCTGGCTTGACGCCGCGACATGCAGAGCCAACACACAAGTTCCATTCCGGACCTCTTCGGAGAGGATTCGGAACAAGAGGCCGGAGACGCCATGGGAGCCGAGGAGGAACAAGACCCGATCTCCGTCTCTGACTGCGGCTCCGACTGGGACGAAAACATCCCGCAAGGGCAGCGTACCGTGAGTACAGATCCTCCCTTGCCCCAAAGTCCACCTCAGCCCAAGAAGAAGGCTCCGGTCCAACCCCCGCCGCCAGGCCACGGTCGGCACTGACATGTTTCAGACGCCCCGCCCTCCGGCTCGGCACCGAAACACATCCAAAAGCCTTCCGGCTCCGAGCAGAGCCGTTCGAAAACGGGCTCCGAGCCGAAACCTTCGGGATAGAATACAGGCTCCGCCCCATCCCCTTCGACACCGAAAACACCTTCGGATCCGAAATCCTTGGCATCCAAAACACCAGCATCGAAAACACTGGCACTGAAAATTTCGGCACCGAAACAAACAGATGTGCAGATTCCATCTAAGGAACAACATTTCGATGCTCTGCCTTCCAAACCGGATCCAAACAAAGTGAGCTATATATCCACCCAACTACTGGACATATCTCCACAAAACTGACAAAACGGAAACCTGAGACAGAGGCCTACCACATTCCCTTAAAAAGGAAAAATGTCGGTACTAATCCTTCTCATCCTCCCCTTCCATCTCCTCCTTCTCCTCAGTTTCAACCTTTAATGATTTCACCTGAACACTCACCACCACATACACCTAAGATCAGGATGATGGGGATGGGGACAATTAACCAATACTCCCAGATCCAAGCCCTCTCCACCGGACGACCGTGTAGGTTATATAGAACTGCTGGGTAGAGCTGCTAACTACCATGGGGTTCAACTCAATAAGGAATCCCTAGAAGAGGATTTCCTTTTGGAGGCTCTTAGTAGCCCACAAAAGTCCTCAAACACACTTCCCATGCTCAAGGTTATGATCAGGCACGTGGACGATATTTTTAATGACCCCGTCGGGGCCCGTATCCTTACCCCTAGGGTAAATAAGAAATATAAGCCAGCACCATCTGATCCAGCATACATAAAGGGCCAAACACTATTGGATTCCTTAGTGGTGTCCAACGCACGCAAGAGGGCCAATTCGCAAACAGGAGATGCTCCACCCCCAGATAAAGAATCTAAGCTGATTGACTAGATACGACCGGGCGCATTGGGATGAGATGGAGCAGTTGCTCCAATTTCTACCTGATGAGCACAAGTCCAAACCGCTAGACCTAGTGGGGGGAGTGACAGCTCATTTCAAATAATTCAATCAGGTGCGCGCTAGATGCTGCAGACACTGCTGCTAGAGCTGTGAACACCAGCGTCCTTTTAAGGAGGCATGCCTGGCTACGTATTTCAGGATTCAAACCAGAGGTTCAGACTTCTATCCTGAACACACCATTCAATAAGGAACACCTATTTGGCCCTGTGGTAGATTCATCTCTGGAAAAAATGAAAAAGGACACAGAAGTGGCCAAATCCATGAGAGCCCTTCAATTAACACCAGGATGTGGTTCCTTTCGGCGCTCATTCTACAGCAGAGGATCTAAAAGTACCTCCTCAGACACTACTACCATCATGTATAAAGGCAACAATCAACCCTCTGCCTCGAAGAGTTTTGCAGCGTGAATCTTTCTGGATTCACTATGCTGTGCATTATTCCGCCATCTCGTGGTTGGGTCCGGATTCGTAGTCTTTTCTTTGTTTTTGTGTTTTTTTTTGTTGTTGTTGTTGTTGTTGTTGGCCCAGGTGGGCGGCGACGCCCCACCATTTGGTGTCTTCGGTGACGTCGTCGCGCTTCCGGCGGAAGCTCCCACCTTTGGTAGCCATCTTCAGATTCTTTTTTCCGCCGTGGGGTCTGGATCGTTGCCGAGAAGTTCCAGAAAGTTTGGACGAAGAATCTCAAAGTCGAAATTTCATCACAGAAGATATACTCCTGAGACACCGGACGACGACACTAGTACCGGAGAAGAAGGACGACGAGGTAGAAGGTCCACGACCGAAATCTCGACGCCTACAGAGAATGCGCTCACAGGGGCTCCCTAAGCGCGGTTATGGACAAGACTCCGTTCAAGTTCTGCAGAAATTGCCACCACAAATACGCCCAAAAAGACCAGCACCCAGTCTGCAACCTCTGCTTGCCGCTCGACCACGCCAGCGAAGACTGCAACGCGTGCTCGGCGTTCACCCCGAAGACCCTCCGGGTGAGAGACAGACAGAGAAGGGCGAACTACAGCATGCAGGGCCAGGGACCAGCACCATCTCTCCGAGACCTGGGTCTCTCGAGCGGAGAGGAGGACAACATCGCAGAGGGACCAGAGGACTGCGCTGTCGTCGAAATCGAAAAGAAAACGTCGAAGGAGGTAAGGGAGTCGTCGACCCCAAAACACCAAAGCGACGCTCGAAAGAGTGAAGCCAGAATCCCTAGCGACACTCCGAGAAGTGTAGCAAAGTCCTCGAAGGGAGCGTTGCCGCCGAAACACTCGACGAAAGCAACAGCACCAAGGGACAAACAGCCGAGCGGATCCTTGGACAAGGACTCTCAATCGGCGAAAGCCTCCGAGAAACGAAGGCGTCGAAGGTCGTCCCCGAAAAGGAAACCTCGACACCGAGAAAGGAAGGCCCGGCGTCTGTTTCGACGACCGCGAAGAGAGGCACTGCACCACTCGACGCCGAAAAGGCCCACGAGATGGCGAAAAGAAGAGGAGGCTCGAGGCAGAGATGGCGAGCATCCTGCAATGCAAAAAGACTTCGACGAGAAGATGAAACAATACGCTATTCCGTTGAAGCAAGCCCACGAGGCAGTTGAGGAGTTCGAGGTCGAAGTCGACGAGGCCCCGGGGACACCCGAACAGCTCGAAGACCAAGACGAGGAATACTACTACTTCGAGGCCGAAGGCGAAGAAGAGATGCTGTCTTACAGGGACTCGGCGTCCTCTGAAGTACAAGACCTAGACTGGCAAGACCTCGACACAGAGTCACCAGAAGAAGGGGTAGACACTTACCCCTCGAGACCTTCGCCGCCAGACGACATCGGAGTCTACAATGAGGTCGTGCAGAAGGCTGCAAAGACTTATGGGGTCGAAATGCAGGAGGAAAAGACAAAAGCAGGTTTCCTCTTCGAAACCCTGCTCCCCCAACAGACAAGGAGCCAATTTCTACCCATGTTACCTGGCGTTCTCGACAAGGGAAGGGAGGCCTTCAGGGAACCAGCAATCTGCAAGGCGGTTACCCCGAGGAGCGAAAAGAAGTATAAGCACTCCACAAAAGATCCTGCATACATACAGGGGTCTGTACCAGCAGACTCCATTATCGCTGCAACAGCCAGGAAGAGGGCCGGTGTGCCCACCAACACAGGCCCACCTCCAGACAAGGAGAGCAAAAGAATAGACCTCACAGGACGTAAGGTGGAGAGGAACGCAGCCATACACTGGCGTATCGCCAACTCCAACGCCCTCATCAGCAGGCATGCATACCAGCATTTGGCAGAAATGAGCCAGCTCATTAAGCACCTGCCAGAAGAACACCAACAAAGGGCCAATTACCTAGCGGAAGAAGGCAAGGCCATCGCGAACACTTGCCTAAAGTCAGCCTTGGACGCAGCAGAGAACTCCAGCAGGCAAATGATGATAGGGATGACTGAGGAGACACGCATGGCTCAGGATCTCCGGCTTCAAACCAGAAGTACAGAGCAACATCATCAACACACCGTTCGACGGTGAGAAACTGTTTGGAGCAACAGTTGACAACAAATTAACACAACTAAAGACGGACAACGAAACTGCAAGGTCCATGGGAGCGCTGCAGTTCAGGGGAATGAGAAGAGGGAACCCCTCAAGGCGAGCCAGTGGTAGAGGAGGCAATGCACCTACCACTTCACATCAATCACAACAACAAGGGTACCAAGGGAACAACCAGGGCCAAAACCTGCAGGGACAACAGCAGCAGAATTGGCAGTACCAACCCAGAGGACGGTCCTTTCGAGGGCGCGGGTACGGACGGGGACAGGCCCGAAGAGGGGGCCAGCAGCCCGCCTCAAAGTGACTCCACACACAGAACAAGCCCCCCACCGTTAACACCAAGGTTGAGGGGAAGTCCGCAAAAGGAAAAGATAAAGAGCAGAAGCACACAGCAAATAACCACCGAGCATACGACACCAGTGGGAGGAAGAATAGGAAAATTTCTCACACAATGGAGGAAAATTACCACGGACAAATGGATACTAAACACCATACAGCACGGGTACTGCATAGACCTCCAAAAACACCCGCCAGGGAGAAGACCAAGACATCGGTCAATACCCGCAAGAGAACTAGCCCTCCTCCGCCTAGAAGCAGAGGAACTGCTACAAAAAGAGCAATAGAGCCAGTTCCAAACAACGAAAGGAACAAGGGAATATACTCAACGTACTTCCTAGTGCCAAAGGTAGACGATACACTAAGACCAATACTGGACCTCAGATTCCTGAACAAGTTCGTAAAAACTCAAAAATTCAAGATGACTTCACTTCAGGAAGTAATACCCCAAATCCAAGAAGGGGATTACATGGCGACCTTAGACCTAAAAGATGCATACCTGCACATACCCGTCAACCGCAAACACAAACGGCTATTAAGATTCGTGATAGGCCACGATCACTACCAGTTCACAGTGCTAGCCTTCGGACTAAAGTCCGCACCAAGAGTGTTCACGAAATGCCTAGCAGCAGCTGCAGCGCACCTTCGGAGAAGGAGCATACATGTATACCCCTACCTGGACGACTGGCTGGTAAAAGCAGGATCATACAGACTCTGCAAAAACACATCAAACAAGTCATAGAAACACTGTCCACATTAGGTTTCTCAATACATTGGGAAAAATCGTCAACAGAACCCCAACAAATCAAGATATTCTTGGGGGCACAAATAGACAGCACACAGTCCAAGGTGTTCCCCAGCGACAAGAGAAGTATAGCGCTCCTGAGGGAAACACGTCATTACCGCAAGGGGCAAGTTCTGACAGTGAGGACAGTGAGCAGGCTAATGGGAATGATGGCATCATGCATCCACCTTGTCCCGCATATCAGACTGCACATGAGACCGTTCCAGGAATGGATACAACAGCAATGGTCACAAGCCACAGGGAGTTGGGAAGATCTAGTGGTTGTCACACACGCAGTGCAGAAAGAAATAGCGTGGTGGAAAGAAGAGAACATATTACAAGGGAAGCCATTCACACAGCCAACTCCAACAGTGACCATCACAACAGACGCCTCACAGCAGGGCTGGGCGCGCACATGACCAGACTCCGCGTCAGGGGGCTCTGGTCACAACAAGATGCAGTGAAACACAACTACCTAGAACTCAAAACTGTGTTCCTAGCCTTAAAAGCCTTTCAAAGCAGCTTTACGGCCAGCGAGTGCTGATACAAACAGACAACACAACTGCAATGTTCTACATCAACAAGCAAGGTGGGACACAATCAGCACCGCTGTCAAGTCTGGCACAACAGATCTGGAGATGTGCCATCCCTCTAAGGATAGACCTGCTAGCAATACACCTCCCAGGAATAGACAATGTAGAAGCAGACCGACTCAGCAGGCAGACGTCTGCATCCCACGAATGGGAACTGAACCAACAGGAGGTGCAGCAACTGTTCCAAAAGTGGGGAACACCACGGATAGACCTCTTTGCAACACCCCAGAATGCAAAATGCCAACATTACGCATCCAGACAGCCGGACCAAAGGTCCCTAGGGAATGCCCTATGGATAAGTTGGTCGAACGAATTTGCTTACGCTTTTCCCCCGATACCACTGTTACACAAAGTACTCAGCAAATGCAGGAGCAGCAGCATGACACTCATACTGGTGGCACCTCAGTGGGCCAGACAAACATGGTTCTCACAGATAATGGAAATGGCGCAGGAACCAGCACACAGGTTCAGCAGAAGGAAAGACCTCCTCACAATGCAAGACGGAAAAGTGCTCCACCCAGAACCAGACAGCCTCAGCCTAGCAGCATGGCTCCTGAGGACCTAGAATTCGCACACCTCAAACTACCTCCAAGCACCATGGCAGTACTCAGAGAAGCAAGGAGACCCACTACAAGAAAATGCTACATTGCAAAGTGGAAAAGGTTCTCACAATGGTGCATTACAGAGGGACTGCAACGAAAAGTCACAAAAGAATCAACAGTACTGCGATATTTAACACACCTACTACAAAGCGGGCTGAGCTACTCGTCACTAAGGGTTCACCTAGCAGCCATAGTGGCCTACACCAGGGAGAAGCGGTGAAAAGCTTCTTCACCTCCCAAGTGGTCAAAAGATTCCTGGAAGGGGCTAAAAGAATAGCCCCCCTAAAAGGATGCCATCCCCAAGCTGGAACCTCAACACTGTACTGACACAGTTGATGAAATCACCATTTGAACCCATACACAAGAGCACACTGCACATGCTCACACTAAAAACGGCTTTCTTAGTGGCTATCACGTCACTGCGAAGAGTCAGTGAACTACAGGCTCTCACACTACAAGAGCCCTACTTGCAAATACACAAGGACAGAATTGTCATGAGGACAGATCCACACTTCCTGCCAAAGGTGGTGTCGCGGTTCCATATCAATCAAACAATACAGATACCAAGTTTCTTCCAGAAACCTTCAACACCCTCAGAAAAGGCGCTACACACGCTAGACGCCAGAAGGGCAGTGATGCACTACATAGAAAGGACGAAGGAATGCAGGAAAACAAAACAACTCTTCGTTTCCTTCGCAAGCAGTTTCCTGGGACGACCAGTAACAAAAATACCATTGCACGGTGGATTGCACAAGCAATACAACTCTGCCACAAGCAGGCAGGACAAGAGTTACAAGGGGCCGCCCAGGCTCACTCAACAAGGAAAAGGGAGCAACGGTTGCGTTCCTAGCGAACACACCTATACAAGACATTTGCCAAGCGGCAACATGGTCTTCCGTGCACACGTTCACCAAACACTACTGTGTTGATATCCAAATGAACAAAGAGGCACAAGTAGGACAGAAGGTCTTACAGCACATTTTCAGCAACCAATGCTCATCTTCCACCCAACCACCGCAATAACAAAACCGCTACTAAGTCTATGCACAGCATAGTGAATCCAGAAAGATTCACGCTGCAAAACGAATAGTTTCTTACCTGTCGGTGTAGTTTTGCAGCTTGAAGACTTTCTGGATTCACTAGCGATCCCACCCGCCTCCGCCAGGAAGATAACATAGGAGGTTAAGGGTACAACTAAACTACATACAAGGTTTAAAGGGATCAAAGAATAATTGAAGGGTTAAAGACATAGACAACAAAAAACTGTAAGAGGAAAAGAAAAAAGAATCCGAAGATGGCTACCAAAGGTGGGAGCTTCCGCCGGAAGCGCGACGACGTCACCGAAGACACCAAATGGTGGGGCGTCGCCGCCCACCTGGGCCAACAAAAAAAACACAAAAACAAAGAAAAGACTACGAATCCGGACCCAACCACGAGATGGCGGAATAATGCACAGCATAGTGAATCCAGAAAGTCTTCAAGCTGCAAAACTACACCGACAGGTAAGAAACTATTCGTTACTTTAGAGGGGGTTACAGAGGCAACAATGGCAAGGGTAGAGGTAGAGGCTCGAATACACGCGCCTCCCCCTCCAACACCAAACAGTGACTTCCCTACACTACCCCCACCCCCCCCCGACCATCTAACACCTGTCGGGGGGCGTCTTTCACATTTCCTACCTGTCTGGCAGTCCATAACTACAGACAAATGAGTACTGGAGATTATCCGTTCTGGTTACTGCCTGGAGTTCACCAACAATCCACCAAACATTCCCCCAAGGTCACACAAACTCACACCGGATCACCTACACCTCCTCAAACAAGAGGTTCAGTCTCTCTCTTTCTAAAAGGGGCTATAGAGCCCGTACCACTACAATACCACGGGTCGGGCGTATACTCTCTTTACTTTCTGATACCCAAAAAGGACGGTTCTCTCAGACAAATCTTGGACCTCGGAGAACTAAATCTTTACATACAGTCAGACCATTTTCACATGGTAACACTTCAACAAGTACTACTACTTCTGCAACAGGGCGACTTTCTGTCTACTTTAGACTTACAGGACGCCTATGTTCATATTCCGATACATCCCTCGCATCGCACATTTCTCGGATTTGTGATAGCGGGCCAACATTACCAGTTCAGGGTACGCCCTTCGGAGTCACCACTGCTCCCAGAGTCTTCACAAAGTGTCTGGCAGTAGTCGCTGCTCACCTGAGAAGACAACACATTCATGTCTTCCCCTACTTGGACGACTGGCTTATCAAAGCCAGTACTTATCCAATATGTCTCCAACACACTTACAGAATGCTACAGTTACTACATCAACTGGGGTTCACAGTCAATGTGCTAAAATCACATCTCCAACCTTCCAATACTCAAAACTACCTAGGAGCCACTTTTACTCAAAAGGCTTTGGCCTTTCCCAACGCAGCCAGAATTCGCAACATTCAGGCTCTAGTTCTCCAGTTTCAGTCCAATCACTCGCTTCCGGCTCGAGTGTATATGCAACTACTAGGAATGATGGCATCTTGCATTATGATCGTTCTCCATGCCAGGCTTCACATGCGTCCCCTACAAGAATGCTTAGCAAGTCAGTGGAACCAATCACAGGGTCTTTTAACCGATCTAGTGTTGGTAAGCGGCCGTACTCCTCGCTCTCTGCAGTGGTGGAACACACACAATTTTTCAAAAGGACGGCCCTTTATAGACCCAGTTCCTCAGACAATGCTAACAGCGGATGCGTCCCTCACTGGCTGGGGGGGCCCCATCTTCAGCACCACACAGTGCAATGCCTATGGAGCCAACAGCAAAAATCGCTCCACATCAACCACCTAGAGCTGCTAGCAGTGTTTCTAGCGCTCGAAGCATTTCAAACTCACTTGGTTGGCAAAGCTGTCCTAGTTCGCACCGATAACATGACAGCTATGTATTACATACATAAACGGGGGGGACACACTCTCTCCAACTGTCGCACTTGGCCCAAGACATTTAGAGGTGGGTCATTTACCACAAAATCTATCTCCTAGCTGAACACCTCCCAGGAGTGAACAATCCGATTGCCAATTTCCTCAGCAGACAGAGCCAGCAAATACACAAATAGGAACTTCACCCTCCTGTTCTCCTTCCATACTTTCAAAGTTGGGGAGTCCCTCACATAGATCTGTTTGCCACACACCAAAACGCAAAATACCTAAACTTCGCCTCCAGGTACCCACACCCGCTCTCCAAAGGCAATGCACTATGGATGAACTGGTCAGGGATATTTGCCTACGCTTTTCTGCTTCTCCCACTCATTCCATTAGTAGTTCGAAAGCTCAGACAAACATCCCTCACACTAATCTTAGTAGCTCCCACATGGGCCCGTCAACCAGGGTTCACAACCCTGTTGGAGCTGTCTCTGGTTCCACATCAAAAGCTGCACCTAACATCCAGTCTCCTCACACAGAGCCATGGAGAAATCAGACACCCAGATCCCAAACAACTGAACCTCGCTATCTGGCTCCTGAAGTCAGAGTTTGGTTATCTAAATCTTCCACCAGACTGTATAAACATCGTTAGGGAGGCCAGAAGGCCTACTACAAGAGCCTGCTACGCAGCTAAATGGAAACGTTTTGTTATCCATTGCAATAACAATAACGTAAATCCTCTTGATGCTTCAATACAAAACATCATTTGTTACCTGTTACACTTACAACAGTCAGGATTGGCTTACACTTCTATCCGACTACACCTCGCTGCAATAGCGGCGTATCTACAGAATAGGCAACATTTATCGCTTTTCAGAGTGCCTGTAATCAAATCTTTCATGGAAGGATTTAAGAGTCATACCACCGAGACTTCCACCTGCCCCAGTGTGGAATCTTAACATAGTTCTCACAAGGTTAATGGGCCCACCTTTTGAACGCATGCATAAATGTGAGCCACAGTTTCTCTCTTGGAAAACTCCTTTCCTCATTGCAATCACTTCACTGAGGAGAGTGGGTGAACTACAGGCACTAACCATAGAAGAACCTTTTTTCCAGTTACACAGAGACAAAGTGGTTCTTCGTACTAACCCCAAATTTCTACCTAAGGCAGTATCTGCCTTTCATATCAGTCGGTTGAATTACCAGTATTCTTTCCTCAACCTGATTCTGTGGCAGAATGAGCTCTACATACCTTGGATGTCAGAAGAGCCCTTTTATGTTATATTGAAAGAACAAAATCATTTTGCAAACCCAAACAACTTTTTGTTGCTTTTGCACCACCACACAAGGGCAATCCTATCTCCAAGTCAGGTATTGCAAGATGGATTGTTAAATGTATTCAAACTTGTTATGCAAAAGCAAAAAGAACTTTAACTACCCCCTAGAGCGCATTCCACTCGCAAAATAGGAGCTACTATGGCTTTCTTAGGAAACATCCCCATAGTTGACATTTGTAAAGCTGCAACATGGTCTACACCGCACAAATTCACCAAGCACTATTGTGTAGATGTGTTAGCAAGACAACAAGCTAATGTGGGCCGAGCAGTACTTGGAACACTTTTTTAGACAACTCCAACAGCTACAGGTTAGCCACCGCTTTGGGAGAATACTGCTGTATAATCTATGCAAAGCATGTGATCTACAGCTCACATGCCTCAAACTGATAATGTTACTTACCCAGTAAACATCTGTTCTTGGCATGTACAGCTGTAGATTCACATGCGCCCATCCGCCTCCCTGGGTACCTGTAGCTGCTGCAGTTCTCTCTTTTATTATACATACATATGCATGGACATCTCTATTCTTTACCACTAACTCCATTCTCACCCTCTGCGGTCTATCTCGAGCTCCGATTCAGAGTCTTGTTCGGAGAAGGCTTCCTCCTCCTCTGCCACTGATGCATCGATGTCTTCTTCGCCGGAATCTTGTCCGAAGATGTCCGGCGTATCTTCGATGCTTTGACGCTGCATCTCTCGATGTTGAGCCCAACAATCGCGGAGAGTTTTCTTTGATCAGAACGATCTGCAGGTGTCGCAGGTTTCTTTTTTGTGCTCGGTAGACAAGCACAAGTAGCACACTTAGTGAGAGTCGGTGCGCGGATACTTCGCGTGGCACCGAGGACAGAATTTAAACGGGGTCCGATTTATCGACGGAGAGCTAACTCGGCGCGGTTAGGCCCGAAGGCCGTCCACGAAGCTTTCCGATCGAAAAATAGATTCCGTTGTCGGAACGATACGCAGAGAAATGGGAACGTGTACGGAAACAATACCGTCAATGGTAGAGAGGATTGTGCGTCGAGGGGAACCCGAAGAACGGTTTCGAACCGGAGCGCAGCAAGTCACTACTGAACCCGATGGCGGAAAAAAACAATCTATCAATGGAGTCGATGCCCATGCGCACTATCACCGAAAGGAGGAGTCCCCTACCTCGTGACTGGAAAGACTTCTTCGAAGAAAAACAACTTGCAAACATCCGGACCCAACACTAGATGGCAGGAGTATGCAAAGCATGTGAATCTACAGCTATACATGCCAAGAACAGATGTTTACTGGGTAAGTAATATTATCCATGCCTGTTATTGGGACAGATTTGTGGTGTGGCACGGCACTCGCTATATAAAATCCCTCCAGGCGAAGCTCTGATTCATTTGTTTTGGCTCTAGCCAGGCAAGGCTTTGCTGTAGCCACAGGTAAAGGGTACCTTTTTGCTTTTTTGCGGTTGCTGTATCATCCTTCATTGTTTAGGGCTCCGGTTAAGCATTTTTTGAAAGGGTTACAACATTTGTTTCCTCTCTCTCCCTTTGTCATACCACAGTGCGACCTTAATTTAAGCCTTACATTCCTGATATGCACTCCATACGAGCTGCTTCGCAGCTGCCCTGTTCGGCTTATTACAATTAAGACAGTGTTCCTCGTCATCATTAAATCAGCGTGGCTTGTGAGTGTGCTTCAAGCTCATTCTGTCAACTTGCTGTACAACACTTTTTTCCTAGACAAACCTGTTCTGGGGACGCGAGCATTCTTCTTATCAAAAGTTGAGACATCGCTCCACTTCAGTCAAGCCATCACCCTGCCACATTCTATGCTCCACCTCACCCCTCTAAGGAGGAATAGAGACTCCATCGCTTGGACTCCATGAGAGCTCTGAACATTTACATACACTGTAACAAGGAACACTGGATGGCCGGTCAGCTCTTTGTGGAAGCCTCTGCAGCGAAAAAATGTAAGGCAGTGCAGAAGAGAACCATCTCGCACTGAATCGTGAAGCAAAACTGAAGGTTGCTCCTTCTCCTACATCGCACCCAAGACATGGAATGACCTCTCTCAACACATCGGACTCCTTCTCAATTCTTGGGTTTCGCAAGAAGCTGAACACCTGGCTCTTTGTATAAGCACCTTAGGGACCACAAACCTACACACCTCCCAAGCACCTGGATACTCTCTCGGGTGATTAGTGCGCTATACACATCAATGTAACTTAACATCGTGATTTGCATTAAGATCTGCTGTGCCTTGGCAAAAAAACAGCTTCCGGAAGGTCTGTGTGCTCATTCGACCAGGGCAAAAGTTGCTGCCACTGCATTGACACATGGAGTCCCTGTCTTAGACGTTTGCCAAGTTGCTAAATGGGGTGTCCCTCCATACGTTCACAAAGCATTATTGTCTGGACAGTCCGGTCTGCTGAGGTCATTTTGTCTGCTCGCTCCTACAGGACTTCCTGGCTTTTGAGTCCATATACGTACTGCTTTGTTATCTATTTAAAAGTGAGGAATCTCTGGCGATGATTCTTTATCAGAAGAACAAAGTTACTTACCTTCGGTAACACTCATTCTGATACTCTATCGGGTCACAGATTCCTCACCGACCCTCCTATTGTCCCTATTCTGCGATTTAAACTTTATGCATTAATAAGATCCCAATTCCAGGAATCTGCACACTGGTCACTCCAATTTGCTTTTGGGGCTCTGCGTCTGAGGGTACCGACGGTCTCGGAAGCAACTGACGTCCATGCGCAAGAGTGCCACCTATCGAGGCTCTGCACGTAATTTGTGAAGCAGTACAGCGCCATTGTGGAGCATCACGGCACCACCTACCAGGCACAGAGGTTCTGCTGAAAAGATTTCACATTAAATCAGACGCCTGGATAATATTCCAAAAAGTGAGGAATCTGCAGCTCTAAACTCTTTACCAGAAAGTGTTACCAAAAGTAAAGCAACTTGATCATCTTGGGAATTGGCCCAATGCTTCCTAATGGTATAATTCTAGGTCAGGGAGTTAAAATCCCACCTTCATAATGGAGTGTGAGAATTTCCCCGTCTTAATCCAGCCTTTTCTATCTCCAGGTAGAGTAATAAGGCATGTGGGTTATCACAGTGCTTACCTCTGAGCATATTTATGTATCAAATTCCGTTTTATTTAAATTTTAGCATACAAATACAGAAGAGGAACTATGTTCCAGCATAATATGTATTTGGCACCTCCAAGAAAGATGGTATCAGCTACATGGGGTGTTAACATAAAAAGGAAAGGTACAAACATTACGAAAAACAAATGAAAACAGTACACTCCTTACTTAACTGAAGCAGACCAATACTGCTCCTAACTCAAACTAACCGTAGTGGGAGGAAGGAGAGGGCTGAGATAGAACTGGGCGTGCAGCCAACCCCCTTGGGTGTTGGGGCATACATTGGTGATAGGGGACATGGCTTGGGCCATTCGTTGTCCAGTGTAAGTGGTAGGGCATTGTGGTGCTCAGATGGTGGCCATCCGGGAGGTCCTATAGTCAAAGAGTTGTAACGCCCGCAGCCTCAATGGGGCTAAGTAGGCAAATTTCAGTGTGGAGCAGTAGTCGATTTGAGGCTTCCATCTGCCTGTGAATATTCTTTCAGAATGCGAGAAGTTATGAGTAGGTTTCTCAATGGCGAGGGTTAGCCAGAGCCTTTTAAACCAAAGGGCTATAGGAGGGCTGGCCTTCTTTTCCAGTGTAAGGCGATAAGCTGCTTGGCTGTTTCTGTCATATGTCTAATGAGGAACTACTCCATTACTATCATTTCCTCCAGGACTTCCGGTCTTGACCCCCTGAAGGAGGGTTGCAGGGTCTGCTGGGATAGGATATCCCAGGATCCCCTTGATGTGTGCCAGGATATCTTGCCAGAAAGTCTTGATCATCATGCATGACCACCAGCTTGGCATGTATGTGCCCTGAGGCTGGTCACACCTCGAGCATATGTATGCAAGCACAGTGAACATACGTTTACTGTGTGTAGGCGTGAAATACCATTGGTACATCTGTTGGTATGCTGCTTTTCTCATGGGGATACTAAGGTGTATTTTCTGCAATTCACACCGTAAACTTTCCCACACTTTCAGAGTTATTTCAAGCCCAGTATCTCATTCCCATCTAAGTTGGAAGGGGAGATTAGGGTGTGGTGTGGAAATTTGAAGAGCATTGTATTTTCTAGAGATGAGACCGTTGGAGTCTGAGAACTAATGAGCACGCTTCTCAAAGGGAGTGAGAGGTCTGGTCGTGGCTGCCGTGTTAGGTGGGAAGGTGTCAAGTGTTGCAAATGGAAGTATTGGTGGCGAGCAGCTTCAGCTAAGTGAAATTTCAGCTTAAACTGTTTGAAATATTTAATTGCGTTTCGCTCAAATAAGACTCCCATAACATTGCATTCGCCCATTCACCGAAGTATTAGGGTGGGGTATTGTATGAGCAGAACTGCAGGAATGAAATCTGGGGTGAGAAGGATGAGGTTGTTCTGGTATGAGAAGGCGATAAGCCCCTTTTTGGTAGATATTTGATCCAAAATCTCGAGGACAGTCTTGGTTAGAGTGGCGATGTAAGCACTTTTGGGACGTAGAGATATGTCAAAGGTGAGCTGCCCAGTGGTACTCCACTGAAAAGGGAAATGCTTATTTTCCCCCTCCACCCCCTTCTCCTGGTCCTGGGTAGCCCCCGGAGGTAGGTTAGGACACCAGGCTTTTTACCCCCAGATTATTTTTGCCGCAGTTGGGTCTGTAAGCCAAAGAAGAAGCACCAAAGATTTGGAGAAGATTTCTGAAAATGTAGGCCTTTTGGGGACAAAATCGACAAACAAAGGACAGTAAGGTACCAGAGAAGGAAGGGGATATCTTCATCCACGGAAATCCGATGGGGTAATTCATTGTAATAGCACATGTGGCTGGAGAATGCAGCAAGGTGTAGGGGCCATGGAAAATACCCTATTTAAATTGTGTCCAAACTGCCATCACAAGTTTGCATAAAGCGACCCGCACAAGGTTTGTAAACCTCTGCCTACCAAGGGACCACAGGGACAAGGACTGCGAGGCCTGCACCATATTGGTGCGAAAACTCTCAAGGCCCGCTGAAAGCAGAGAGAGGAACATCACGCAGCAATGTACAGCTGCCAGAGGCAACAGGTATTGCTGAAAGACTTTGGCCTCTCAAGCGACGAAGAACAACATGTTGGGGCTGCAGAGTCAGCCCACGGAGGCTCAGATGTTGAGATTCTCGAGGGGTACGCTGAGAGCAAACGTGCAGTGTAGAAGGCGACTAAGGACGTCGAGAAGAGAGCTGGAAAGGGAAACAAGCACCCAAACCCCTCGGATACCAAAGGCCATGAGAAAAAAGTGCACAAGGCCGCCCAGGCATCAAAGAAAATGACGATCGAGGGTCAGCCGTGACCGAAGGAATCCCACGGATCCCAACTCTGGGATACAGACTAGGGCAAACTCGGGGATACAGACGAGGGAAATCCACAAAGACTGGCTCGGGCCAAAAGACCCTGAAGGAAAACACCAAGTCTTCGAAGGCAGAAACCGCAACACCAAGGAAGAGAGCATCTCCGACACAAGACGTCAAAAAAGCCCTCGAGGTGGAAAAGAAGAGCAGGAGATTAGAGGCAGAAATGGCATCACTCCTTCAACGCAAAAAGGAGTTTGCACTAAAGGAATTCAGGATTCCTGCCAGACGTTCCACGACTTCAGACTTCAAAGAGGAGACGACTGCCCGTGAGGCACCGGCAACTCCCGAACCTCACGAGGACTCCGGCACCAAGTGACTCTGATAAAAAAACAGGGCCCCACATAACACCAGTGGGAGGCAGGATAGCCAGTATACATAAGAATGGGAAAGAAACACCACAGACATTTCGGTTTTAAACGTGGTGCGCAACGGATTTTGTATAGAACTAGCAAACATTCCACCACCAAACCCTCCAAAAAAAGAAGAGGTTTCTAAAAACAGAGCTTTTAAAGTTAAGGGAAGAGGTAAAGTAACTCTGACAGAAGCAGGCAATAGAAAAAGTACCTACAAGGGAGCACAACAAAGGAAACTACTCCCCATACTGCTTGGTACAAAAGCAAGATCTCACTTTAAGACCAATTCTAGATCTCAAATTCATAAATAAATTCATCCGCACACAGCACTTAAAAATGACAACTCTTCAAGAAGTAATCCCACTCCTCCAAAAGGGGGACTAAATGGCAACCATAAATTTAAAGGATGCCCACCTGCACATGCCCATAAATCAAGCGTACAAAAGGTATCTAAGGTTCGTGCATGAAGATGCACACTACCAATTCAGGGTCTTGCCCTTCGGCATAAAATCTGCACCAAGAGTTTTCACAAAATGCCTAGCTACAGTGGCAGCATTCCTTAGAAGAAAAGGAATTCACGTCTACCCTTACCTAGACTACTATCTAGTGAAGGTGAAGTCAAAACAAGAATGTCAGACATATTCGGAGTTCTCATTAAACCTCAAAAAATCATCGCCAAGCCCTGATCTGGAAAAGATCTTCCTAGGGGCAAGACTGAATTCCAAGGTAGCACAAACGTCCCAGACTCAAAAAAGGATCCAAGCGATCAGAGCAGACTCCCCTCCACTAGAAGGGCCAGTCTGACAGTGAGGACAGTCATGAAACTGATGGGCATGATGGCATCATGCATCCCACTCATTACACATGCACGGTTACACATGCACCCACTACAAGAATGGCTATGCAACAACTGGTCACAGACAACCAGCAAGATGTAGTGGTTATAACAGAAAAGGTACAGAAGGAGACACAATGGTGGGCATCCAAGAGCATAACCGTAGGGAGACCTTTCAATACAATAACTCCCTCAGTGACCATCACAACAGATGCATCTCAAAAAGGGTGGGGAGCTCATACAGGAAACTTAAGAATTCAGGGACAGTGGAGCAACTCAGACTCCAAAAAACACATCAACTTCCTAGAGACGAAAAGCGTGCTACTAGCACTGAAAGCTTTTCAAGCGCACATTACAGGGATGACCGTATTAATCCAAACGGACAATACAACAACGATGTTTTACCAGAACAAACAAGGAGGAACAAAGTCATTCACACAAAGCAAACTAGCATAAGAGATATTTTAATGGACTATACTACGGAGGATCAACCTGCAAACAATCCACCTATCGGGAAAGGGCAACACAGAAGCAGATCGACTCAGCAGACAGAACAGCAGATGGACTCATCAAACAGAACATCAGCTCTCACGAATGGGAGATGAAACAAAAGAGCCTAGACAAGATTTTCAGGCTCTGGGGCACACCAACAATAGACCTATTCGCAACAGCAGAAAACAGGATATGCCAACTCTTCGCCTCCAGGTTTCAACACCACCAGTCAGAAGAGAATGCCCTGTCATAAATTGGTAAGGGAGATTTGCCTATGCCTACGATGCCTCTACTACACAGAGTACTGGAAAAGGCCAGGCAACCAGGTACAAACCTAATTCTCATAGCCCCTCAATGGGCGAGACAGACCTGGTATTCAAACCTGCTCAAGCTGTCCAGGGAACATATGATCAAGATCAAGGAAGAGCGAGACCGTCTTGCGGTGCAAGAGGGAGAAGTGTGTGAGAAAGTGCCCTCTTTCTGCATGGTTGCCCCCCACTTTTTGCTGAATTGCTGATGTGCTTTGAGTGTGCCCTGGGCTCCTGCTAATCAGGTACCCAGGGCCTATGTTCTTTCCCTAAAACTGCATTGAAGCCTAAACCCAATTGGCATCTCTGGCCACAGGTCAGCCCCTGGTAAATGGTACCACAGGTACCCAGGGCACTGTGACCAGAGAAGGCCTCTAAGGGCTGCAGCACTTATTGTGCCACCCTTAGAGGTCCTGTACCCTTACACACACACACACACACACACACACACACACACACACACACACACTGCCTTCGCAGGCTGCGTGTTTTGGTGCAGAACAAAGTGAAGAGTCGACATGGCACACATCTCTGTGTGCCATGCCTACAACCCACTGCCCTGGCATAGATCAGTCACCCCTCTAGCTGGGTGCACTATACCAGTGGTGAGGGTACAGGTGCATGAGCCCTGTACTCCCTACAGTGTCTAAGTCCATTCTTAGACATTGTAAGTGCAGTGCTGCCATTAAGAGTATATGGTGCTGGGAGTTTGTCATTACGAACTCCACAGCACCATAATGGCTACACTGAAAACTGAGAAGTTTGGTATCAAACTTCTCAGCACATTAAACCCACACTGATGCCAGTGTGGGATTTAATGAAAAATGCACACAGAAGGCACCTTAGAGATGCCCCCTGAAAACTAACCCACCTCTAGTGTCCAGGCTGAGTGGCTGCTTTCAGCTGCCACCACCAGACATGTTTCTGGACCCCTGGGTCGAGAGCCTGTTGCTCTCTAGGGCCTGAAACAATGCACATCCTGGAACGAGGTGCCAAGCCTCCTCCCCCAGGATGGGCAGGGTTCACGAAGGGGAAGCTTCAAAGGCTTGCCGTCTTTGTGAGATTCCCCAGGCCACTTGCTGCTCTCAGCAACTGGTCCCCACTGGTTCTGACCCACACTTTGGGCGGGAGAACCGGCGGGAAAAACAAGTGAGGAAGAGAGGTGTGCCCACCTCTGCCAACTCCACCCGTCAGGTGGGGGAGGCGAGGTGAAGCACAACTCTGTCCATGCCATCTTGAAGATGGGGGGACTCAGCCAACCAGGGACAGGCTCATGCCCCCCTCCCACTGGAGGGTGGCATTATAGGGGGTGTACCCACCCCAGGGAAGGGACCCATTGGTCCCAGCCTTTTACCTACCTGTAACGCCCCTAAATCCAGTATTTGGGGGCACCCCTGAACCTTGCTTCCTCAGACAAGAAGAAACTGCAGCAAGAAGGACCGAACAGCCGTGCAGCAGCTAACAAGAGGAAGACGCCCACTGACTTGGCCCCAGCCCTACCGGCCTGTCTCCCCCTCGAACCTGCTCCTGCGAAATCCCGGTGTGTCCTGCAGCCAGCAACCTCGAAAACCACGGAGGACCTGCCTGCCTTCAAGAACAAAGACCTTGTCTCCCTTGAACACCGGATTTCTTACTCTCCAACTTCTGGCTCCGGCCGTACTCCGTGGATCTGCCCCACACTGCACCCGCCATCCACGGCCCGAGCTCGAGTGGGCAAACACCACAAGGAGGTCACCCCGGCGATCCTGACCCGAGATCCGGCGACCCCTGACCTGCCTCAAGCCTCCAGCCGACGCCTGCAGCCTAAATCCAGAAGGTCCCCCCAACCGTGACCAGGAGCTGGTAAGAAGATCCGACCCCAAAAGGCACCCCTGCACCAGACTCCCCACGGCCTTGTGTGCCCAAACCGACGGTGCCTAACCAACCCCTAACTTCCCAACTTACCTCTCAAAGTGGTTGTCGCACCCAGAAGACCTTCGTCCCCGAGCCTGCAGTGCCTTTGCAAACCGGAGGTTCCTCATTGAAACCAACAGGGCGCCCGATGACAAAACAGCACCCTGCACTCGGCCGCCCTAGTGACGCTGAGGGTGCACCTTTGGTGCTACTTTGTTTCCGCATTTGCCCTGAGCTAAAGTCCAGGAGCTTTGCTCCCACACCCAAGTGGCCTGCTTGCCAGCAGCGACCAACCGGAAAATGTTCTAAGTGTGGAGTTGATTTGTATGGAAACCTGAAAAATGACAATTGTGCAAACCTGACTTTACTTACCTTTTCTCTAGGAAATGTCCCAGTGTGATATCTATGCATATCACACGGAGTAGAAGAAGTAATCTCGAAAGTAATGTAAAAGTAACTTGCCTGTAATTTTTACTGCAAAACCGATACAAAGTATATGTACAGCATTCCACAGTATTGCATTACCAGTAATTCAAACTGTAACCATTTCAAAGTACATTTACAACTGCATTTCAAACTGTATATTTACTGCAAAGTATTTATCAACTTACCTGTGCCAGGCTTCCTTGGTTGTATGAAATAAAATAACAAAGAATATTTTTATACAAAACCAATTGGTCTGAAGTTCAGTCTTTGAGTGTGTGAAATCATTTGCTGATTGAGTGGGTACAGCAAATGCTTAACACTGTCCTCTGATACTGCCTTACTGCTCGACCACACTACCACAAATAGAGAGTGAGGCGCTATCTAAATTTACCACTGCCTACCTTTGGGGATCCACTGGACTCTGTGCACACTATACCTCACTTTGGTATAGTGTATACAGAGCCAGCTTCCTACAAAGTGTTACACCCGGAACTAGCAACACTCTGCCTAGCAGCCTGGCGCCTGAGTACAAAGAATTCTGACACCTAAACTTACTCCAGAGAGCAATGGAGGTACTAAGGGAGGCAAAACCAACCAGACAGTGCTACGCAGTTAAATGGAGAAGTTATCTCCTTTGGTGCAATGGCAACAATGCCCTAGATTCAATGTCTACACAGGAGACAGTAATAATCTACCTCACCCAGATATTAGATGGTGCTATTCTTCTCTCAAGGTGAATTAGGCAGCAATTGTGGCATACAACAGGGGAGCATCATGTAAACGTTTTTTCACATCACCAGTCATCAAAAGGTTTCTAGAAGGTTCCAAAAGAATAGCTCCTCCAAGGAAGGCTCCAGCCCCATGTGGAGCTTAAACACTGTACTAGCACAGCTAATGACAGAACCATTTGAACCTATGTATAAAGCAGAACTACTGCATATCACACTAAAAACTGCCTTAATAGCAATAACGTCACTGCTGAGAGCCTTTACTATTGAGGAACTATATATGCAAATCCACAAGGACAAAATAGTTTTTAGAACTAATCACCTGTTCCTACCCAACGTGGTCAGCAAATTTCATTTGAATCAAAGCATTCAGTTAAATAGTTTTCTTTAAGAACCCTCAAACACGGCTGGAAACGCACCCTGGACGTAAGGAGAGCATTTTTATATTATCCACAGGAGACAAAACCGTTTCGTAAGAGGAACCAATTGTTTGTCTCACACGTAAAGTCCAGCAAGGGTTAACCTGTTACAAAAGGAACAATCGCACGATGGATTGTGGAGACAATGCAAACATGCTACACCTCAGCGGGGAAAAACTCTTAACTTTATGCCCAAAAGCGCATTCAACAAGGAACAAGCATTTGCAATGCAATAGGTCTCGCATTTACGCAAGTTTATGCTATTGGCATTGTAAATGACACTGCCTTTTATGTTTTAAAAACCAAAACCTAAATAAAAGGCGTTGTCATTTACAATGCCAATAGCTCAAACTTGCGTAAATGCGAGACCTATTGCATTGCAAATGCTTGTTCTTTGTCTGGTTCTGGTTTTTTCACTTGGGGTGTTTTTCTAAATCTTTCCACCAGTCACCTCATTTTTTCATGTATTGCTAAATAAAACTTTGGTTTGGCTGAATCGAATTATATAAAGATAGGATGGAATACTGATGGTCAGAATATTATTCGACCTTGTAAAAAGATGAAGTCTTTACAGAATATATGTCTGCTCTACTATAACTCATTCTATACAACTTAAGTCTGCACAGAAGTCTGTGTAATCACATTGTGTTTGAAAAGGAGTTCTATGTGAAACTGTGCTTAGTTTATTAGTCATTTTCCTTCTGCCACTGCTTCCTGGAGTAATGTCTGGGATGCGCCATTAAACAGAGGAGTGTAGACAAGGAAAGAGTTGTGCCTCTGACAGACTCCATGTATCTAGCAAGATACGCCCCGCTCTACTTTGGGTCGATCAAACAATTCCCACTTTGAACAGTTTCAAAGGCAACAAAGTATTGAGTCCTGCTGAATTTTTGCATTACCACTGCCATGCTGAAATCTGGCATGTGCTCGTTAACACAAGGAGACATCCGTTTAGGATGCCCCCACTAAAATGATCAAAAGAGGGCAACCCAATCATCTGCATCAGTTGGAGAGCAAAAGCATGTGCACCACCCAATTAAAGAACACTGAGCCTGCTCATGCACAGCTTCCTTAGAGGAACGGCTCAACCAGGGTACTGCATAAGAAGAACAAAACACTAAAGCAGGTTTTTAAAGAACTTAAAATGGCGAAGAAAAAAAAAGAAAAATAAACCCACAAATGTAAGGAACTTGCTCGAAAGACAAACCATACTGTCTTGCTGCAGAACAAAAAATAGGAAATGAGCAATAACTTCTTAATTTTCTAGGACAGGGTGGCCGGTTCATAAAGGATAACTTGTTGAGGGTAGGGTAATATTTTTACTTGGATAGATGAACAAGGTCTATGGATTCAAATACATGCTCATAAGGTTAGGATGACAGACAAGAAGGTTAGGATCAGGATCAAATTTAAGAACATGTGCTTTTAGTTGTACTGTAAAATGTGTTCATGCTCAAGACTGATTTCTATAAAATGAACAAGATCAACTGGTAGCATCCAGGGTGATCTTTGTAGATGGATGGCGATGGTTACCACCTTCAAAAGGTCCCAGAATCAAACTGTGTTATACAAGGGACATATGCTGTTGGTGTAGGCCTTTGGCTAAAGTGTAGGTTTCCATTTCATCTCCATCAGATGTATTTCATGTTATCATTTAGTACAACTTTAAATAACCTTTGGTTGTAAAGTACAAGTTTGTGTCTGATGGTTGCTTTTTATACCTGCTCATATAGCGAGGAACAATAAGGCTTATAGTGTGTACTTTACAAGTCAAAAATAAATAATGAGGACCTGCATGTAGCTTTTACTGCAAAAGTCACAAGTAAGAGAAATCTCCATATTTGGATGGGCCAACAAAAGGGTGCTGTGAAACCGATTTAAATAATCGTGCTCCAATATTTTCTGGGCCCAAAGGGTTTCAAGAATGGCCACCTACCGAAGAGAAAAATGCTGGTCTCGTCAGTGTGTTAAGTAACCCTAAAGAAGTGTGAGGATTTTGAAAAGAGAAACTAGCGAAGAACAATAGGTCGGCTAATTCGATTCTGCAGGACTTCTGAAAAGGGCAGCTCTGCATACGAGCATTATATTTCAATAATACTGTGTTTAAAGGACTTGCTGAACGAGGTATAAATAGGTAAAAATTACTGTCCTATTAAGATTGGCTTTGCAAATTTTATCTCAAGCCTATGCCTTTTTCAGTGGCTCTTCAATGACATTGATGTAATTCTTTAAAAACTCAAAGGGGTCACCTCTGTGTCGTCTGTTTCCACCTACTCTCTTTTTAAGTGCACGCTTTCCTCTGTTCCTGGTCAGCCTCATCCATTCCCAAGCTTTGATGACAGAATAATAATCTCCAAAGGACAAAGGTTCAACTGAATCCTTCTGTACGGAGCTGAAAAATATTGAGACACAAACTCTTCTTTGGTGATCTAATTAAATGCTGAAAAAAATGAATGTAATTGTGCAATATAAACGGACTCGGTGCCTTTCAAAAGTAACCTCTGTAAAGCATGTAGGTCGACAGGCTCATCAAATTAATAACCTGAAATTTAGATGAAACTGAAAGAGTTGTCATCTTCAAATGCAAGGAAAGATGAAACTGGCAGAATGTAAACAGTGCTTGTATGTTTAACAGTCATATTTGCAGGGTAAATGTTTGAACAACTCTCCAATTTTTTTTAACAAATTTAAATCCATTAGTCATTCCTGTCATACAATTAAGCAGTGCTATATGCAGCAGACGCAATTTTTGAACCACATATATTCCAGAGCAGAATAGGGAGAAAGTATGAGGAAGAGAAACCTAGCAAAACGGTAAATACTGGAGAGGGAAGACAGGGCAAGAAAAGGAGGTGGTCGAAGGAAAGGAGCGACGGAGGGAGAGCATTGGAGGGAATGAAAACAAGCGCGCGCGCCTCGCGCTGAGAGTTTAAAAAAAAAAAAAAAAAGGCGTGCGTGCTGCAGCAGTAGGGACGTCAGAGAGGGAGAGGGAGGCGGAGGGGTGCACCCGTGAGTGGTGCGCGCTTGGAAGAGCAGTCTGCTCATTTTCAAGCACTGCACTCGTGCTTGTGGCGCACCCCTGCTCGCTCCCGCAAGGTGGATGCCGCCACAAGCACGAGTGTGTGCTTGAAAATGACCAGAGCGACGGCTAAAGGTCCTCCTATGCAGCGCATGCGCGCTGCGTAGGCGAGACCTAAAAAGGATGCAACCCTAGCTTTTATGGCAAATGTGCCAATAGACACTATAGGCACAGACGCATCATGGGCATCCCCACATACTTTTAACAAACATTGTGTGGATATACAAATGACAAAGAAAGTTCAGGTGGGACAGAAAGTACTTCAACACCTGTTCGGAAACTCTTCCTCATCTCACCCCTGCATCCCAAGAAGGGGGAAACTGCTACATAATCTAATGCACAGTATGTGAATCCAGAAAGGAATCATGCTTCAAAACTAAATGGTTACTTACCAGTAGGAGGAGTTTTGCAGATTGAAGAGTTTACTGGATTCAAACTCGACTCACCCACTTTGCCAGAAATGAGGACAGCAAACCGGTGGGAAGGAGGTCACATAGAAGGAAGAGGAGAGTCATAAAATAGAAGAAACAAATAAACATCCTTGAAGGAAAAAAAAAGAAGAAAAAATTCGAAAATGGCTACCACGCACAGGAACTTATGGGTTGCTGCCTTACATCACTCAGGGGACGGACCTAGCCCCAAATGGTGGTGGTCGGACCCCATTACTAACCAGCATTGGCATAGCCAATAGGTCTCGCTTTTGGGACCTTATAAGTATTTAGTTATGCAGCACAATATCCTTGGGGCAACAACATTAACTGTTGCATGGTTAAACACTTATAAGGTCCCAAAGGCGAGACCTATTGGCTATGCCAATGCTTGTTCTAGCTGTGGGGGCCTGGAATAGTCCGAACAGTCACACTTGTAGGGGTGTGATGGTTAGTACTTGTGTTGTTACTATCACTGGCAGCATAGCAGGGCAGTGTGTGGTAGAAGTGTCAGTGGCCTCCTGATGAGACCCGTGGCACTTTTTTTTTTTTTTGTTTTTTTTTTTTTACAAATTAAGCGCTGCTGCATGTATATCTTAAAGAATTGGTAAAAATAGGTCTGAATGTCTCAGAATTACTTCATGCATCAGCAGCAATTTGGGACCAGCCCTGAGCGTTGCCCATTGTATGATGCTGCTGCCTGAATTTTTAGAATGCAGGTTCCCATTAGACATTTTTATTTTTGTCTGAGATTCATCTATGCAGAAATTCTAGCTCTGCAACCTGCATTAACGTTAAACCTTTTACAATCTCTCACTCACTCTGCCTCTCTCTCATCTGGTCTATCACCGTCTCCCGCAGTTCCAGAAGCTGTGCTGTAAAGGGGGCGGAGAGTTTTTTTTTTTTTTTTTTTTTAAACTAATGTATTTAGTCCCCCTAAATGTGCCCCTACTTTTTGGTCCCATCCCGGGACATAAAGATACAATAAATAAAATAACTAATTTGTTCTATTCGCTCTGTAAATGGCACGGTGCTCCTATTACAAACAGTGGCACTTGTTTTATCGCAGAAGGATGAAAGGCTGTACATTTTATCAAGACTCAGCATATTATCCAGCCTACGCATTCAGTGATTCAGCAGATATTTTGGGGATATTCTGCCCTTCCAGGGAGAGGACAGAACTTAGGAGGCACTCTATATCAGAGTTAGTGCAGAACCCCTGCATATATAAATCTAGCTGCTCGCGGGGGCGCTTCTACCCCACAAACCACTGTTAGGGCAATAGGAGGCAGGAGCTGGGGTGTCAGGAGGACTCCTGCCCATTTCACAGCGTTGACGATGTTCAGAGTTTGGGTTTGTCCCTCACCAGCCTCACAATAATTTACTCACGAGATGTCGCTGTCTTGCTAGATGAAATAATTAAATATTTTCCCAACACCAATTTATGATACCTCAGTGGGCTAACGTGCGCCTGTAGCGAAGACCTACATGCAAGCTGCAAGTCACTGCCTGGACTCCCCGTGGGGCAAACTCTGTCCACTCTTCTCGTGTACGTAACATGAGAACCGGTGAGTTGGGCATTGACCCGATCTATAATTTACAGCGCCAAGAAGGGAATATGTGGGACTGCAAGCGCTACATACAACAAGGAATTACATACACCGAGGGCACTCATTGTTCGTTGGGTATTTAATGTGGGGTCGAGGATTGCAGCGACGACGTAATACGGCCAGTTATTACTATGACAGGGACCGAATACATAAGTTAAAATGCCACGTCCCTCCACTTATCTCTTACCTTCCTTGCCGTTACTCTTCCGCGCTCAGTGCTAACTATCTACTGGGAAACTGATTTTCTCCACAACTTCAGTAACCGGGTCCAATGAAAGGATAAGCGATAAGCCCTGTGAAGTTTGCACGTTACGGATTCACGTTTGACGGCCCTTCAGTGTGCGTGCACCCAGCACACCTGTGTTTATGGAAGTGTGTGATGCCTTCTAAGGTTTCAGTTCAGCACCTGGAAGGCAGCGTACGCCTTATAAACACACTTCTGGGTGGCACATGAAACACAATGCGTTCACCACCCACTAAAATACACGGCTGCGACTTCATTTCGTGGCGTTTCGAGTTATAATAAAGCGCATGCGCACAAATAAAAACGCGTGCACACGGATAATTGTGCCACGTTGCGTTCTGTGAAGAAAAGGCGAAATGGGATGGATGCAAATCTGTGCGTAGCGATGGTACAGAGTGCTGAAAGCAACAACTAAACAAGAGAGGAGCAGGGGCGAGCAAGCGCGGCAGCCTGGGCTTTTAAAGCTGACCAGACGCTGCAGTGCCATGGCCTTTCCCTGCGATTACCCGCACGGCCGGCATGTGTTTCCAACTATCGCGCCCGCGTCTGGGCACGATAATTGGAAACACATGTCTGCCGTGCGCGTAACCGCAGGGAAAAGGCCATGACGCACGAGCGTCTGGTCAGCTTTCGAAACCCCCTGACTTGAGTAGCGCGCAAGCGCTGCCCTGCGAGACTTTGAGGCTCGACCTAAAAAATGGAACAAAGAGTATTCCGGACCCAACCACTAATGTCAGCTGGCAGGTTGGTGCCCATTTGTGGCTCTGTGTTGTAATTTCTGGGATACTAGGGACTCTTGCAGCAGAATACACAAAAGGGACCCCACTCCAACTATTAAAATTTTTCAAAGTGGCATAGGGTGGGGTGTCAGGGGGGCGGGGGGGTGTCGGAAATACAAAGAGGAACAATCCACAGAATGGGTCCTACTAGCCTACACTTATCTTCACATAAGAATAAATCCCATTCAAACAGATCCAGATCACACATTGTATTTTATCTTTAGCGAATTTTTAATTTATTATTAATTTCTTTTGAACAATTTCATACCAACATCTAAATGCCATTCTTACGTATTTTTATTTATATTTCCACATTAACACAGCTCATGTAGCATAATTTTTCATTTGTTACCAACATCAACACGTTTCGGTGGTTGTAAAATTTCTTTCTTTTCTACCACCACCACCTTCAGGGCCATATTAGACTAAAAAAAATAAAATATATATATATATTTTTTAGTATACGTGTGACTATTAAATTTTCAAACTCACTTTGCCAGTGTGCGCCTCGTTTCGTGACTTGGGAGAAGGGAAAGTCACATGCTGGGATAGATATAGATATATATAGATAGATATATATAGATAGATATATCAAAAGAGCAAGAGAACTCTGGGTAGTTCTCAAGTTTAGGTGGAAAGCAGCTCCTGTATAGAGCACCCTCAACATCAGCAACACTCTAAATTTGCTCACCTCAGATGTCTGCTTTTCTGTCAGTCTTTAAGCTTTGTTAGAAAAGCAGACATTTGAGGTGGGCAAATTTAGAGTGTCGCTGATGTTGAGGGTGCTCTATACAGGAGCTGCTTTCCACCTAAACTTGAGAAGTACCCCGAGTTCTCTGCTTCTATTTGCATAATTTATGCATCACTCTAAGCCTGAAAGGGTATTGTTTTGACTTCTACTGGGTGCTCCCTTGTGTATGGACAAAGATATATATATATCCTCATACACATACATATGCACACACACACAACTCAAGAGGGCAGGAGCATTTTCTTTCTTTTTTCAAGTCAGGGGAAAGTGTAAATCTTCATAAATACAAGAAGCATAGATATAGATTACCTCAGCTGCTACGACAACAGACCTCATATGTAGAAATGTTGACCTTCACCACGAATTGTACTTTGTTATCCCACTGACATAGCCGGCCTGGCCATTAGGACAGTTGTCCTACTCGTTTAGTACATGTAATCTCCTATACGGCGTTCTCCTTTCCTCATAAAATGGTGTCCCAATGAGCGGGTCTTTAATTCACCCTAGTGTTTCTTTGCTTTGTAAAATCTCTTCTGTAGTCACTCCTGTCTCCACCTTCCTCCTCAACAAACACAGAACAGTGAGTCTCGTCTCAGGCGATCTCTCGGTTCCCTCAGCACTGTTTCAGCAGTAAAAGCAGTTCTACCAATGCTCCTGTTCAGCACCAGGAACAGCAAGGACAATTCTGCACCTGGGCTCCACAGTCAAGGTAAACTTTACCTGGCTGTCGTGGTTTGGTCCTGGGACCCGCATCACCTTTACCCTGCAAGGGTTCCAGGCAACTTGACCTGCAAGTGACCGATTGCCACTAGTGGTTTTTCGCATTGACCGCTATGATAGTGTCACTGTATTTTTTTGCACTGATTTTATATTTTTTCAAAAATCTAGAACTCTGGTTATATGTATGCTATTCCGTTTGTTTTGGTGTCTAAATTAAGATACACTCTGATCTTATAAATTGGTGGTGGATTTCTCTCGAGTCATGTCAATTACTTATCGTATTTCATGGAGGAGCTTAACCAGCATCACCCCATAATATGCCACCTGTGAGAAAGTGGCCTCTTTCTGTATGGTTGCCCCCACTTTTTGCTGAACTGCTGATGTGCTTTGACTGAGTGTGCCCAGGGCTCCTGCCAATCAGGTACCCAGGGCCTATGTTCTTTCCCTAAAACTGCATTGGAAACAAAACCCAATTGGCATCTCTGGCCACAGGTCAGCCCCTGGTAAATGCTACCCCAGGTACCCAGGGCACTGTGACCAGGGAAGACTTCTAAGGGCTGCAGCACTTACTGTGCCACCCTTAGAGGCCCTGTACCATTACACTCACACACTGCCATTGTAAGTGCAGTGCTGCCATTAAGAGTATATGGTGCTGGGAGTTGTCATTATGAACTCCACAGCACCATAATGGCTACACTGAAAACTGAGAAGTTTGGTATCAAACTTCTCAGCACATTAAACCCACACTGATGCCAGTGTGGGATTTAATGAAAAATGCACACACAGGGCATCTTAGAGATGCCCCCTGAAAAACTATCTACCACTAGTGTCCAGGCTGGGTGGCTGCTTTCAGCTGCCACCACCAGACATGTTTCTGGACCCCTGGGTCGAGAGCCTGCTGCTCTCGGGGGCCTGAAACAATGCACATCCTGGGACGCGGTGCCAAACCTCCTCCCCCAGGATGGGCAGGGTCCACGAAGGGGAAGCTTCAAAGCCTTGCCGCCTTTGTGAGCCTCCCCCACTTTGGGCGGGAGAACCGGCAGGAAAAACAAGTGAGGGAGAGAGGTGTGCCCACCTCTGCCAACTCCACCCCTCAAATGGGGGAGGCGAAGTGAAGCAATACTCTCAGTCCCTGCCATCTTGCAGATGGGGGGACCCAGCCAACCAGGGAAATGCTTATGCCCCCCTCCCACTGGAGGGTTGCATAATAGGGGGTGTACCCACCCCAGGGAAGGGACCCATTGGTCCCAACCTTTTTACCTACCTGTAACGCCCCTAAATCTAGTATTTAGGGGCTCCCATGAACCTTGCTTCCTCAGACCAGAAGAAACGACAAGAAGAAGAAAAGGAGGACCGAACAGCCGTGCCGAAGCTAACAAGAGGAGGAGCCCCACTGACTTGGCCCCCAGCCTAACCGGCCTGTCCCCACCTCGAACCTGCTCCAGCGAAATCCCGGTGTGTCCTGCAGCCAGCAACCTCAACAAACCGGGAGGACCTGCCTGCCTTCAATCCCAAAGACTGTCTCCCATGAACACCGGATTTGTTCAAACAATAGACTCCAGCTCCGCAAGGATCAGCGGGTCTGCATCACTCTGCACCCGACGCCCACGGCCCAAGATCGAGTGGCCCAACACCAAGAGGAGGTCCCTTCGGCAATCTTGACCCGAGATCCGGTGACCCCTGACCTGCCTCAAGCCTCCAGCTGACGCCTGCAGCCTCAAACCGGAAGGTCCCCCCAACCGCGACCAGGAGCTGGTAAGAATATCCGACCCCAAAAGGCACCCCTGCACCCGACGCCCCACGGCCTTGGGTGGCCCAACCGGTGCCCAACCAACCCCCAAGATCCCAACTTACCTCACCAAGTGGTGGTCGCACCCAGAAGACCTTCGTCCCCGAGCCAGCAGTGCTAATGCAAACCGGAGACTCTCCATTGAAAGCTACAGGGCTTCCGACGCCAAAACAGCACTCTGCACCCAGCCGCCCCAGTGCCGCTGAGGGTGCATCTTTTGTGCTGGCCTAAACCCCCATTTGCCCTGAGCTTAAATCCAGGAGCTTTGCTCCCACAACCCAGTGGCCTGCTCGTCAGCAGCCACCAACCGGAGGCCCCCTATCCCCCATTGGATAGCATTGGTCCTCAGCACTCTGCACCCGGCCGCCCTAGTGCCGCTGAGGGTGTAACTAGAGTGCATCCTTGACCCTGGGGGACCCCTGAGTCTACCCCCAGAACCTCAACTCCCACTACTGAATACTTACCCTAAAACCGATAACACTATTTTCCTCCATTGGATAACATTGACTGGTTTTCTTGGAAAAGTTTCTAAGTGTGGAGTTTGAAAACCTAAAGAAATTCTTTAAAATTGTACTAACTAACAAAAACGCTTTTACTTATCTGTTTACAGGAAATGTCCCATGGTAGTATCCAGGTATACTATACTGTGTAAGAAAAGTAATCTCAAAAGTAACTTACCTGTAATTTTACTCAAACTCCTATACAAAGTATATGTACTGTATTCTGACAAAGCATTGCATTATCAGTAACACTACTGTAATCAAATCAAAGTACATTTACAATTGGAATCCAAACTGTTACAAACTGTATATTTACTGCAAAGTACTTATCAAGTTTCAAGTTTTAATTTATTTGATTTAGTTCTCTGCTGAGAACAACAAATTTCGTACAAAACGATTACTATTACTATACACATAAAACGATCAATACAAATTTTAAAAAGATTTTTAAAATTTAAACAAATTATGACATACAAATTCATCTGGGGGAGAGTTAAAAAGCGTGATCAGATTCTGCACGGATGCGCTGTTATATCTAAATTGTATTGGTTTTAAATAGCGCCTTCTAGCCTCAACCAGAATCGGGTTTGGGCATACCGACAATACGTGCTTCATATCTTGCACACCACCATTACAAAGATCACAATTGCTGGTAACCTGTTCTTTGTGAGTCCATTTAGATGTCGGTGAATTAAAAGGGAGTAACCCAAACCGCATTAATATTATACACCGCCGAATTCCATGCCTTAAGGAAAAACTGATGTATTGTTGAGCCTGTTTGTATGTAATGGCTTCTGCATAATGTTCATAATGGTGTAATTTAGAACAGTGCAAGATGTCCAGATCGTAACTAATCCTTGTGTTTCAGGAAGAGCTTCATTTGGGCAGGAGTCCACGATTTCAAAAGTGCAATTGCACAATTAGATAATTTAAAAGCAATAATCAAGTTCTGACTTGGAGTATATTTGTATATTCAGTCTCGAATGTCTCTTTTTTTAGTAAGAATCTTAAAGTGCCTTGGTCTGCGTGTAGAAGATTGTACGCCCATCTTAGTACATTAGTGATCGCTCTAGCAAAAGAACTGACTAAGGAAAATTCTAAACGCAGAGCTTGTGCAGGAACAGCTTGTTGGATCTTAGGCAGTTTACGGAGAATTTTCCCTTCTTTCATTTGTATTTGATGCCACTGGTTAATTGGGATATATTCCAGAGCATACGATAAAATTGGGGGAATCTTAGAGCTATAAACCTGTAGTAAGGATTGGAAGTGTCTTTGCCCGGAAGAAGAGTATAAACGTTGGAGTGCTCCCACATGAATATCTGCTTTACGATTTAAATGCTGCAGGTGGGTGGAGTTTCCTAGTGTTTGATTAAAGATCCGCCCCAAATAGGTATATTCTTTTACCACTTCTAACGTTTCTCCTCCCAGTGTCCAGTTGTAATTTGTGTAATGCTTTCTCCCTCTAAATGGGACTATTTCCGTTTTAGTTTTATTTGGAACCAAGAAATTTTCCTTTGTATATCTTGTTAGTACGTCTAGGTTCCTTTGTATTCCGAAAGGGGTAAGATCAAAAATTACGTCGTCGGCTTACATCATGGTGTGTATGTTACATGATGCTATCTTCGGGGGGAAATTTATAACCTGTAGAAAACTGTCCGGGAGATCACTGAGGTATAATGAAACCAGCATTTGCAATGCAATAGGTCTCGCATTTGCGAAATTTTAAGCTATTGGCATTGTAAATGACAATGCGTTTTATTTGTTTTCTAAACCAACACATAGATAAAAGGTTTGTCATTTATAATGCCAGTAGCTTAAAGTTTCGCAAATGCGAGACCTATTGCATTGCAAATGCTTGTTGGCTATTTTGGTGGATATCATGGTTACTAACCTCCCAGAGGGGCTTTCCTGCTGACTCCTTGCACGGAGGACAAAGGTGCTAGGGGTGGGCAGGGGTCCGGATCGTTGTTGGACAGTATTGTGAGGCAGAGGTGGGCCGCGGACGGACGAGCAAGAAGGACAGACCTGGGCAAGCAGCGTGGCACTGAGATGAACTGAGGTGTGGGACAGAGGTAGACAGGCAGAACAGAGATGCGACACCACGATTGGTTGTGGTGCGGGTGTGAGACGTTGACAGAAGTGTGGGACAGAGATTGGAAGTGGCGTGGGATTAGAAATGGTCAGAGGTGTGGGACACATAGAGACAGGTGTGGGAGAGATTGGTAGTTAACTGGATTAGAGATGGTCAGAGGCGTGGGGCTGAGACAGACAGGTGGTGTGGGGGAGAGACTGGCAGTGGGCTGGGGTAGAGATGGACAGACGTGGGACAGTGGGGGGTGGGGGGAGAGATTGGAAGTGACGTGGGGTCAGGGAAGGACAGAGCCGTGGACAGAGAAGGAGGTGTGGGGGAGAGACTGGCACTGTAGTGGGGTTGAGAGATAGGTGTGGGACAGGGACAGAAATAACGTGTGTGGGCAGAGACAGGTGTGGGCGAGATTGGCAGTGGGCTGGGGTTAGAGATCGGTAGAGGCGTTGAACAGAGATAGACGGGGTTTGGGGCAGTTGTATGGGACAGATTACAGGTATAGAGGCGGATGGAGTTGTAGGCCAGACATATACAAGGGTACAGGAGGAAGGATAGAAATGGGCACTGGTACGGAGAAACAGGGCCTATGAACAGGATGTAATGATATAGGGCGGAGAGGGACAGAGTTCTTTGACTTAGGCAGGCAGCAGAGTAGGGCAGAGATTGAAAGAGGGGCAGGAAAGGGATGCAGAGTAGGGAAAGGTTTGGGGAAGAGATGGGGAGGGAGGGGCACAGTGGTATGGTGCATTGATGGGCAGGTGTGGGGCAGAGATGGACATATGGACCAAGCTGGGGTAGAGGTGCAGAAAGGGTCTCGGGCACAGAAAGGCACTTCTGTTAGTCTGAGAAGGACAGACAGAGAGGGTATTTGGACAGCCAGGGCTGGGGCAGCGATGGCCAACGCTGGGTCAGAGGTGGGCCAGGGGATGAACCAAATAGGCAAAGGTGGGCAGAGACGGCAATGGTTGGGCAGACGTGGACAGTGGCAGTAGCTAGAGGCCTGGCGCTCTGCCCCGTGGCCGCAGACACTGGACGGATGGACACAGACACGTACCACGGACACTGACGGGTAGGCACTAACCGTTCCCCTTTGACGGGCATATAGACGGCCTTGGCTGCCTTCGGCTTCTGCTGCTCCTCGCCGCTCCTCCCCAGCCAGAAAGCCCTTGGACCGGACCCAGAACTGGAATTTGCCTCTGTTGGCGGAGCCCGGCTCGGGTCGCCGCAGTACCTTGGCGATCCGCTTGTACTTGCTCCGGGTCACCGTCTTGGCCGAGTCCGAAGGCACCAGTCCCGGAAGCGCCGGTTGAGCTCCGTGTCGGCACCGACGGAGCCCAGGACACGCAGCGCCTGGCAGCCTGAGGAGACGCTGAGCCCGTCCGATGGAGGCTCCTGTCCCGCTCCCGTGCGAGCTAGCCAATCTGGTAACACTGTCTCCGGGCCGCTCTCAGCGCGACCCGGAAGTCAGGCAACCTTGCCTGGGACATGGGCGGGGCATGGAGCGCTCGTCAGGAAGTGTCCGGGGCTCCCGTGAGGTGAGGGAGCCCCGCGTGTCGGAGAAGCGAGGCGGGAGCCCACCCCGCACTTGTAAGCAGTAAGGAAGTCCGGCGGGAGCCCACCCCGCCTTCGTGAATGCCGCATGATGCGGCCGGAGCAGGATTTCATGCGGGGCTCCTGTGAGCAAGACGGAGCCCCGCGTGTTCATGCGCCACAAAGAGTGACCGGGTGAAGAGGAGTCCCCCTGCCATCGGGAGACCAGCCGGGGAGCAGCGCAGTGTCCCCACAAGAGCCGGTGAGTGGTGCATGCAAGCGCGCCGCGCCTGGACAGGAGATGTGCACGTGTATGGTGCGAGCAGGAGTTGTGATAACGCCGCGAGCCGTACGCGTGCACATCTCCTGTCTGTTAAGCTTCGGCACAGACAGTTGATGTGCACGCGTGCGGCTTGCGGCGTTATTACAACTCCTGCTCGCACCATACGCGTGCACATCTCCTGTCCAGGCCGTGCCGTACGCGTGCACATTTCCTGTCCCCCTTACAAACTAAGTCGACAACAATAGATCTCGCATAGCGAGCAGCGCTTTGCGCTGCGTCCCTAGGCGAGACCTAAAAAGGAGGGGAGCCAGAAGGCAGCCTTGCCTAAGGCCGTTTGGTGTAGCGATTGGGCTGGTGAGTCCCTTTTCTTGTCCCAGTTATACCTGGCACCATGTTTCGGAGTGTAGTGAGATAATAAGATCAAGAAGAATTTCCGGGATTCCCAGGTTTCTAAGTTTCTTCCAGAGTGTTGGTCTATCAAATGCCGTTGAAAAATCAACAACGACCGCATAGACGACCTGCGATTTTAGGACTACATATTTGTCGATAATAGTCTGTAGAACCGCTGTGTTGTCCGTTTACTGAATGTTTCTGTCTAAACCCGGCCTGATTAGGAGGGATCACTCCAGAAGAAAAGGCCCAATCTTTAAGATGGTCCAGGACACTTGCCGCAAAGATCTTCCCTATTGCGTCCAACAGTGCAATCTGTCGGTAGTTGCCTGGATGCAGCCGGGATCCTTTCTTATGAATTGGAATAACTATACTCCCCTTCCATGATTTGGGAATTTTCCCGGTATTGTAGCAATGTGAGAATAATGGTACTAGGAATTTGCTCCATTCCACGGGATTACATTGTAGTGCCTTCATTGGAATTTGATCCGGGCCGATTGCTGCTGCTGATTTTGCTTTCTTTATGTGATACTTTATTTGTCGGGCCACAGGAGAAGAAATATTTTGTTTATTTTCCGTCTGCGTACATAATTGATGATTCAAATTTTCTTGATTCCAATTTGATTTATATAAATTACCTAGGAATTTTTCCCATTCCTTCGGGGGAACTGGTGATGCTTGCAAGGATTTCTTCGTTCCTGTTTGTTTGGCTATTAAGCTCCAATACACACGAGTATTGTTTTGTTTTGCTGCAGTTTGGATTTCGACCCAGTTTTTGTCCTGCTGCGATTTTCGCAATTTTTCTTTTTCCCCTCCTCCGGCATTTTCTTAGATATTTGATTTCCAATTCTCTTGTCTTATAAGGGTTTTGAAATTGCATGCGATTTAATTTGTTTAATGCGGTGACTCTTATGTCTGGGATCTTTCTTATTTGAGATATGGCTCCGTTGTCCCGATGTTTTAGATTTACCTGTAGAGCTTGCATTATTTCATTGAGCACTATTTCGAAATTTGCTATTGGGTCAGAGGAGTGTGTGAATTGTAATACTTTTGCCTTGTCAACTGCGTAGTTGATTTTATTAAAAGCGGTGGATGCCCAGAATATTCTCCTTTGGGCCTGATTCACGAGTACTGAACTTTGTACATGCATAATCAGTCCCGGAGATGTGCATTGCAATGTTATTTCGGTTTCAAGTCTTAATATGGCGTGATCACTTCCATGATAAAATTTTGTACTTAATTTTTCGACCCTGTTGAACAGAACTAGACTACAGATCATATAGTCTAATATATAAGCGGTGAAGTTGCCTTTTCTTGTAAAGGATGCCGGAATGTCTCCTACTGTACGTCCATTTAGGATGAATCCGTTTATTATGGGGAGGGAAGATAGTAGGATTTTCCCTCGTTTGTCTGCCTTGATCCCAGGTGGAAATAATGGAGTAGGGATTGATAGAGCTTCTGCTTGTTCTTCGTATTCCCATTTATCTATGAGATCGTTGGATATTTTCCCGTTGAAGTCTCCTATAAGGAAAACGGGAGGGAAACCTCTCACTTCCACCACCCTTTCTATTTCTTCGAATATTTTGACCAAAATAGCATCGTTCGAAGGACCTGGTGGAATGTAGGTGTTAAAGATTATTAGGTCAGTTGGAGAGTCCTTAGCGGCTTGCCAGCATTTAACCTTTAGGCATTGGATATTTCTGTGGTCCATGGGGATTACTTCCTGATCCCAAAAGAAGTCCTCGTGAACCAAAGTTGCTAAACCTCCTTTAGCGTGACCCCGGGCCACCTGTTCTGCTGCTTTATCATAGACAAAGTAATCGTTTTGATCGAATGGCTTTGTTGCCCAAGTGTCCTGGAGAATGACCAACGCCGGGGAGTCTTCTAAAATTGACGCCATTTTCTCTTTGGTTTTTCCTGCGATATTCCACGATGCTATGGACAACCTGCTGTTAAAAGGGGAGTTTGATTTCCCTTCCCTGCTTGTGGCGGTTTACGGTCTCCGGTATCCAGGACCAATGATGTTCCATTGAGGGTATCTCCTGCTTAACTTTGTTTTTATTCCTGATCACTCTCTCTCCGTTTTCTATCGAAATGGTCAAATTTTCGTTAGGGATACTTGTGGAATTTTTGATGCTGCTGATGTTATCGTCAGAGAGCTGTTTTTTTATAGTGTTCTTTTCCTCTGTTTTCCCCTTTGGTTGGGTTCCCCTATTATTTGCTGCTGCAACATCGTATCCATTTTTATGAAGGATCTCACTTTCGTTTATGATTATTGATGGAATAACACACAACCTGAATTCCACAATAGCCACCGTGCTTTTAGACTTTGACGGGAACACTACTAATTTTATTTCAGAACTTGTTAGCGACTGTATTTGTGGGATCTTGCGAATTATATTCACTATTCTCCCACGGTTTAGTGGATCATTTCCTGAGGGAAATAAATCCGAAAATTCCAGAAAGCATGATTGACTTCGCTGTGCTAGGGAACTTGTTGCCTCCGAGGACTGGTCTTTGTTTTGGGCACAAGATGACACTGGATACACTATATCATAGCCAGGCATAGAGAATTTTGCAGTGAGAGGATTTAGATGTTTTTGAGTTGCTTTCTCCTTAAGATCTTGGTCACTGTGTCCGATCTCGTGAAGTCTGTTGTCTGATCTTGGGGATTGTACCTTTTCTAAGGTTTTGCATTGCTGAGTTGAATGCATCGAAAATTTTAGCTTTTGTGCTCTTTTTCGTGATTCTTCTTCTAGGTCTTTTTTTAGTATCTTATCTCGGATCTTTTTCTATCCTTTTTTCCTTATTAGGTAAGAGTGAGTCCAGAGTATCAGTTATTAAGGATTCACTCTTTGTTGTGATTTTTTTGTTTGTTTCAGGTTTTGGAGAATGGAGTGGGTCCTTTAGTCCGCATCAGTAAAAATTGGATAGAAAGGAATTTCTTTGTTACAGACTTTCTTTATTTGGCTCTTTAAATAGCTTTCTAAGGAATAGATTATTCCATTTTCCGTTTTTTGGTCTTTCCTTTTTAGAAATCCAATTGGTTTGGGTCGCTTTTCCTTTCTTTAGTTGGGTAGGAGTTTCTCTTAAAGGGTTATCTTTTGGTGATTCCACTATTCCTTTATCCTCTCCATAGGATTTCAAAGGTAAGACTTGCTGGGCCGCTTGCTGGTGTTTTTTTTCTTCTTGTTAACGAGGTAGTGGAGCATTCTGATTTGGGTATCCAACATCTGATCGGAATTTTCCATCATATTCCCTAAGAGATGTAGCACTGACTCCAAGATCTTTTGAAGAGTCAATAATGAGTCAGACACTGGGTTTTGGCCATTAGATGAGAGCATATTATTTAGGACAGGTAATTCCGAAAGATGGGAGTATTTCTCTTCTGAGGCGAAAAGTCTCTGTGGAGTACTGTTTAACGGTCCCGGGGACTCTGCTATCGTAACTTTATCAGCCCTTTGGAATAATGATTCATTTATTTTTATATCTGGTAAGGTAAAGTCTGTCTTGGCAATTTGGCGAGACTTTTGATCTTTGAGACAGAGAGAAAGGTCAGCGCATCCTTGACTATCCTCATCTTTTACAGATGTTAGAGTTAAAGATGTTAAAGTAGTGGTGTCATTGGTCGGCTTTCCGTCACAGGCTTTAACGTTTTGTAATGAAGAATTACTTTTCTCTATATTATCTGTTCCTTTGTCCTGGGCTTTGCTCTGGTCGATTTGTACATTTTGCGAAGACCCTTGGTCTGACTTAACAGATTTGACTGGTTTTGTAAAGAATTTTGAGATATCCACGTTCCCAGAGAGGAATCCGATATGGGCGGCCTTGCCTGGACGATTTCGTGAGGTCTGCTGAGTGCCCAGTCTTTTCATATGAATTGTCCGTGAACGCAATTTTTTTTATATGCTATAAAGAGGGAGAGAACAAGAGATTAGTAGTAGAAGCTACTCGTTGGTCTGCACAGGCAGGTTACGCTTTCTACCGACTGATGGTAATGGCGCTCAACCTAGGTGCCTGCTCTGGCTAGTATTGATCTTACTCTTTCTTTTTCTTTCTATTTCGTCTGATCATAGGATCTTGCAGAAGTAACAAAGGGAAGCGAGGTTGTGGGGGCCGGCGCGGGATAAGTGGCCGGTTGTGATCTCGTTGTCCCAGGTTGCCTCTCTGATCACTGGCTCTCAGATCTCTGCTCCCTTCTGCTCCCTGCGCCAGAGTTCGCTCTGTGCGCTCTTATCACTTACCTGTGCCAGGCTTGCTTGGTTCTAGGAAATAAAATAACTAAAAGAATATTTTTATACAAAAACAATTGGTCTGGAGTTCAGTCTTTGAGTGTGTGAATTTATTTGCTGACGAGTGGGTACAACAAATGCTTAACACTGTCCTCTGATAAAGCCTTACTGTTCAACCACACTACCACAAATAGAGAGTGAGGTGCTATCTACTTTACCTCTGCCTACCTTTTGGGGTCCACTGGACTCTGTGCACACTATACCTCACTTTGGTATGGTATAGTATATACAGAGCCAGCTTCCTACACAGGCTACTAGGGTTACCATAAGGTGTAGTATGGACACTACAGACTCTGTAGGTCGCGCCATGGCAGTGGCATTAAGGCGTTGTGCTCGGTTGGCAAATTCGGGTTTCTCAGAGGCTGTCCAGTCGACTTTGGTCAACATGCCTGTGAGAAGCTGGGTTTCTGTTGCAGTAACCCCCCCACTTTTTGCCAGACTACTGATGCACTTTTGACTTGATGTGCCCTGGGTCCCTGCCAATCAGGTTCCCAGGGCCTGTGTTCTTTCCCCAAAACTAACCCAATCCCAATTGCCATCTCTGGCCACAGGTCAGCCCCTGGTAAATGGTACCAGAGGTACCCAGGGCACTGTGACCAGGGAAGACCTCTGAGGGCTGCAGCACTTATTGTGTCACCCTTAGAGGCCCTTTACCATTACACTCACACACTGCCTTTGCAGGCTGCGTGTTTTGGTGCAGAACAAAGTGAAGAGTCGACATGGCACACATCTGTGTGCCATGCCTACAACCCACTGTCCTGGCATAGATCAGTCACCCCCCTAGCTGGGTGCACTATACCAGTGGTGAGGGTACAGGTGCATGAGGCCTGTACCCCTACAGTGTCTAAGTCCATTCTTAGACATTGTAAGTGCAGTGCTGCCATTAAGAGTATATGGTGCTGGGAGTTTGTCATTACGAACTCCACAGCTCCATAATTGCTACACTGAAAATTGAGAAGTTTGGTATCAAACTTCTCAGCACATTAAACCCACACTGATGCCAGTGTGGGATGTAATGAAAAATGCACTCAGAGGGCATCTTGGAGATGCCCCCCTGAAAAACGACCAGCCTCTGGTGGGTTCCCTGACTGGTACACACCGGCCTGCCACCACGAGACATGTTTCTGGACCCCTAGGGTGGGAGCCTTCGCTCCCTGAGCCCAGAAACGAAGCCTTTCCTGGGGGGAGGTGTTCACACCTCCCCAGGCCAGGAAGAGCCATCTGTGGCAGGGGAGCTTCAAAGTCCTGGCAGCCTTTGTAATGCGACCCCCAGCCTCTCCTGCTATCAGGAGCAGGCCCCCTTCCTGTCTCCCCTCCTTTTCGGCAGGAAGACAGGCGGGAAAAATTAGCCAGCCCAGAAGGTGTGCCCACCTCTGCCAACACCACCCCTCAGGTGGGGGAGGAGAGGTGAAGCCCACTCTTCAGTGCCCGCCATCTTGCAGATGGCAGGCACTCCCCAATCAGGATTAGGGGTTGTGCTCACTCCCCCACGTGGGGTGAGCACACTAAGGGTGTTGTCACCCTAAGGTCAGTAGCCCATTGGCTACTGACCTCGAGACCCCTAAAATGCCCCCTAAATACAGTATTTAGGGGGCAGCCCTGAACCAAGAAAGCAGACCAGAAGAAACTACAAGAGAAGGACCGAACAGCCGTGCAGAAGCTAACAAGAGGAAGACGCCCACTGACTTACCGGCCTTTCTTCACCTCGAACCTGCTCTTGCGAAATCCCAGTGTGTCCTGCAGCCAGCAACCTCGAAAACCCTGGAGGACCTGCCTTCCACCTCAAAGACTGTCTCCCGTGAACACCGGATTTGTTAATCTGCAACTTCTGGTTCCGGCCGGACACCGCGGATCCGCCCCACTCTGCACCCGCCGTCCACGGCCCGAGCTCGAGTGGGCAAACACTACGAGGAGGTCCCCCCGGCGATCCTAACCCGAGATCTGGCGACCCCTGACCTGCCTCAAACGTCCAGCCGACTCCTGCAGCCTAAATCCGGAAGGTCCCCCCAGCCGCGACCAGGAGCTGGTAAGAAGATCCGACCCCAAAAGGCACCCCTGCACCCGACGCCCCACGGCCTTGGGTGGCCAACCCGACGGTGCCTAACCAACCCCCAACTTACCTCTCGAAGTGGTGGTCGCACCCTGAAGACCTTCGTCCCCAAGCCTGCAGTTCCTTTGCAAACCGGATGTTCCCCATTGCAAACAGGGCGCCCGACGTCGAAACAGCACCCTGCACCCGGCCGCCCTAGTATCGCTGAGGGTGCACCTTTTGGTGCTGCTTTGTTTCCCCATTTGCCCTGAGCTAAAGTCCAGGAGCTTTGCTCTCACAACCAAGTGGCCTGCTCGTCAGCAGCCAGCAACCGGAGGCCCCCTATCCCCTATTGGATAACATTGGGCCTCAGCACTCTGCACCATGGTTCCCTCTAAACTGCGCGCCTAAGCGGGCGCGCACACCTAGGTTTCCCTCCGTGCAGACACCTACAATTAGCGCGCACTACAAAGGATTCCATGCATTCAGTAAATACTTCACTGGAGCCTCTGAAGTGCGGCTCATGGTGATGCTGCTGCGCTTCCAAATGCATTTCTAAAGACGTGTTTTTGTCTTTAGAAATGCTAATGAGGACGTTTAAATGCCTGCAACGCTGTCATTGAACAGCAGGAGAGAATTCCCAGAGCTTTCTCTGCAGCCGGAGTCCCGTTTGCAAAGTCCACGGACCTCTGGCTCCTCCTGACATAGCTGCCAAGGTTTCAGATTGCCATGTGTGACATCTTCGTAATTTTAGAGTAATTATGAGTGCATTTCAATGACTGAGTGACACTGAGAATTTCATTATAAATAAAATTGAGAATATTTTTTGCTGAAAGTATATGAGAAATCTTTCAAGCTTTTAAAGTGAAGTAAAAGGAGGTGTAAAATATAATTAGACTGCCGTTAATCAGGACAGCGGTGCTCTTAACCTAAATCGATTACATTCAGAAACTAAAACAAAAGATAATTCGCCCCTTCCCTGTCGCATAATTTCAGTGGCCCAGACTATTTTTTATCATTAGTGTGGCTGTGGCATGAGTGTGTGTGCGAATGTGTGTCCTGTCTGTTCTATGTGTTTGCACAGTGAAGGTTTTTGCATGTGAGGTCGAGCTATTGTGCACATGTGCATGCATGATGGGAACACTTGTGTGTGTTGGAGGTGTTGTTTGCGACACAAATGTGTATGTGGGTGCCAGGTTTTTATAGCGCCGTCTATAGCTCACACCGCAAACCGAATAGTCTCTCGTGGTCCTTTAGATGGCACGAGCCATCAATAACAAACTCAGTAGCAGTGGCACCATTTTTACCGACCTAGTAGGGATAACAGGCTGAGCCTGCCCGGTCAGGTTTGAGCCCGTGGTTTGATGGTGAATCTAGAGCTGGCCTCTAGGACACCCGCCATGTTGGCAGTTGCCTCACGTGGGTTTTAGGACAGTAAAGTACCTGGAGAGACGGAGACAGACGGAGGGAGACGGAGACAGACGGAGGGAGACGGAGACAGACGGAGGGAGACAGAGACAGACGGAGGGAGACAGAGACAGACGGAGGGAGACAGAGACAGACGGAGGGAGACAGAGACGGAGGGAGACAGAGACGGAGGGAGACAGAGACAGACGGAGGGAGACAGAGACAGACGGAGGGAGACAGAGACAGACGGAGGGAGACAGAGACAGACGGAGGGAGACAGAGACAGACAGACGGAGGGAGACAGAGACAGACAGACGGAGGGAGACAGAGACAGACGGAGGGAGACAGAGACAGACGGAGGGAGACCGAGACAGACGGAGGGAGACCGAGACAGACGGAGGGAGACCGAGACAGACGGAGGGAGACCGAGACAGACGGAGGGAGACCGAGACAGACGGAGGGAGACCGAGACAGACGGAGGGAGACGGAGGGAGACGGAGGGAGACGGAGAGGGAGAGGGAGACGGAGACTGGGAGACGGAGACTGGGAGACGGAGACTGGGAGACGGAGACTGGGAGACGGAGACTGGGAGACGGAGACTGGGAGACGGAGACTGGGAGACGGAGACTGGGAGACGGAGACTGGGAGACGGAGACTGGGAGACGGAGACTGGGAGACGGAGACTGGGAGACGGAGACTGGGGAGACGGAGACTGGGAGACGGAGACTGGGAGACGGAGACTGGGAGACGGAGACTGGGAGACGGAGACTGGGAGACAGAGACTGGGAGACAGAGACTGGGAGACAGAGACACTGGGAGACAGAGACACTGGGAGACAGAGAGACTGGGAGACAGAGAGACTGGGAGACAGAGAGACTGGGAGACAGAGAGACTGGGAGACAGAGAGACTGGGAGACAGAGAGACTGGGAGACTGGGAGACTGGGAGACTGGGAGACTGGGAGACTGGGAGAGATGGAGGGAGAGGGAGGGATGGAGGGAGAGATGGAGGGAGAGGGAGGGATGGAGGGAGAGATGGAGGGAGAGGGAGGGATGGAGGGAGGGATGGAGGGAGAGGGAGGGATGGAGGGAGAGATGGAGGGAGAGGGAGGGATGGAGGGAGAGATGGAGGGAGAGATGGAGGGAGAGATGGAGGGAGAGGGGGGATGGAGGGAGAGATGGAGGGAGAGGGGGGGATGGAGGGAGAGATGGAGGGAGAGGGAGGGATGGAGGGAGAGGGAGGGATGGAGGGAGAGGGAGGGATGGAGGGAGAGGGAGGGATGGAGGGAGAGGGAGGGATGGAGGGAGAGATGGAGGGAGAGGGAGGGATGGAGGGAGAGATGGAGGGAGAGGGAGGGATGGAGGGAGAGATGGAGGGAGAGATGGAGGGAGAGGGAGGGATGGAGGGAGAGATGGAGGGAGAGGGAGGGATGGAGGGAGAGATGGAGGGAGAGGGAGGGATGGAGGGAGAGGGAGGGAGAGGGAGGGATGGAGGGAGAGGGAGGGATGGAGGGAGAGATGGAGGGAGAGGGAGGGATGGAGGGAGGGATGGAGGGAGAGGGAGGGATGGAGGGAGGGATGGAGGGAGAGGGAGGGATGGAGGGAGGGATGGAGGGAGAGGGAGGGATGGAGGGAGAGATGGGAGGAGATGGAGGGAGAGGGAGGGATGGAGGGAGAGATGGAGGGAGAGGGAGGGATGGAGGGAGAGATGGAGGGAGAGGGAGGGATGGAGGGAGAGGGAGGGAGAGGGAGGGATAGAGGGAGGGATAGAGGGAGAGATGGAGGGAGAGATGGAGGGAGAGGGAGGGATGGAGGGAGAGATGGAGGGAGAGGGAGGGATAGAGGGAGAGATGGAGGGGGAGGGAGGGATGGAGGGAGAGATGGAGGGAGAGGGAGGGATAGAGGGAGAGATGGAGATGGAGGGGGAGGGAGGGATAGAGGGGGGAGAGGGAGACAGAGAGAGAGAGAGAGAGACTTGGGCACATTTTTGATATGTTTCTAAAGTTTTCTTCTCATTAGTGCTGCGTCGCCCTTGCCCCCTCCCCTTGCGTGGTGCAAGGGCATTGCAATACTGTGCCATTGCAGGACGTCCACAACTATGTACAATACCTTCTGCTTTGTTTAATTTTGTTATTGCAAGCTTGCATCTCTCCCATTTTCAGGCAATAGCATGTTTTATTTTTTCTACTTTTATTCTCTTTTATCTTGCATATGTGGCTAACTTGTGTATGTGTAGTATTGTGGTTGTGTAAGTTGGTGAATGCAAGAATGAATAAGTAATTTATGGATGCACAAGTGCATGGATGAGTGAAAAGGTGCATGTGTGATGACTTATTCAGTACTTAAACCAATCAATGACTAAGAAGTAACTTTAAATTAAAAGCAAGACCTATTGACAGTGCCAATGCTTGCTATTTACTTTTACATGGTAGCTGGTCGACTTGTCTTGTTGCACATCTTATCACTCAATTGCGCACACAAGCAAGAAAAGTGCGCACACCAACATTCTATTGCCGCACATGAGAAAGAAAAATTAGAGGGAACATTGCTCTGCACCCGGCCGCCCTAGTGCCGCTGAGGGTGTAACAAGAGTGCATCCTTGACCCTGGGGGACCCCTGAGTCTACCCCCCGAACCTCAACTCCCACTACCAAATACTTACCTCAAAACCGATAACACTATTTTCCTCCATAGTATGACATTGACTGTTTTTCTTGGAAAAAAGTGTGGAGTTTGTAAACCTAAAGAAATTCTTTAAAATTGTACTATTTAACCAAAACAATTTTACTTACCTGTTTACAGGAAGTGTCCCAGAGTGGTATCCAGGTATACTACTGAGTAAGAAAAGTAATCTAAAAAGTAGCTTACCTGGTATTTTACTGAAAAGCCCATTCAAGTCTATGTACTGTATTTACAGAGTATTGCATTTCTCTGCAACCATACTGTAAGTCAAAACAAAGTGCATATACAATTACAATTCAACCTGTTTACAAACTGCATTACTACTATAAAGTATTTATTGCTTACCTGTGCCAGGCTTGCTTGGTTCTAGGAACTAAAATAACGAAAAGAATATTTTTATACAAAAACAATTGGTCTGAAGTTCAGTCTTTGAGTGTGTGAATTCATTTGCTGACTGAGTGTGTACAACAAATGCTTAACACTGTCCTCTGATACTGCCTTACTGCTTGACCACACTACCACAAATAGAGAGTGCGGTGCTATCTAACTTTACCCCTGCCTACCTTTGGGGTTCCACTGGACTCTGTGCACACTATACCTCACTTTGGTATAGTATATACAGAGCCAGCTTCCTACAATGCCATTTGACGGTGCCCATCTTTTTGGTAGTCAAGCTGATGCAGCGTTAAGACGCTTCCATGATAGACGGAGGTCTTCAGAGTCATAACTTTTAATTTTCTGTTACTGGTGTAACTTGTCTTTATGCTTGAGATAAAGAAAAAGTCTGCATAAGAGAGTAAGCTTTGTTGAGGCATTCTACATGTCCATTGTTGGTTTGACCACTTGGTGTCCCTGCAAGAGCAGATTTTATTCTCAGTACCATTTTCCCTTTTTCAAGTTGGTATTGATTTAGATGACCGAGGGAGGTTATGTTATATGACTTTTATATAGCGCAAAATCACCTTCAGGTCTCTAAGCGCTTCTAGAGAAAAGTGAGCAAGTCACTAAGGCAGAAATAAAATAGCAGCGGCAGAGACAGAAGATTACGCGGTCGTTAATGCCTCTCTAAATAGGAAAGTCTTTAAACGCTTCCTAAAGATGAGCAGAGCCGGTTCCCTGCGAAGAAACTCCGGCAGATCATTCCAGATCTGCGGGAGAAGAACAGAGAACGCTCTACCCCCTTTGGATTTAGAGATGTACCTGGGGGAGACTAACCTGCAAGCCTCAGAAGATCGCAGAGTCCGGCCAGGAACATATTTCTCCAAGCGATCTTTTATAAACTTGGGTGCCTGACCATAGATTGCCTTATGAGCAATACATAGACCCTTGAACTGTGCTCGCTGTTTAATAGGGAGCCAATGAAGTTTATGCAACAGAGGGGTAGCGCGTGTTTTTCTAGGAAGTCTAAAAATAAGCCTGGCCGCATCATTCTGCACCACCTGCAATCTCCCAATAAGCTTCTGGGGGAGGCCAATGTAAAGGGCATTCCCGTAATCCAGCCTGGAGATGACAGTGGCAGAGACAATTGACTGTAATGAAACTGTTGACAAAAGAGGAGCAAGTTTCCGTAGCTGCCTGAGTAAGCCAGTACAGGTTCCTACTACCGTGGTGACCTGGCAAGACATAGATAGTTCAGAGTCTATTTTCAGGCCCAGGCTTTTTACAACCGGGGCTGGTACCGGGACTACACCTAGTTCCGGAGGCCAAAAAAGATCACACCAGGGGCTATTACTTGTTGGAATGACGAGCAATTCAGTCTTATCCGGATTTATTTTCAATGAGTTGGCCGTCATCCAGTTCACAGTGAACCTGAGCAACTTCTTGGCCGACTCCTGGGCCTGGCAGGAGTTGTTAAGCCGGATAAGAAGTTGAGTATCATCGGCGTAATTAAAGACCTGACAGTCCATGTGAGTCAGTCTCCACAAGGGGTTGCAGATAGATATTAAAAAGAAGTGGAGATCGTGCAGAGCCCTGAGGTACCCCACATGCCAAGGGGCCCAGATCCGATATCTGCTCACCCAGCTGAACTCTCCGAGTACGGTCAGACAGAAATGACTTTAGCCATTGGTATGCTTGCCCGCTGATACCCAGATTGGTGAGACGGTTCAACAGTGTGTTATGGCTGACCGTATCGAATGCCGCTGACAGATCTAATAAAATCAGGGCACTCGGCTGTTTAACGTCAGCCATAACTCTGAGCTCGTCCAGAACAGCCAACATCACTAGCTCGGTACTAGGTTTCCCTTTGTTCCTTGACCTCTGAGGATGAGCTTTGTGCTGAAGAGGTTATTATCAAGAGATGTATATTCTTGTATGGAAGATTTTCTGGCGCAAGCTTCTTTGAAGCCTTTCAGTATGCTAAAATGTGCATGGTTTCGACCTTTCGTTGTCATTCATATGGTCATGTTGGTATGCCAGTGGTAAGTCTGGTATATAGGGACGCTTTGGTCTTTACTTGTTAGAGTAATCCGCGTAGTATGTCCTCACTGCTCTTGTGGTGTGCACATTTATTATGGCGCTGATGGATTTGGAGCTTACGCTTAGTATTCTTTTGAATACATGCTTTTGTGGTTCAACCGTCATTAAAGTCCTTTTGGATTATGCGTTTTATGGTGCAGGTTGTTTTTTCTTTCTGATCAGACTACATATCTACATATTTATAAGTGCTTCAATTTTTTGAAGAGTTGTGCAAGTAAATTCAGTTTATGGTGTATTCTTTGGAAGGTGGCCTTCTCCTCTGTGGAAGGGGACATGTAATTCATTGGTTCATCCTTGGAACATGAAGGGGTGAACTCTGCATCTTGCACTGTGTGGTAGGCAGTGTCGGAAACAATCTGTTGGAGACTTCTAGCTGCAGATTTCTTACCTGTTTTCGGTCATACAGTTGATGGAATGGTGTTTTTAGGCTTTATAGGAAGCTCTTCTTGTTATTCTCCTACAATGCTTTCTGCATCTGTCTGGAGGTTATATATTACTTGTCCTCTTGGGGTATGTATCTATTTTCACAAGTCCTTGGGAAATCATGGCTGTTCCTTCTTGAGACGGACTTGCGATTAAATTTTGTTTCGTATCACAGGTGTTGTTGCATGCTCTTGTTGCGAACAAGGATTTATTTCCTTTTAATGTTTCAATTTTTCATTATTTTATGTTTTGTTACTGCACTAATAGGTGTGTTCCCTTTTGCAATATACATATTTGGACTTCATTGGGAAAAACAAAAGAGAACAGGAAGAGGTTTTAATGTGAGTTGTGGTTGCTTATCTTTTCTCGCATGCCTTGGTACTTTGAGCGTGCCTACGGCTCGGGATCATGTTCAGACAGTCGAGCCATGAGGCTGAAGGTCATGTGGGGGGCAAGCTTTGTTAGATACCTGCGGTCTGGCAGTAAATGTTGGCCAGCGAAATTCTATGAGTTGTCGGGCCACTCTGTGTCTATTGTGACACAAGCTATTGTGACAGAAGCTTCAAGATGGCCGACTGGACAGTGAGCTCCGGAGAGTCTGGATCACCACTCGTGGAAATACGGCACTTTTTGCCCGGTACACAAGTTTCGAGCACTGCTGCCAAGACGGAGACCGACTTACCGGCCTATGATCACCCGGAGCGCTTCCTCCCGACGCAGCTCCAGAAGAATCCGGGGGGGGGGATCTGTCCTCTGCCGCGAAGTGACCGCTAGGTGCCCACAACCTCCTGTCCTCAGGCTGAGGCAAGGCTGCTGATCTCCCCTTCTACTCCTCCGGTGAGGGTGAGTCCAGAGCTTCGCTGCCCCCAGATTAAAGGCGGCTCCGCTGCCCGGCCGGTCACCATCCCGGGGTGGGTGGGGCCTGCGACCGAGGCGCCGGCGGCTCCTCTGCCCCGAGACCACTCTGGGTTGCAGACTACATCCGGCCACGAAAATACCCCCATCTCTCGGTGGCACCTAATCCTAACAGGCTCCATTGAGAGCGGACCCCCGCTGTGGGCGGGGCTTGTGACCGAGGCGGCGGCTCTTTCTGCTCCGATCCCATTCTCGGCTGCAGACGGCATCCTGCCTCGAAACCTCCCATTTTCAGACCTAATCAGGCACTAACACCTGAATCCCAACAGGCTCCATAACGAGTGGACCCCCCGGAGCCACGTCCCCCGTGTCTGCTCTCCCTCACTGCCTCTTCTCCCTTCCACTACCCGGAGCCTACAAATGGACTTGACTCTGCTCCTTTATTTCGCCAGTAAAAGCGCCCTAGGTAAACGACTAATGCACCACAAGACAGATCGATCCCTGGAATGACTACCGGCGCCCATTTTGAGATCTCGTTTTCTTGAGCCTCCTTTTTAAAATCCCCTTCCTCTCCTTCCCCCAAGTTGTAACCAGAAACTGAAAGAAGACCATTCTCTCCGAAAGTCCACCGAAAAGAAGGACCTATAATCACAGAAAGAGGACTACCTTAGCCCCCCCTTTGATACTTGTGAAGAAATAAACCCCTGCCTTCCTGAACCTCAGCCCCCTCCTTCAGAAACCAGCTGACACAGAAATAGGACTACCCTAGCCCACAGAGCGGCCATCTTGGAACAGGATACCTTCCCCCCCCCTACTATTTACCCTTCTCAGCCACCCATCCAATGCTCCCTATTTCCGTGAACTTGAATATTAGTCACCCCCCATTAGCTGCCGCTACTAATCTGACTTGTTGGTATGTGTATTTATTTTTATATATGTATGTGTATGTATATATGTGTATGTATGTGTGTATATGTGTATGTATGTGTGTATATGTGTATGTATGTGTGTATATGTGTATGTATGTGTTTGTGTATGTATGTGTGTATATGTGTATGTATGTGTATGTGTGTGTATGTGTGTGTGTATGTATGTGTATGTATGTGTGTATATGTGTATGTATGTGTGTGTATATGTGTATGTATGTGTGTATATGTGTATGTATGTGTGTATATGTGTGTGTATGTGTGTGTATATATGTGTGTGTATATGTGTGTGTATATGTATGTATATGTGTGTGTATATGTGTATGTATGTGTGTGTATATTTATTTATATATTTCCATATTTAAGCGATTCTATTTCCGCACGTCCTTTCAGTCACTTGTCCTCCAATCCTAAATTACCTAAAGACCCCCCCCCGTCCTACTGTCTCTCCCCTCCACTCTCACCACGGGCCCTCGTTTTTGTGGACAATAGGCACGAAACCGAATCCATCCCACTTTCTTTATCACGCCAGTCCTTATCACCATGCCTGCCTCCACAGTTCCCCACTCTCCTATGTCCCACCTCCTGAAACCTCTTGCCCAAACTCCTTCTACATATCCTATCCCCCAAACCTTTCACTCACCGCTTCAAAAAAACTCAAACACACTCTGATCAAACATCATCATGAAACACTCATAACAGATCTCTATGACAACCCCTCCAAAGGACAGGAAAAATCCGATCTCATCTTCTACACCACCCGACCCCTGAAATGGAATTCTACCCTCACCAACTACCTACGCTTCAGCAAAACCTCCAACATCCCTCACGGCCATATACTGACGATATCTCACTCCCCCATGTTCAAAGGCAAGGCCACCCTCACTATCTATAGAAACGGTATCGTACTGATCCAAGCCACAGACGCCAACCTACGCTCCTTTGAATCCATATTCCCCACTCTCTGCAAAGCTCTCTCCCTCATACGCAACCCCTCACTAAACAAAACCCCCCACAGAGATGCCATCCTAAAAGAGGATATCCACACCAGTCTCCCCCAAGTTTCCGCCCCTACCCTCATCACGATCACAGTTTCCGGGCACACCCACCTCCGACTCGAAGTCAGACACAAATTTCCCACCCACCCAGATCAGTAACCCTCACCCCCAGAACACCAACCACACAATTAGAACTATCAGCCCAGACCCGAACTCCTACGTCAATCCTCCCACTCAACCCAGCTCTACTCCCAATACCCCGCCCCCAAACCGTACACCCCTCCGTCCATCCACCCACGTCACTAGGGAAACAGCACCCACTCTAAACGGGCACAATGCTTCCTCTCCCCCTTCCAAACTGCAGACTGACCCCATGCCACGCACACTTAAAGCACCCTCCGAAACCGCCCCTAACAGAAAGTACCAACACGCCCCCTGCTCTTACACTCTCCGACCTGCTCCCCGCATACTTTGAACACTTCACTCCCAACAAATTGCAGCCACTCACCCCCGTTCCCTCCCCCCTCCTAACCAAATCCCCGCACCAGACCTAAAGGAAAGACTAAATCTCATGGAAACTCAGCTCGATAAAGTGATACTAGGTATCAATAAAATCCTAATGACCCTCAAAACCCCCTGACCATGCCCACTGCTCACCCCTCTACCCCTCGGGCAACACCAGACCCCCACTCCAACCCTCAAACTCGGCCTAATAGCTGGATCACTACTCCTTTAAAAAACCGCGCTCACAGACCGATTCGATCTACTCCTAAGATGTCGCACAGCGAAGCGATAGAGCTGGCCTAAACTTACAAATGGACACCAACCAGAAAAAGAGAACCCACCTCCAAGATCCAGGTGATCACTGGTATCAGGAGAAACCCTGTTCCACCCAGGATAACTGCCAGACCGCCAGCACACCTCTCGGATATCCCCAGGGCACCCACCTCTCAAACACAACAGCAACTCTAGTAATACCAACTGTCTACTTATAAACTGTAGATCTGCCTCCAAGCATGCTACAGAAATGGCGGAAACCATCCTTAACTATGACATTGATATTGCATTTATCACAGAGACTTGGCTTAATGAATCATCCTACCCGATCCTCGACTTACTAGTTCCTCCTGGGTTCTCAATCATCAAAAAAGACAATCGACCAAAAAGGCGGGGGCTTGGCCATTATCCACAAGAATACCATCACGATGGTGGAATCAGTCTCCTCCACTTACAGCACCTCTGAATATCTCAACACTTCTATACGGTTGAAAAATAATAAATCAACAAACTGCCACCTTCTCTACCACCCCCCAGGCAACACTCTCCCCTTCCTCGAACACCTATCAGATCTGGTAACACACTGCTCACTCTCAGATGCCAACAACATAAACCTAGGTGACTTCAACCTCCACTGGAATGATGAGAAAAACACTCCAATCCAATCCTTAAAAGAACTCTTACTTGAGCACAACCGTATCCAACACTGCAAAGAACAAACCCACAACAGAGGCTCAACCCTTGACGCCATCATAGCCCAGGAGAAGGCGATAACCATCAACAACATCCTCCCAGTTGATTGGTCAGACCACCACATCATCCTGTTCCACTTACACCTGGAAGAATCATACCCCATCCATACTAAGAAAACCCTTCAGTGGTCCAGAAACCTAAGCCAAGTTCCCCTAGCTGAGCTGGAAAAAAAAATGATCTCTAGCCTTCCCCCAAAATCAGGCGACCTCTCAACGATCGCACTCACAACCCACTTTAACTCTATGATGACAGCCGTCTTAGACCAAGTAGCCCCTCTGAAACTAAAAAAGATTAGAGACACCCCTTCGAGATCCTGGTTCACCAAGGACCTCAACACAGAAAGACGACAACTCAGAGTTGCAGAAAGACTCTGGCGAGTAAACCCTTCCTCAACTCCCCTCCACCGACTCAGAGCAGAACGCAGAACATACAAAAATCACATCATCAAAGAAAAAGCAGCCTTTTTCCGCAGCGCCCTTGACAATGCAATAAATCGTCCAAAAACCTTTTCAACATCATAAAAAAACAAACTTCGAAACCTCCCGCTAAAGCCCCTCAGGGCTCTAAAGAACGCTGCGATAAATTCGCCAAATTCTTTGATGAGAAAATCACGTTGATCGAGTTCTCCCTTGAAAGCCACACACAAGCGCCTGACTCCGAAATAGGGATCCCCCACCCTGAGACAAAGGAGGGCAACCAAACCCTATGATCCCCCTCTACCCTTAATTGCTGGAAAGCATTTAACCCACTCTCAGAAATGGACATCTCCAAACTAATTGCGAATTCAAAGCCCTCCTCCCACTTCGCAGACCCCCTCCCGGCCTCCATGGCAAAAAACCTCAGTCACGTCATTTCACCCCTCTGGACGATGATAATAAACAGCTCGCTAAACACGGGGGTCATGCCAGACTGCCTGAAACTTGGCCAAATCTCTCCACTACTAAAAAAACCAGGCTTAGACCCTGAGGACCTTAACAACTTCAGGCCAATCTCAAACCTGCCCTTCCTGGCCAAAATCCTCGAGAAATGTGTCCTACTCCAACTCAACCAACACATCGACACCAACAATCTCTTGGACTCTCACCAATTAGGCTTTAGAAAGGGCTGCAGCACAGAAACAGCCTTTCTAAATATAGCAGACGACATCCACAAATGTATGGATGCCGGTCGCTGCTGCCTGCTCATCCTCCTAGACCTATCTGCGGCCTTCGACACGGTGGACCATAAACCTCTTCTCAACACCCTAAAACAACGGATCGGAGCAGACGGCATGGTGCTGAAATGGTTCACCTCTTTCTTTCACAACCGTGCTCAACAAATCAAAATAAACGCAATCTCCGATACCTCCACTATAACCAGAGGTGTCCCTCAGGGCTCAGTCCTCTCACCTACTCTCTTCAATATCTACATGGAGCCCCTCACTACCATAATCAACCAAGCCAACATCACCTACCACCTATACGCAGATGACATCCAGCTCTACCTTGAAGTCTCCTCCCCAGAAGACATACGCCGTTTCAACGAAGCTCTAAAAAAAATTCAAAACTGGCCATCACACAACCACCTAAAACTTAACCAAGATAAGACTGAAATCCTTCTCCTCTCTAACGACTGACAAACCCACCAGGTCCAAGAATGGATTAAGCTTATGGACTCCCTAATCTTCGACCGTACCCTGACCGGCTCCACCAAGTCGCTGGGCATCTTACTGGACCCTAACCTGAACATGATCTCACACACAAAGGCTACCGCAAGGAATGCCCACTACAAATTAAAACTACTCAACAACATCAAGCCCTTCCTCCCGCCTAATGATCTCAAGACCGCAACGCAAGCCCTGGTTCTATCCAGACTAGACTACGGAAACGCTACCCTCACAGGCACAGCAAAATCCCACCTAGCCCCCATGAGAACCACTGTAAACGCAGCAGCAAGGATGGTCACTGGAGCAAAAAGGCACGATCATATCTCCCCCTCCCTGAAAAACCTCAAATGGCTCCCATTGAAGCTCGCTGCCAGTTCAAAACGGCTTGTCTCACCCACAAAGTCCTTCACACTGGTAAACCAGTCTACCTGGCAGCCAAGCTCACCAAGGCAGGCCAGGCAAGAAACCTGAGGAGCACCAACAACCTACTTCTCATTCCCCCAAAGAGAGACAGACAAAAAAAGCCCTGGCGTGCTCCTTTTCGGGAAATGCCCCCAAATCTGGAACTCCCTACCAGCAGATCGCAGAACTAACCCCTCCTTCGTGACCTTAAAAAAACTAAAGGATCTCCTCCTCGCTCGACTCCTTTAACCTTCGGACCAATACACCGTAGTGCCTTCCAAAAGACTCCATTTTGTTCTGTCTGTCTGCTCTTTCTTATTTACCTGTGTACATGTTGTAAAGCGCTCTGATACCCTCGTGTCTTGTCAGTGCTATATAAAACTCTCTAAATAAATAAAAATAAAAATAATTTTATATACACGTGTGTGTATGTGTATGTGTATATATATATATATATATATATGTGTATAGGTACAGATAATACACCTTTGTGGCAACATTTTATACAACTGGCATTATGTAACCTTCGAGTGGTCATTTTGTTCAAACAAAATTCTTTATACCATGGAGACATTATTGTTCATCTTTCTTTTGATGTTCATTCATCTTAGTATAACGGAATGAGCTCTGAGAGTCCTTCTTTGGATTTTATCAGGACGGTTTTTTTCTCTGATCTCTCTTTATTGTTGTAAAGAATACGGATAACATGACTTTTGCTTTGCACTCGGGCCTTTTGGCCAACGAGTTCTCTTTCCTGTTGGGGGATAGAGGATAATGTCTGTTGATTGACAGATGGTTCTTTAAGAGTTTTTTCCCCTTTTCCTTCAAGGGCCGATTCTCTCAAGCCTGCAGGGTTGTTTTTTATTCATGTGTTCTGTGACAGTGATCATGGATTCTATTAAGTGCCAAGCTCTTGTTCTGCTATTCTTGCATACGTTTGGGCGATTGTTAGTTATGACTGGCTGGTTCTCTTTGAGAACTTTTGTAGGATTATTTCAGGTGAATTTCAAGACCTTACAAGCTGCTTTTAAAATATGGGGGCAGTCAGGAAGAAGACTGGTATCAGATTTCATTTTTATACCCCCATGTGGCAGTGCCCTTTGCTACCAACGATTTTCCATGATGCATACTGTTTTGGGAAGCTAAAGGGACAGCACAGGCTCTGGATCTTGTTAGCAGAGCCCAGGGCACAATGGGAGTCAGAAAACCAGCATCTAGTAGTCAAAATGGGGGCACAAAGTAGGGGGGGCACTGCAAAAAGGCCTCATTTCACACAGTATATATTTTAAAAAGTCTATCTTCAAGACCAAATTTGAATTGTAGCTCCCTAAATTGCATCATTTGTTTATTATCAATGTTGTCTAATTTTCCTGTCCCTTTAGCTTCCCAAAACAGTATGCATCATGGAAAATCGTTGGTAGCAAAGGGCACTGCCACATGGGGGTATAAAAATGAAATCTGATGCCAGTCTTCTTCCTGACTGCCCCCATATTTTAAAAGCAGCTTGTAAGGTCTTGAAATTCACCTTTTTGTTGTAGCTAGGCTCAGCCATCAAGAAGAGAGCCTTAATATCCTCTCCTAGTAGCAGCTCATAAGTGGAGGCTGTTGTCTCCACTGCATGGGAGTCAGTCTGCTGTCCACCAACTAAGGAATTCATTTATTGTAAAGCGGCCGCCGACTGATAGAACTTGAAATTTGGAACAGCCCCGCCTCCTCTTGCTTTGGGCAAAGTTTTGTATTTTAAGGCTTGCTAGCTTTAGCTTAAGAATAGATGAAGCTACCAGATACCTCTTCCATGTTTTAAACCAATGGTTTTCACACTCTAAAGGTATGGTCCTGAAAAAGTACCTTTGGCAAAAAAAAATTTTTGATTATATTACAGTGGCTAATTATCGTGAGATGGAGATTATCCATTCTTCTAAGGTCCAGTTTTGTCTTTTGTATTACCGGAGCCAGGTTTAATTCTACTACCGGATCTATTTTAGGGGTAATATTAACTCCTAAATAGACTACATGATCCACAAACCGATCATCCTCAAATTGTACCTAGTCATTAACTACCAGCCGTGTCTTATTCCGGTTCAAAAGAGAGCCTGAAATCTTTCCAAAATTTAAGGCTTCCTTTTCTAGCTCCAACATAGTCCCTTTCGGGTCAGATGTCACGCCGCAAAATCAGCATATGCGAGTATTTTTGTACTGAACCCCTGAAGCTTCATTGGTATAGTTAAAGCATTGTCTTCTAGTTGCTTAATCAAAGGATTGATATATAAAGCGAACAATAGGGGCAAGCATGGGCACCTTTGCCGTGTACCCCTGCTTATTCGCAAAGAATCCAATTCCCCACCCATAATATGGAGCCTCGTTGTTGGATTCTTATAAACCGAGTGGGCAGCTCTAATAAACCCAGAACCAAATTATTTTCCATCTCAACACTGCCCAAAGGTAATCCTATGCCACCGGATCAAAAGCTTCTCCGAGCTGGCTGTTGGACAAGTACTCTTTAACAGGGCAGCCTGTGCTGCAGAGCTAGAAAAGGGCCACCGCACAAGCCGCAGTATAAAAGAGCACTTTGTGCACATCCATGCACTGTCATGCACCATGTGACGCATGGCATGTTTCATGGCATACGGTGCATGGATGTGTGTGGGGGCATTACATTTGCCCCCTGGGCCACTTTGCAGTGGCCCAGGAGCGTCAGGGGCCCTGTTTGGGTCTCCCAAAGTACCTTTCTGACTGCCTTTTTATGGCGGTGGGACCGTCATGAATAGGCTGTCAGAAAGGGACATCGTAATACCGATGGCGGTGCCTGCCTTGGCACCACCGTCATTAGGGATTGCGATTCCTACCGCCGCCCTGTCGGGATCAGTAGATCCTGTCGGAGGAGGCGGTCTGTCCCCTGTCCAACAAGGGTCCGACCGCCTGCATCATAATGTGGTGGTTGGACCAAAGAGCTGACTGTCTGGTAGACCGCCACTGATGGCCTGGCAGTGGCCGCTCGACATCGTAATTAGGCACATAATCTTCGTTGGACAATAACCCCCTGTCAAATGGCCACGTCTGTGATGATCTTTTACTGCCCAGGGAAGAAATTTCAATCACCAGTGGATTGTTATCCGTCAAGACCTGTGGATACTTGTCAATTGCGACCTACTGACCATGCTCACGGCGGTGAGAAAGCAATCCAACCTGACATGCTTCCTATGCACAGCGGAGAAGAAAGTGTACCCAGGATCTGAGGCCTTAAGCTTCTGCCAGATATCCACCAGGCCCTGACTCGGCATCAGATGCTGAAGTGCTCGCTAAACCCTGGGTTACCTGCCAGAGTAGTGCCCATCAGCTAAGTCCCCTTGCCCACTTATGTTTATATTCAGATCCCCACAAACAATAATTAGTATCTGCCATAGTGCCAACTGAGTGTTCAAGTAGTCTACAACTGTAGGGTCATCCAAATTCGAGTTATAGAGCAAGCGTGGTTACCCCCTCAGCTATCTGACGTTCGGCTATGACCCACCTACCATATTTATCGGAGGTGCTACGGATCAACCTGCAATCATTCCTACGTGCCAATATTGCCCCCGTGTGTTTGTATCCTGTGTAGTGTGCTGCAGAAGATTATATCCCGGCGTTTTCAGCTGGTTTTTCCTGCCCCATCTATAGGAGTTTCCTAGAGACAGATTATATCCGCCTGCACCAGTTTCAATCCTTCAGCTACATTTCTTCTCTTTAATTGGTCATTGAGCCCACAGATATTAATTGTGGCAATGCGTATTTAAGCTACTTGAGCCAATTATGAAAATTAGATATTTCAAACCACACAGACTCATCCTTGAACCACAATCAAACTGAAATATCCTATTCAACAACTGCTGGCCACAATGCTGAAATTTAGTAATCCTCTCATCCTCCACTTCACTTGTGTTTACCACCCTCTCTCACCCCCTTTCCCACCCCTCTCAATCTTGCTAATCAAGGCAATCAGACCGAGGTCTGAGTGAAGACTCACGCGCTCGTCCTCCCAGCATAAAAACAGACCAGTGCAAAACCCTTTTATCACCAAAAGGGAACTACTCCCCTGATTTGAGGTTGAATTCATCCTTGAGTAATCGTACAGCATCACTATCCAGCAGAGCTAAAAGGAGAGAAAAAGGAAAAAACCCAACCCCCTCCCCGCCAAAAGTTATCTAAAAACGTTTTGCCTTGATTTCTGAAGTAAACACTTGAGTCTGATTCTAGAAGATAATTTTAAGCCGTGCAGGGTTCATCAGATAGGCCTCAGCATCCTTATCCTGGCATGGCTTTGAGTTGTCCCAGTCTCTACTGGCGTTCCACAGACACACGGCAGAAGTCTGGCTTTGTGAAGAAAAAACAGCCATCGAATTCTCGTTTGAAATCAAGGCGTGCCTTCTCTAAAACAGCCTGTCTCAGCAGAAAGTTGCCAAAAACACTAAGTGCCCTAGGCGTGGGGGGTACCACCTCCCTGTGATTGGTTTTGCTTTTTCAGATTGAGGGGGAACCGATGAACCCTCTTCAACTCCTGTTCCCCGTTCCAGGAATCCAGTTCATTGAAGGCCCCTTTGAATAGCTTGACCACAAAGGACTTGTTGTTATTGCCCTCAACTCCCTCTTCGAGACCCAGGATTTGCAGATTGTTTCATCGTTGTCTATTCTCGAAGTCCTCGAGCTTCCATTGTATGTTCAGGATCTGAGATTCTTAGGCCTCTGACCATTGAGACACGTCAGGTCTGTTGCTAATATTGAAGCACAGGTTTCCACTGCTGAGATCCTTTCTCCGATTTCAATGCAAGCTTTAGAAATCTTTCTCATTACTCCTTGAATTTTCTTTGTTGCTACCCTTGCCTTATGCCCATTGGAGTGAGTTTTTTCCTGGTGTTGTTTGATAGACCTACATATGAGCTCCAGTGTCGACTGTCTCGCTGGACCCCCCTAGTTTACAGACCGTGTGGGGTTCTGTTGCAGGTTAGGCTGATCGTCGTACACCTGCTGAGTAATCCCGTTTCAATGCAGGGATGGATGGATGGATGGATGGATGGATTCCCCATTTTTTCCCCTCCAACTGAATGCAAAGTTTTAGACCTCCTGTGATGCTTAGCATACTTAGATGCTGTTGCTGGGCTCAACTCTTCTGATAAGCCACTCATCATTTGGTCCGGCAGTGATGCAGAATACACCTCTTCAGGGCAAGTGGAAGCAGAACCTTCAGTTAGTGAAAAAAACCTCTCGCCCCACACTGGGAGTTCATCTAGCGCCAGAGCTTTTCTCGGTTATCACCATGCCCTTGCTGCACATTTTGACCTGTCCGGGGGATCTTCATTCCTGGTATCGCGGCTCTCGTCATTTTTATAGCTCCTGCCACCTTTGGTTAGCTTAAACACAGTGCCTTGTCTAGTCCTATAGCTTCTGCCACTGAGGTTATAGAGGTTGTGGAGGGCCCGTTATTGCTAGAGGGTACAGCAACACACCTGATTAAATTAGCCAGTGTATAGGGGGGGGAGGTGTGGGGGGGTTATAGCGAAAGGATGAAGCCTTTCTGCGGAGGCTCTTTCCTCTATCTGTACAGGAGTTATCGTAGCCCATCCCACCCCATTAGTAGCTGAGAGATTTCACTGACCTGGGCCATGGGATCCAGAAAAGGCTGCTGAGCTGTTGGGGCCATAAATCCTCTGGACATATGGTAGAAGCACTGGCGAGATCGAGGGGAGTGGCCTTAGACTGAACATAGGGGTCAGATTCCCCTTGTAGGCAGCAGAGCTCGCTGTCGCTGTCTGCCCTGATAAACAGCCTGATTCGAGTTTCCAGGTATATTAATCAAGGTCTCTTCTTTGTCCCTCTGTGATTCCTGTCCTGTCTTGATAGGGAAAAAGCCCAACTTTTGTGACCTGCAGAATCCAGAACTATATCCCGAAACGCAATCTTGGGTCTGCACGGCAAAATTTATTGGAGGTTTCTAAATTTAATGAGAAGAGATTGGGGGGAACCAGGTTTGTTGTCCTTGCTCCTGATGTCTGGAATTCTCTTCCCCCAAACATCAGAGCCACAACCTCCTATATGAGCTTTAGGCCGGGCTAAATCCACCTCGTGTAGCTGAACTGCACTCCATCGCGTTTGACCATAAATCTCGACTTTGGCCTGGTCTTGCGTGGCTAGATGTCCGCGGTTGGTGCTTCGATTTTTTTAGGCACTCTTTTTTTTTTTTTTTAATAACTTAAATAATTCATAATTCTGGTTCTACTGTTTTTTTTTTTTGTCATTTTGGTGTCAAATGTATTACATTTTACTCTATTTTTCTAAATTGGTGTGGGATTTTTCTTTTCTTTTCACTTTATTACTGTTTGTGTGCTGCATGAATACTTTACGCATTGCCTCTGAGTTTATCCTGACTGCTTTTGTATCAAGCTACCAGAGGGTTAAGCACTTGTTAATTTAGTGACTTTTGTGGTTCACCCTGACAAGTATTGTGGTTGTTGTTTGAGAAGGGTTTTCACCTCCACTCAATCAAAAACCTAATTTTGCAGCGTGAATCTTTCTGGATTCACTATGCTGTGCATTATTCCGCGGTCTAGTGGTTGGGTCCGGAATCGTAGTCTCTCTTTTTTTTTTTTGTAGCCCAGGTGGGCGTCGTCGCCCCACCATTTGGTGTCCTTCCGTGACGTCGGCGCGCTTCCTCCGGAAGCTCCCACCCTTGGGCGCCATCTTCAGATTCTTTTTTCCGCCGTTTGGTCTGGATCGTCGTGAGAAGCTCCAGAGTTGGAAAAGGAGAGAAGAAGTAAGAAAAAGCAGAAAGAACCGAAAAAAATTGAAGATCTTCATCAGAAGATAAAGAACATACTACCGGGACAACGAAGTCGGTGAGAAAATAGAAGAAACTTCGACGTCCAACGGAGAATGCGCACACAGGGGACTCCCTGAGCGCTGGAATGGACAAGACACCATTCAAATTCTGTCGTAACTGCCACCACAAGTTCGCGCAGAAAGACCAGCATCCAGTTTGCAACCTCTGCTTGCCAATCGACCATCAAAACGCCGACTGCAACGCCTGCTCGGCATTCGCCACCAAGACCCTCAGGGTCAGGGAAAGACAGAGGAGAGCAAACTACAACATGCAGGGCCAAGGGCCACCCCCTCGCTGCGGGACCTGGGCCTCTCCAGTGGGGAAGAGGACAACGTCGCCGAGGGTCCAGAGGACTGCACGGTCGTAGAGACCGATAACACGCCGAGGAAGGAGGTAAGAGAGACGTCGACCCCAAAAACCCCGACAGACTCTCGAAAGTCTGAGCCAAAGTCCACGAAAGGAGCACCGGCGTCGAAGCACTCGACGACCGCAGCTGCGTCCACGGACAAACAGCCCAGCGGATCCTTCGAAAAGGACTCCCGGTCGGCGAAAGCTCTAGATGCACCAAGGTCGTCGAAGCACGGTTCCCAGAAGCAGCACCCGACACCGAAAGCAAAGGAGCAAAAGGCAACTTCGACGTCCACGTCCGCGACCTCGAAGAGAACAGCCGAAACCCTCGACGCCGAACAATCGGCGGACATGGAGAGAAAGAAGAAGAGGCTCGAGGCCGAAATGGCCAGTATCCTCCAAAGAAAGAAGGACTTCGACGAGCGGATGAGTAGATACTCCATCCCTTCGAAGCCCTCAACGGTCGTCGAAGCAGAGGCACAAGAGGAGTTCGACAGCACCGAGCCGCCGAAAACTCCCGAACCATCGGAGCAACAGGACGAAGAGGGCCTGTTCTATTATACAGAGGGTGATGACGACCAGCAATCGCACTTCGGCTCGACACCCTCGGAGGCTCAAGACCTGGAATGGCAGGATCTCGACGCCGAAAACCCGGAGGAGGCCGTGGAAACGTATCCGTCGAGGCCTTCGCCGCCAGACGACATAGGGATTTACAACATGGTCGTCAAGAACGCAGCTGCCACCTACAAAGTGGAAATGGAGGAAGAAAAGCCAAAAGCCTGTTTTCTCCTGGAAACACTGCTGCAAACACAAACTAGGAACCAATTCCTTCCTATGCTCCCTAGTGTGCTAGACCAAGGCAGGGAAACTTTCAAGGAGCCTTCTACCTGCAGATCTGTCACCCCCAGGGCTGAGAAAAAATACAAACACTCTTCCAAGGACCCACCATACATCCAGGGATCTGTACCGGCTGATTCCATCATAACAGCAACAGCCAGGAAGAGGGCCAACGTTCCCACAAACTCCGGACCGCCTCCAGGCAAGGAGAGCAAGAGGATAGACCTCACAGGGAGGAAAATCGAAAGGAATGCGGCAATACATTGGCGCATTGCCAACTCCAATGCCCTTATAAATAGGCACGCCTACCAGCACTGGGAAGAAGTTGGGCAGTTGCTCAAACTGCTCCCCACCGAACAACAGCAAAGAGGGGCACACCTCATAGAGGAGGGGAAGAACATGGCCAACACCTGCCTGAAGTCGGCCTTGGACGCAGCTGATACATCAAGCAGGCTGATGATGATCGGGGTCACAGAGAGAAGACATGCCTGGCTCAGGATCTCTGGGTTCAAGCCAGAGGTGCAAAACAACATCCTGAAGTTGCCCTTCGACGGGAAGAAGCTGTTCGGCACGCCCGTGGACGAGACGCTGACGCAGCTCAAAAAGACAACGAAACTGCAAGGTCCATGGGAGCACTGCAGTTCAGGGGTATGAGAAGGGGCACCCCCTCACGAAGACCTAATGGCAGAGGTGGAAACCAGCCAGGAACATCGCACCAGGCCTTCCAGCAAACATTTCAGGGAAGCAGCCAGGCGCAACAGGGTCAGCAGCAGCAAGGCTGGCAGAACCAACAAAGGGGCCAGTCCTTTCGAAGCCGACCAAACGGGCGAGGCAATACGAGAAGAGGCGGCCAGCAACCCGCCCCCAAGTGACTTCACAATACAAAACGTGCCCGCACTGACAACATCTCGAGTTGCGCGGCACAACATAAGACACGGACAACACCTACAAATTTACCATCATACAACTCCCGTAGGAGGCAGACTAAAACACTTCTCCCAGGAGTGGGAGAAGATAACAACCGACAAGTGGATACTCAACATCATACAGTTCGGATACTGCATAGAACTGGTAAGAAAGCCACCAAACAGGAGGCCGGCAAACAAAAGACGCTCAACAGAAGAGCTGTCACTACTGTGGCAGGAAGCACAAGAACTCCTCCACAAACAGGCTATAGAAAGAGTGCCATACAGAGAAAAGGGCACAGGAGTGTACTCCAACTACTTCCTCGTACCAAAGGTAGACGAAACATTAAGGCCCATACTGGACCTACGGTTCCTAAACAAATACATAAAAACTCAAAAGTTCAAGATGACGTCCTTGCAGGAGGTCATACCTCAAATAAGGCACGGAGACTTTATGGCCACAATAGACCTCAAGGATGCCTACCTACACATCCCTATGAACCAAAAACACAAGCATCTACTCAGATTTACCATCAGCAAAATGCACTACCAGTTCACGGCCCTAGCCTTCGGCCTAAAATCAGCGCCGAGAGTATTCACCAAATGCCTAGCTGCCGTAGCAGCACATCTGCGAAGACAGGGGATACACGTATACCCCTACCTAGACGACTGGTTGGTAAAGGCAAACTCATACAACCAGTGCAAACTACATGCTCAGCAGGTCACACAAACGCTGACAAAACTGGGCTTCTCCATACACGAGAAGTCATCGCTGGAACCAGAACAAGTGAAGATCTTCCTGGGTGCGAGAATCGACACCATTCAAGGAAGAGTGTTCCCCAGCGAGAAGAGGACCCTCGCACTACTGAAGGAGACTCGCCACTACCGGAAGGGGCAACGTCTGACAGAGAGGACAGTGAGCAAACTCATGGGCATGATGGCATCATGCATACACTTAGTCCCCAATATTCGGCTACACATGAGACCATTCCAGGAATGGCTGCAACAGCAGTGGTCACAGGCAACGGGGAGTTGGGAAGATCTAGTGGTTGTAACGCACGCAGTGCAGGGAGAGATAGCATGGTGGAACAGGGACAACATATCAAGGGGAAAACCGTTCACACCACCAACTCCGACAGTGACCATCACAACAGACGCATCCCAAATGGGGTGGGGAGCGCACATGAAACTGCTCAAAGTGAGGGGTTTATGGACGCAAACAGATGCCATCAAACACATCAACTACCTAGAACTCAAGACCGTATTCCTTGCCCTCAAAGCATTCCAGAAACAGCTGTACGGCCAAAGGGTGTTAGTACAAACAGACAACACAACAACGATGTTCTACATCAACAAGCAGGGAGGAACACAGTTGGTGGCGCTCTCAGATCTAGCGCAACAAATATGGAAATGGTCTATCCCATTACAAATAGACCTACTGGCAATACATCTGCCGGGGAAGGACAATGTGGAAGCAGACAGACTAAGCAGACAAACGTCGACCTCACACGAGTGGGAGCTCAATGCTCAGGAGACGCAAAAAATATTCAAAAAGTGGGGAACACCACAATTAGACCTGTTTGCAACACACCAGAATGCAAAATGCCAATACTTCGCATCCAGGCAACCAGGACATCAATCCCAGGGAAATGCCCTATGGATGAGCTGGTCAAAGACATTTGCATACGCTTTTCCACCGATACCGCTGATACACAAAGTGCTCAGCAAGTGCAGAACAAGCAACATGACACTAATTCTAGTGGCACCTCAGTGGGCCAGGCAGTCCTGGTTCTCACAGATCGTGGAAATGGCACAGGAACCACCACACAAGTTCCCAAAAAGAAGGGACCTGCTCTCGATGGAACACGGAAGAGTACTCCATCCAGAACCAGAGAGCCTCAGCCTAGCAGCATGGCTCCTGAAGACCTAGAGTTCGCCCACCTCAAGCTTCCGCAAAGCACGCTAGCGGTACTGCGAGAAGCAAGGAGGCCCAACACAAGGAAATGCTATGCAGCTAAATGGAAGAGATTCACTGAGTGGTGCATCAAGGAGAGGCTCCACAAGAGAATCACCAGAGAGTCAACTGTGCTAAGATACTTAACACACTTACTAAAGAGTAACCTGAGCTGCACATCACTAAGGGTGCACCTGGCAGCTATAGTAGCCTATACAAGAGGAGAAACGGGAAAAAGCTTCTTTACATCTCAAGTGGTAAAAAGATTCCTAGAGGGAGCAAAAAGAATAGCCCCGCCAAAGAGGATGCCGCCGCCGGCATGGAACCTCAATGTGGTTTTAACGCAGCTTATGAAAGCACCATTCGAACCTATTCACAAGGCCTCGCTTCATATGCTCACCATAAAAACAGCATTCCTGGTAGCGATTACCTCGCTCCGAAGGGTGAGTGAGTTGCAGGCCCTTACTCTACAAGAACCCTACATTCAAATTCACAATGACAGGGTGGTAATGAGGACTGACCCACACTTCATGCCTAAGGTGGTGTCCAAGTTCCATATAAGCCAAACTATACATATTCCCAGTTTCTTCCAAAAACCATCCACCAGCGCAGAAAGGGCGCTGCACACGCTGGACGCCAGAAGGGCAGTAATGCACTACATTGAAAGGACTAAAGGTTGTAGGAAGACAAAACAATTCTTTGTGTCCTTCGCAAGCAGTTTCCTGGGCAGACCAGTAACAAAAAATACCATTTCACGATGGATCGCACAAGCAATTCAATACTGCCACAAACAGGCAGGCCAGGAGCTACAAGGGGCAGCTCAGGCTCACTCAACCAGGAAAAAGGGAGCAACAATCGCCTTCCTGGCAAACACACCTATCCAAGACATTTGCCTGGCGGCAACATGGGCTTCAGTGCACACTTTCACTAAGCACTACTGCGTGGATATACAGATGAACAAAGAAGCACAAGTAGGTCAGAAAGTGCTTCAACATATTTTCAACAACCAATGCTCATCTTCCACCCAGCCGCCACAAACATAGCAAACCGCTACAAAGTCTATGCACAGCATAGTGAATCCAGAAAGATTCACGCTGCAAAACAAATAGTTTCTTACCTGTCGGTGTAGTTTTGCAGCTTGAAGACTTTCTGGATTCACTAGCGAACCCACCCGCCTCCACCAGAAAGATGAGACAGGAGGAAGATGGGACTAACAAATGGAAAACGCCTTCAAAAGGTAAAAGGATAAACAAAACAAACACAAGACAAGAAAAAAAGAATCCGAAGATGGCGCCCATGGGTGGGTGCTTCCGGTGGAAGCGCGCCGACGTCACGGAAGGACACCAAATGGTGGGGCGTCGACGCCCACCTAGGCTACAAAAAAAAAAAAAAAAAGACTACGATTCCAGACCCAACCACTAGACCGCGGAATAATGCACAGCATAGTGAATCCAGAAAGTCTTCAAGCTGCAAAACTACACCGACAGGTAAGAAACTATTTGTTTCTTACTATCACTGTCAGCTTGGCCTGTGCTTGGACTGGGCCATTCCATTCCCTGGAACTAGACCCTTTATTGGGTAATGGCCACATGGTAAGCAAAGTTATCAAATACTGATGGCAAGAGGATGTATGGTGGGAGGCAGCAGGCAAGGAAGTTAGATTGGCTTCAATTTGGCCATTGCAGCATCCAATCACTTTGTTCTAAAATCAAGTGAAGGTCATAGTCTAGACAATTTTGATTACTCAGGTTGACTGAGGGAAGACGTGTTGCTACTCTGTGTATGGTTATGAACGAAAGGTCATGCATAGAGCCTTTAGCAAGGAACTTGGTTACTGTATTAGAGCTAATCCTTAATTAAACTCTGAACAACTTAGATCTAAATTGCTCTCTCACAAACACTACATTAAGTTCAAGAAGAAACAGGTTGTGTGGAGGACTTGGGAAATAATGAAGACTGCAGTTTCCTCTGGCAATTCTTGTTTTTCAGTCACTAGTGATAGAAAACAATTCTTTCTGTGACGCACCAGCAACTAGAATTGACAGAGCAGCCCTGACACAGTCATCAGTTGTAGGAAGCTGGCTCTGTATATACTATACCAAAGTAAGGTATAGTGTGCACAGAGTCCTGTAGATCCCCAAAGGTAGGCAGAGGCTAAAGTAGATAATACCTTACTCTCTATTTGTGGTAGTGTGGGCGAGCAGTAAGGCTTTATCAGAGGGTCGTGTTAAGCATTTATTGTTCACACTCAGGCAAGAAATGATGTCACACACTCAAAGACTGAACTCAGACAAATTTGTTGGTATAAAAATATTATTTAGTTGTATTTTATTTTATAGAACCAAGCCAGGCCTGGTACAGGTAAGTGTAATTGTACTTTGCAAGAATAATGCAGTTAAATACAGTTTGAATGCAGTTGAATGCAATTGGATTGGTTACAGAAAAGTACTTTATATATAAAACCGCTTGAATTACTTTTCAGATTACTTTTAAGTTACTTTTTCTACTCAGTGTGATATGCCTAGATATCACACTGGAGCATTTCCTGGAGGTAGGGTAAGTAAATCCGTGTTTGTACATAGGCAGGTTCTTAAGGTTTCATACAAACCAACTCCGCACTTAGAACAATTTTCACAAGAAAGCAGTGTAGGAAGCTGGCTCTGTATATACTATACCAAAGTGAGGTATAGTGTGCACAGAGTCCAGTGGAACCCCAAAGGTAGGCAGAGGTAAAGTTAGATAGGACCTTACTCTCTACTTGTGGTAGTGTGGTCGAGCAGTAAGGCAGTATCAGAGGACAGTGTTAAGCATTTGTTGTACACACTCAGTCAGCAAATGAATTCACACACTCAAAGACTGAACTTCAGACCAATTGTTTTTGTATAAAAATATTCTTTTAGGTATTTTATTTCTAGAACCAAGCAAGCCTGGCACAGGTAAGCAATAAATACTTTACAGTAATAAATGCTGATTGTAAAACAGTTCAATTGTAAATGTAAATGTACTATGGTTTGACTTACAGTATTGTTTCAGAGAAATGCAATCACTTGTAAATGCAGTACATTGACTTCAATGGGATTTTCAGTAAAATAGCAGGGAAGTTACTTTTGGATTACTTTTCTTACTCAGTGCTGTATGCCTAGATGCAGCACTGGGGCATTTCCTGTAAACAGGTGAGTAAAAGCGTTTTGGTTAAATGGAACAATTTTAAAGAATTGTTTTAGGTTTCAAAACTCCACACTGACACTTTTTCCTGAAAAAGTTTCTATGTTATCCTATGGAGGAAAATATGGTTATCGGTTTGTAGGTAAGTAATCGGTCTTTGGAGTTGAGGTTCTGGGGTTAGACTCGGGGGGGTCCCCCAGGGTCAGTGATGCACTCTTGTTACACCCTCAGCGGCACTAGGGTGGCTGGGTGCAGAGTGTTGAGGCCCAATGTTATCCAATGGGGGATAGGGGGCTTCCGGTTGGTGGCTGCTGGCAAGCAGGCCACTGGGTTGTGGGAGCAAAGCTCCTGGACTTTAGCTCAGGGCAAATAGGGAAACAAATTAGCACCAAAGGTGCACCCTCAGCGGCACTAGGGCGGCCGGGTGCAGAGTGCTGTTTTGACGTCGGACGCCCTGTTTTCAATGGAGAGCCTCCGGTTTGGAAAGACACTGCAGGCAGGGAGACTAAGGACTTCTGGGTGCGACCACCACTTCGAGAGGTAAGTTTGAAAGTTAGGGGTTGGTTAGGCACCGTCGGTTTGGGCACACAAGGCCGTGGGGCGTCCGGTGCAGGGGTGCCTTTTGGGGTTGGATCTTCTTAGCAGCCCCTGTTCGCGGTTAGGGGGGCCTTCTGGATTTAGGCTGCAGGCGTCGGCTGGAGGCTTGAGGCAGGTCAGGGGTCGCCGGATCTCGGTTCAGGATCGCCGTGGTGACCTCGTTGTGTTTGCCCACTCGAGCTCGGGACGTGGACGGCGGGTGCAGAGTGGGGCGGATTCGCGGTCTCCGGCTGCTGCCAGAGGTTGCAGTTGAACAAATCCGGTGTTCACGGGAGAAGCCGGTTTTGGAAGTGAAGGCAGGCAGGTCCTCCGGGGTTTTTGAGGTTGCTGGCTGCAGGACACTCCTGGGTTTCGCAAGAGCAGGTTCGAGGGGGAGACAGGGCCGGTAGGGCTGCGGCCAAGTCAGTGGGCGTCTTCCTCTTGTTAGCTGCTGTTCGGTCCTTCTTCTTCTTTTCTTCTTGTCTGGATCTGAGGAAGCAAGGTTCAGGGGTGCCCCTAAATACTAGATTTAGGGGCGTTACAGGTAGGTAAAGGTCAGGGACCAATGGGTCCCTTCCCTGGGGTGGGTACACCCCCTATTGTGCCACCCTCCAGTGGGAGGGGGGCAGGAGCCTGTCCCTGGTTGGCTGGGTCCCACCCATCTTCAAAATGGCGGGGACTGAGAGTTGTGCTTCGCCTCTCCTACCCCACCTGAGGGGTGGAGTTGGCAGAGGTGGGCACACCTCCCTTCCTCACTTGTTTTTCCCGTTGGTTCTCCCGCCCAAAGTGGGGGTCAGAACCAGTGGTGACCAGTTGCTGAGTACAGCAAGTGGCCTGGGGAAGCTCACAAAGGCGGCAAGCCTTTGAAGCTGCCCCTTAGGAAACCCTGCCCATCCTGGGGGAGGAGGCTTGGCACCTCGTCCCAGGATGTGCATTGTTTCAGGCCCAGGGAGCAGCAGGCTCTCGACCCAGGGGTCCAGAAACATGTCTGGGGGGTGGCAGCTGAAAGCAGCCACTCAGCCTGGACACTAGAGGTGGATTAGGTTTCAGGGGGCATCTTTTAAGATGCCCTCTGTGTGCATTTTTACATTAAATACCACACTGGCATTAGTGTGGGTTTAATGTGCTGAGAAGTTTGATACCAAACTTCTCAGTTTTCAGTGTAGCCATTATGGTGCTGTGGAGTTCGTAATGACAAACTCCCAGCACCATATACTCTTAATGGCTGCACTGCACTTACAATGTCTAAGAATGGACTTGGACATTGTAGGGGTACAGGGCTCATGCACCTGTACCCTCACCACTGGTATAGTGCACCCAGCTAGATGTGTGACTGATCTATGCCAGGGCAGTGGGTTGTAGGCATGGCACACAGAGATGTGTGCCATGTCGACTCTTCACTTTGTTCTGCACCAAAACACGCAGCCTGCAAAGGCAGTGTGTGAGTGTAGTGGTACAGGGCCTCTAAGGGTGGCACAATAAGTGCTGCAGCCCTTAGGGGCCTTCTCTGGTCACAGTGCCCTGGGTACCTGTGGTACCATTTACCAGGGGCTGACCTGTGGCCAGAGATGCCAATTGGGTTTAGGCTTCAATGCAGTTTTAGGGAAAGAACATAGGCCCAGGGCACACTCAGTCAAAGTACATCAGTAATTCAGCAAAAAGTGGGGGCAACCATGCAGAAAGAGGGCACTTTCTCACAAGCAGTCAATGCACTCCTATGGGAGAAAACAATGTTATCGGTTTAACGGTAAGTACTTGGGTTTGGGAGTTGGTTTTCTGGGGTTAGAACCAGGGTTCCCCCAGGGTTGAGGGTGCACTCTCAAAGCACCCTCAGCTGCACCAGGGGGGCCGGGTGCAGAGTGCTGAGACCCAATGTTATCCAATGGGGGGATAGGGGACCTCCGGTTGGTGGCTGCTCAAGAGCAGGCCACAAGGTTGTGGGAGCAAAGTTCTTGGGGTTTAGCTCAGGGCAAAGGGGGATCCGAGTTAGCACACAAGGTGCACCCACAGGGGCGGCTGGGTGCAGAGTTCTGATTTGGCGTTGAGTGCCCCGTTTTCAATGGGAGTTGCCGATTTTTGATTTTGGCTGCAGGCCAGGAAGACTTCTGGGAGGAACCAGCAGCTGGGCAGGTTAGTTGGAGGGCTCTGGGACGTAGGTGCACCTCGGGTTCTCTTCTCCAGGGCGCAGGGCAGCTGGATGCAGGGGTGTCTTTTGAGGTCGGATTTTACCCTACCTGGCCACTTGCAGTTGGGGTGAGGGGGTCTCTGTTCAGAGGCTGCAGGCAATGTCTGGGAGTTCACAGGAGATCCGGTGTGTGGAAGGCAGTCAGTCCTCTCTGTGGTTCTGGAGGTCGCTGCCTGCAGGACAATGCGACTTTTGGCACAGGATCTCTGGAAACTGCAGATGGGCCGGTAGGGCTGGGGCCAAGTCAGTTATTCTCTGCAGTCCCCTCTGCTGGGAGACTTCTTTTGTCCTTCTTCGTAGGTTGCGGGAATCTGTGTTCTTGGTTCACGTGCCCCCTAAATTCTGTATTTAGGGGGCTTTTAGGGGTCTCGAGGTCATTAGCCAATGTGCTACTGACCTTAGGGTGACGACACCCTTGGCGTGCTCACCTCACGTGGGGGAGTGGGCACAATCCCTAATCCTGATTGGAGAGTGCCTGCCATCTGCAAGATGCACACAATTGATGGACGAATGCAAAACAAATAAAAACATTGACCCCAGTCAAGAGATCTGGTTTAAATCCATCATTCTTTTGCTCACCATGCCACCCCAGTTTAGACCTGTCCATATGCAAATCAGTCTTGACCCTGTGCCTCATAGGGGGGGGGGGAGGAGGGGGGGAGAGAGAGAGAGAGAGACCACACACAAAAAAAAACACACACACAATAAATTGCGGAGCTCACCGCCGCACACAAGCACCCGCCCGAGAGTGCTTCGCATTGTGGTGAGAAGCGAGCGCTAATATATACGTTTTTCTTTACGGTGCAGGACCTCTAAGGGTGGCAGGTCTTCCCTGGTCACAGTGCCCTTTGTACCCATTGTACCTTTTACAAGGGACTTGCATGTGGCCAGAGAGGTGCCAATTGGGGGTACAAAGGTCCAGTTTTGGGAAAGAACACAGGCCCTGGGATCCTGATTGGCAGGGACCCAGGGCACATCAAGTCAAAGTGCATCAGAAATCTGGCAAAACCTGGGGGGGGTTACTGCAACAGAAACCCAGCTTCCTACATCAGTGACTTGTACAGAGGCCTGAAGCCAAAGGCAGTTAATTCTTTGTTTTACATACTTTATGCTAACCTGTTGTCAAAGAATATGAATAGCAATTTGATACATATAATTACTTCTTTAAAGTTAAGCAGTTCGGCAATCCCATATGGAGCCCCTCGAGTAGCAATTAAAAGGGCGCTTCAATTTTGGGCACCATTTCCTTACCTTGTTTTTTGTACATTCTATTAATGGGCAACATGCCTTCTTCCTTGCTGACTTTGCATGCAAAACCAATATATAAAAAATGTATTAGTATGGGCTAATTTATTTTCTGGACTCCTAACAAATTTTTGAAAGGCTGCTATACCAGTGTTTAGGGAAGGCAGAGAAATTGTCTCTAATTGTACTGGAGCATGGCAGATTCCATCCAGGTCTTAGTATATTACCACAATTGTTTGTCCTGCAGGTATCTTGTATGAGTGTCCACATTAAAATAAGTTTGTATACCTTTGTTGACTTTTGCACAGCAATCCACAGGGAAAACAGGCGCAGCTTGTGGGGAAATTCTGTGCCATTAGAATAATACAGTTGCTGATAAACTTGGCGGAAGCCTTGCATTCCTTTATTTGGAAGAGGGTTCAATTAAACAAGGAGGAGTGATAGAGAATTATGACATGGTATGGGCTCAAGCAAAGATGTGCTCTTGCTCCTTTGTTTGTTTAATTCCTGGCCCTGGCACATCTTCTAAAGACTTATGCTAAAACAAGTTCTTTCCTTCCCAAAACGAAGGAGCTTCATATAAGCTTTATGCAGATGATCTTGTGCTGCTTGACCAGACTCCAGTGGGTCTGTGGAGACAGCTAATTGTGCTAGCATTTTCTTGTGAACTTAATTGTTTGGTGATTAATACTGCTAAAGCCCTGATAATGGAGCTTTGACGGAAACAAACCTGGTTTGGTTGATCATTTGCACGACATGGATAACAGGTCAATACACTTAGCTGGTGCCCTGGAAATTTGCCATGGCTTTATCATTTAGGCCAGCATTTCCCAATCTGTGGGTCAGGACCCACTGGTGGATCGCGTGCCAATTTTTGGTGGGTCACCAAAGTTTTGGTCTATATGTAAGTAATATTTAAAATGATTAGCCCTGTTTGTGCACCGGTGCAAAACTGCGGAACAGTGTGCCTAAGTCCAGCTTTAAAACAAACCCTTGCTAGAATTCCCCAGCAAGCCCCCGGTGACCCTTCCAGTATCTGTTGCGGCTGCTTTTTAAAAAAAAAAAAAAAAAAAAAAAAAACTTCACAAAGCCATTTCAACAGAGAATACGCTCACTATACATTCGTATACACAACCATACCACTAGCAGCCAGAGCTGCTGACTTTGGACCTGGGGAACGAGGTTAGAGTCCCAGTGTTGTATCACCATCCTATTATTCTGGAAAAATCACTTAATCTACAGTGATTAAAATAAAATGAATCTGGCGTTCTGTAATGTATTCTGATGCTCATGTAAATAAAGTGCTCCAATGCCCTTGGGCATGTTTTATGACATGTGTGGCTGTAGATACGCATGCTTAGCATAAGTCCGCCATCTAGTGCTGGGATCGGAAGTGTGCAAGTTGTTTTTCTTCGAATAATCTTTGTGAGTCACAAGGCGTCGTGACTCCTCTTGCTTTCAATGCGCATGGTCCTCGTCTCCATTGTTAGGTTGTTTTTTTCCACCGTCTGGGTCAAACTTGTTTCTTCTGCTCCGTCTCTGTATCGTCGCTCCTACTAGTTATGCCTGAAACTTTGGTATTGTTATGGATTGTGGTTTCTTGGCCATCTCGATTGGTTGCTTATCAAAACTTCTTTTTCGACGTCCCGTCCACGCCATGTGCAGCTGGTAATGGAATGAACACCATTTCGATTTTGCCCACGCTGCTGCACCAAGTTCCCACACACCAACCAACATCTGGTGTGTAACTTATCCCTTTCGCCAGATCATCACAAAAACACTTGAGTTGTGCCAATCATTTTGGTCCAAGAAAATGATGTGTAATTTGGCGCGCAAAGAGAGCGGAGATGTCTCTATGCACCATCGAGGAGACTACTGACATGTTTGGGACATAAGATTACCAACAGCAGGCCCAAGTCTGTGTCGGCAACAGATGAGGGGAGCTTCTCACACGAAGACAGCTTTGGGTCCGAGCTCGAGATCCAAGACTTGCCTCCGGGACAATCTGTGAGTACTGGGCTCCCTCTAACTTGACCACAGCCACAAACCAGCCACAAACCAATAGCCCCAAAGTCTACCCACCTTGGATCAACCAAAGTCTTTACACGGTCCACCACTGCCCTTGGACCATGGTTGGCACCGAACCGCTGCAGTGGACACACCCAGCCCCGGCTTGGCATCGAAAGACCACCATTGCTCGGCTACAACCTGAGATTCAGAGTTGAAAACAAGCTCTTTGACATCAAAAGCCTGGCACCAAAACCCTCGGCCTTGAACAGTTTTGGAACCGAAAAAACACAGCAGCTCGAAACGCAAGGACGCCACCGAAACTGTTGAACCTCTGCTATATCATTTGCAGGACCATCTGGACTCCAGACAAAAACAGCTGCTCATATATCCAGCTTCTGACCGCATTCTAACTGCACAACCTCAAGTCAAAGAAAAACTGGCCAAGAGACATTTAAGCTTTGAGGAGGCAATACAACCACCATGCTCGCCAAAGCCCACTAAAAGAGCTGACAAAGTTACAAGCCCACTACCCACCAGCCTGTCACTACCACCACATGTAGTTCCATGGGCAGTTTCACCATCACCACCTGCAGAGACACACCACTCTCTGCAGGGGTCCGTACATTCCTCTCACAGGCAAGGTGATGATAATAATGATAAGGATGACTGGGATCAGTATTCCATTCCACCCCAGGATGACCTATGGGATACATTTGATACAGACCCACATACTGATCATGATCCAGACCTCTACCCAGCTAAGCCCCCTCCTCCCAATGATACCACCACGTACCACAGTATCAAACAGAGGGCCGCTAGCTACCACAAGGTTCAACTTCGCACTGAAACTTTGGAAGATGACTTCCTTTTTGAGACTCTATTCCAATCCCAAAGGTCAAGCCAGTATTTACCCAATGCTAAAGGACCAGCTCAGACCTACCCCGGAAATTTTCTAGGACCCAGTTAAGGCAAGGGTAATAACACCAAGGGTCAACAAATAATATAAAACTTCTCCTACCAATCCAACTTATATAAAAGGCCAATTACCACCAAAAGTTGGAAAATTGATACAGCGGGAAAGATGGTAGCGGCGCAATGCACAAACCAGTGGAGAATTGCCAACCCCTTTGGGCTCCTCTCCCGCTATGACAGGACACATTGGGATGAAATGGAGGGGCTCCTTCAACATCTCTGGGAGCAGTATAAAAAGAGGGCATTTGAGATTGCCTCAGAAGGCAAACTAATTGTCAACACATCCATTAAATGCGCTCTTAATGCACCTGATACAGCGGCTAGAGGGATTAACACTAGTGTGCTCATCATACACCATCCCTGACTTAAAGTTTCTGGGTTCAAGCCAGAGGTGCAACAGAACATACTTGCACTCCCATTTGATGGCGAGCAACTTTTTGGCCCTCAAGTAGACTCCCTATTTGAAAGACAATGAAACATCCAAGGCCGTGGGAGCGTTACAGACCTTGGCACAAAGAAGTACTTTTCGTCGCTCACCAGATCGTGGAGCAGCGAAACCCTCATCTACATACACCTCTACATCTTACCAACATCCCCATTCACAAACCTCTTTGTCTAGGGGATAGTATAGGGGATCCTATAGAGGTAACCATTTCAGAGGTAGAGGAAGAGGAGGCTTCCCCAAATTCACCACCACAAAACCATGCCTACCATCCAACCCTCCCCACTACGATCACACAACAGCTGTTGGATGACACCTTCAACAGTTTCTTCTTGTCTGGCGGTCCATCACCTCCGACCAGTAGGTATTTGATTTTATCCAACGTGGTTATTGCCTGGATTTCACATCCACACACTCCACCTCTCAATCATAAACTGTCCACAGACCATCAGCAACTGCTCAGACAGGAAATCCAAGCTCCTACAAAAAGGACCAATAGAACTTGGGCCTCTACAAAACACAAAGCAACGGGGGTCTATTCTATGTACTTCATAATACCCCAAAAGGACAAATCTCGAAGCCCAGTCCTGGACCTAAGACCCCTAAACGGGTACATCCTATCAGAGCACTTTCATATGGTCACTCTGGAAGATGTCATCACACTACTTCAAAAGGGCGACTTTATTGCAGCATTTGCCCTAAAGGACGCTTATTTCCACATACCTATTCACCCAGCCCTTCGCAAATACTTCAGGTTTGCGCTTCAAGGACAACATTTTCACTTCAAAGTGCTTCCATTCGGGGTTACTACAGCTCCAAGGGTATTCACAAACTCTCTAGCAGTAGTAGCAGCTGACTCTACGAAGGCAAAACATACATGTTTTTCCATATCTAGACGACTGGCTCATAAAAAGCTGTTTTTAAAACACTCCAACAATAAACCTTTAACAACTAGGTTTCACTATAAATGCAGCCATTTGCGACCCTTGCAAATCCAGCCTTACCTAGGAGCTATCGTCCACTCACACAAGGGATATGCTTACCCAAATGCAGCAAGGATTCAATCCTTCAAAACACTTATTCCACAGTTTCAGCCTCACCCACATCTACCAGTGAGAACTGTTGTGCGTCTCCTAGGGACTATAGCATCATGCATAGCTATAGTATCCCATGCTAGACTCTATATGCGCCCATTGCAACAATGCTTAGCGAGTCAATGGCCTAAAGCGGAAGGTCAGCTAGAAGATCCAGTGTTGATCAGCCGTCAAGCATGACACTCTGCAGTGGTCGAATTCCCACAATCTCCTAAAGGGAAGGCCTTTTCTAGAACTAATTTCACAGAGAAACGTCACAACAGATGCATCGCTTACTGGCTGGGGATGCGCACTCACAAGAATTGACTGTGCAGGGACACTGGACACCCACTCAGACTCGTCTCTACATTAGTCACCTAGAGCTGCTAGCTGTTCATCTAGCACTGAAAACATTCCCACCTCACCTGATGGGCAAGATAATTCTTATCCAAACAGATAACATGACTACCATGTATTATCTGCAAAGACGGGGGCGCCAAATCACTCAAGCTATCTCGCCTAGCCCAAAACATTTGGATGTATACTGTTCCGCACAACATTCACCTCTTAGAGGAGTGCATGCTGGAAGTGGGCAACCAACTTGCAGATCTCCTCAGCAGAATACAACAACAAGTTCTCCAGTATTGGGGTATCTTTCATAGATTCACATGCCTGAATCATTCCCCGTCGTCTGAGTGGGAGTCCCACGGTACATAAAAAGCAATAATTATGCACATAATAACCATAACATAGGTAATATATAGAACCAGGAAGTGAAGTACATAGAAACTACAGGGGAAGAAACTTCCACATTTATGACTTGTCCAAGTCATTATAAACAGTCCAAACTGCAGTCAATCAGGCGACAGCACCCTCCAGAATGCTCTCCCCAGAGGCTGAGGCTCTCAGATTTTCTACCGCACGTCGTGTGAAGGGAGTCTCCCTGAGCTCTGCTCAGTACTTTTCTATTTCTTCAGAAATTACTTCATTTCAGGATGTCTTCATCTAAAAGATCTCTCTTTCGACCTTGTGAGAAGCTCCGGCTGTTTTCAGAAGACCCCCACAAGAAATGCATTTATTGCATGTATCCTGATCACCAGGTGAGAGACTGCAAGATCTGTAGGACCTTCCCTCAAAAAACTCTCAGAGACAGAGAAGGACGTCTACTTCTGTGGCTACAGAAGATTAAGGGTCAAGACAACCCCTTATCTGATGTGGGGAGTATTGCCTCGGGCTCTACTGCGTCCTCTAGGAAGAGGATTGCTGAGGAGGTCTTGTCTTCTCCTGGGTCTAAGGTGTCGAGAAAACAGCAGTCCTCTAAGGGTGCTGAATTGCCTTCCTCCTCAAAAAAGGCTCCTCCACCTTCTAAGAGTAAGCCTCTGCCTACTACTCCCCCGAGAAAAACTGCGAAGTCTCTGGCTTCAAAGCGACTTCCTGAGAAAGATTTACCTCAGAAAAAGGTACCGTCGTCGACGACATCGACTACTTCGTCGACGAAACTTACCGTTGACGCTACAACAACGTCGACTGCCACCTTCTCGTCGCCGAGACCACAGAGGATTGTCGTCGGCGTCATCACCGTCGACGCTGGTTTCTGTCTCCGTGAAGCCAATCTCGTCGACGACGGAAATTAGATCTACCGTCGACGACTAAGATTAGAAAACTCTCGTCGACGAAGACTACCTCGTCGACGAAGACTACCTCGTCGACTAAGACTACCTCGTCGTCGACGACTGCCTCGTCGACGGTTACTTCATTTACACCGGCTCCGTCGACGACGACTCCGTCGACGGCTCCCTCGTCGACGCTACAATTATCTGCTTGTACAGAATTGCAGGTTTGGTCAGCGACTGCAGCGATGGCACCCTCTGCACAGTCTACGACACCTGCGCAATTGCCACCATTGACAACAGCATTTTCCTTGCTGCACAGACGTGGTTCTTCATTGGAGATCCTCTCTCCACTGCATATTTCCCCTACTAAGGTACCTCTGGAGTTACCTGAACAATTACTAGATTATGGGGAGGATGATGAGGAATCCGAAGACTATGACAGATTTCGCACTGCCAGGAGCCCATCAGAGTTATTCATCAAATATCAGGAGGACGATCAGGATGACGATCCTACCCCAGAGACTGTTGGTCCAGCTCCAGATGCGATTCCAACGGCGCAAATGCCCTTGGCTCTGTTAAATAATCTACAATTCATGTTGGATGATTATTATCGCCGTTTCCCTCCATCTGAATCGGCTTCATCCATTCCACCGACACCTGTGCCTCAAACTTCCTTTTCTGCGTTGAGGTCACCCAGACCACCGTCTCCGGTGCCTTCTCATCATTCCGATGATGCTCACACCTCGGACAACGATAGGGAGGAAGGAGAGTTAGATGACAGATCGCTTCTTACGGAGTGGGACGATTACCAGCTACAAACTCCGTCTCCTTCAACTCCAGCTCCCATCGATTCTCCTCCAGTTGACATCGGAGGTTTTCATCTTCTTATGGAAAGGGCAACACAAAGGTTCCTCCTGCCTATGGAAACCAAAAAGGATAAGTGTTTCCTATACGACTGTAAAGATCAGCCGAGGAAGCAGGTACGGGCCATCCCAATAATTGACTTCATTTGGAAAGAAGGATTGAAGGTCATAAACTCCTGCTTCTGTTCCGGCGGTCCTACCTTGCCTCGACAAAAAATATAAGGCGCCAGATAACTCGCCGGCATGTCTCATAAGTCAACCAAAAGCTGACTCTGTTATTGCCCAAGCGGCGCAACGACGAGCGAGAAACCCATCTTCTCCAATCACAGCTCCTCCAGATCGGGATGGCAGAAGATTGGACACTATTGGGAAAAAGGTTTCCACCATGGCAGCAACAACAGTCCGTGCTGCTAATTCACTGGCCATACTAGGCCGGTACGACAGACAGATGTGGTCGGACATCTCTCCCTACATCGACATGTTGCCAGAACCATCCAAATCGGAGGCTTTAAAAATACTACAGGAAGGAGAACGTATCTCTGCGGAGATCATAGATTCGGCCGTAGATGTCGCATCTACAGGTTTTAGACAACTAGCGGGTGCCGCAGTGCTACGACGGCAAGGCTGGCTCAAATCAACATCTTTTCGCCGAGAGGTTCAGGCAAAGATAATTGATATGCCGTTTGATGGTGAGTCATTGTTTGGCCAACATGTGGATGAGGCCCTTCAAGCCATCAAGAAGGATACCGAGACAGCAAGATCTCTTGGTACTCTCCAATTTCGGAAGCTGCCCTTTCGTGGCGCTAGGGGCCGTGGATCCTTTTCTAGCCGAGGAGGATATAACCGACAAAGGTCATACCAGTCCTACAAAATACTCCACGATACCAATCCCAACGCCAACAGTCTTATGGACAACGAAATACCTCCTATTCACAGAATAAGAGAAAGCCTTCCTATCGCGGACGCGACACATCTAAAAAACAGTGACAACCGCCACCTGCCACCTATTCTACCACCTACCCCTTTAAAAGTTGGAGGGAGAATCTCCCAATTTTACTCTAACTGGTCCGCTATAACATCAGACAAGTGGGTCCTAGACATTGTGGCCAGAGGCCATGTTCTAGAGTTCATAAAGATCCCTCCAAACTCTCCTCCCAAAGGCTCACCTCCAGCTCATCTCAAGGAGCTTTTTTCCCAGATAAATTTGATGCTAAGAAAGGGAGCGATCGAGAATGTCCCTCAATTGCAAAGAGGAACAGGGTTTTATTCAAGATTCTTCCTGATCAAGAAAAAATCGGGAGAATGGCACCCCATTCTGGATCTCCGCTCCCTCAACAAATATTTAAAAAAGTTATCCTTCCGGATGTTAGCGCTTCAAGAAATACTTCACCTCCTGGCTGCGGGAGATCACATGGCCACCCTCGACCTCCAGAACGCATATTTCCATGTACCGATTCTTCCCAGACACAGAAAATTCTTGCGGTTCAGAGTGGCTGGCAGGGACTTCCAGTTCAAAGTCCTTCCTTTTGGACTACGTTCCGCACCCCGTGTGTTTACCAAGGTTCTAGCACCGGTGACCGCACACCTTCGTCTGGAAGGGATCCAAATCTTTCCGTATCTAGACGACTGCCTTATCAAGGCGAATTCTTTCACGGTCGCAGACGCCCACATTCAGAGATGTTTGTCCCTCTTCCAATCTCTGGGTCTCTCCGTCAATCTCGACAAGTCTCATCTCGTTCCATCACAAAGACAGACGTTCTTGGGAGCCACGTTAGACACTCAACTGACACAAGCATTCATCTCAAACGAACGGCAACAAAAGATTTGCAGCCTAGCCCACCTGTTGCGCTCAAAAAGGTGCGCTTCAGTCCGGCAGTTAAAGTCATTTCTGGGGATGATTTCTTCATGCATTCCTTTACTCCCCAACTGCCGTCTCAGAATGAGACCCCTACAAGAAGAGCTCAACCACCAATGGTTGCAGGTTTCAGGGTCCTTCAACGATCTCATTCGCATCACTCCCCGGATGCGAGAAGCCTTACTCTGGTGGACTCGCAAAAGAACGTGGAAAAGGGTGCGCATTCCTAGTGGAAGCTCCAAGTTTCACCATCACTACAGATGCATCCCTCGAGGGGTGGGGAGCACACCTTCAAGGGCTTACAGTCAGCGGCAAGTGGAACGTCCAGCAACGGACGTGGCATATCAACCTTCTAGAATTGCTGGCCATCTTCCTCGCCTTAAAATCCTTTCGCACCATCATTCTGGGGGCATCAGTATTAATCCGGACAGACAACACAACAAGTATGCACTACTTGAACAAACAAGGAGGAACAAGGTCTGCCCGGCTCTCTCAACAAGCCCAACAAATTTGGGACTGGGCGATACGACACAGGATCAGCTTGTCAGCGATACATGTTCCGGGAGTTTCAAATGTCCTGGCAGATTCCCTCAGCAGATCAATAGTATCCAATCACGAGTGGGAGCTACATCAACCAACTTTGGATCGAATTTTTCAGGAGTGGGGTCGTCCCGATCTAGACCTGTTTGCGACCAGTCAGAACCGCAAATGCCCATTCTTTGCAAGTTGGCTTCCCCACAAAGGGTCACGCGGGAATGCGTTTTCGATGAATTGGTCGCAAATCTATGCCTACGCCTTTCCTCCGATACCGTTGGTTCCCAGGGTTCTCCGGAAAATGAAGAGAGAAGCTTGTCGCCTAATCCTCATTGCTCCAAGGTGGCCTCGCCAGTTCTGGTTTACCGAACTCCTCCTTCTCTCAGAATGCGATCCCATTCAGTTTCAACCAATTCCGAACCTTCTGTCCATCCAGAACGGACAGATCTGTCATCCGGACCCTGCATCTCTGAGATTAGCGGCCTGGCGCCTGAGCACCTTGAATTCGCTCTTTTAGATATTTCTACGGACTGTAAGGAAGTCTTAGCCAATGCTCGAGCGCCTTCCACTATTAAGACGTACAGGCTTAAATGGAAGAGGTTTTGCTTGTGTCAAACTGCCGCTATTCATCCAATCCATGCAAAACCGGAGCAGATCCTACCATTCTTTTTGCACTTGGCAAGATCAGGCCTTTCCCATTCTACTCTGAAGGTATTTTTAGCGGCTATTTCAAGATATCGACAAGATGGTTCCAACTCTCTTTATTCAGCTAGGATCATTCAGCAGTTCTTCAAAGGATTGTTTCGCATGTTTCCACCTATCCGCCGCCCATCTCCATCCTGGCATCTGAACGTGGTGCTTGCACAACTTATGCGACACCCCTTTGAACCTATTCATAGAGTGGATTTGAAATTTCTCTCTTGGAAGGTCTCTCTGCTGTTAGCTTTAACATCAGCTAGGAGGGTTAGTGACATTCAAGCCTAAAAAAAAAGCCTTCACTATTAATCCGCCTTTTCTTCAATTCACTTCGAACTCGGTAGTGCTACGCACTAACCCCAGTTTTATGCCTAAAGTACCTTCGGACTTCCATCTAAATGAACCAATAGTTTTAAAAACTTTCTTCCCTAATCCTCAATCACCTGCGGAAAGGACTTTGCATACCCTTGACATCAAAAGATGTCTCAAATTTTATTTACAAAGGACTTCTTCCATCCGTAAATCTGACCAGTTATTTGTGGCCTATGGAAAAATACGCCAGGGACAACCAATATCCAAACAGACCATAGCTCGTTGGATCTCTGCTGCGATTTGTTTCTGTCATCAGCAAGCAGGAAAACCATTACAAACGATTCCAAGAGCACATTCTACTAGAGCAATGTCCTCGTCTACTGCTTTGTTTGCTGGTGTGCCTCTTCATCAAATCTGCAGAGCTGCAACATGGTCCAGCACGCACACTTTTACCAAGCACTACTGTTTGGAAGCTGCCAGTAATGCAGATACGGCTGTGGGACAAGCGGTTCTCCGTAATCTTTTTAAATAAGGTGAGGCTCTATTCTTCCCTCCTCCTCTTTACTGTTTCTCAGACAGATATCAGCTATGTTTATTATATATATAACATTGCCATATATTTATTTATATACAAATATATACATATATGCATATTATGGAACTTCTATGTATGTTTTTGCATAATGTCTCTTGTACATAGGATTATGTTACAAGTACCGTTTTACGAGCATTATTATGGAGGTACTGCTTTCTACTCTGATTCAGGCATGTGAATCTATGAAAGATACCCCAATACTGGAGAAGAACAATAGTTACTTACCTGTAATCTGTGGTTCTCCAGTATTGGTATCTTTCATAGATTCACATGCAACTCACCCACCTCCCCTCAGAGGCTCGTTATGCTCTTTTCACTTTGGTACACTCTTGTGCGAGAAAATCTGAGAGCCTCAGCCTCTGGGGAGAGCATTCTGGAGGGTGCTGTCGCCTGATTGGCTGCAGTTTGGACTGTTTATAATGACTTGGACAAGTCATAAATGTGGAAGTTTCTTCCCCTGTAGTTTCTATGTACTTCACTTCCTGGTTCTATATATTACCTATGTTATGGTTATTATGTGCATAATTATTGCTTTTTATGTACCGTGGGACTCCCACTCCGACGACGGGGAATGATTCAGGCATGTGAATCTATGAAAGATACCAATACTGGAGAACCACAGATTACAGGTAAGTAACTATTGTTCTTCATGAGTGGGAGATCACATTCTTCCAACAGTGGGGTCACCCACACATAGACCTATTTGCAACTGCAGAAAAAGCAAAATGCCCAAACTTTGCCTCCATGTTCCAGCACCCTTAGTCCAAGGGCAATGCAATGAGGACAAGTTGGTCAGGGATATTTGCATACGCTTTTCCACCTCTCCCATTGCTTCAGTTTCTGGTATCTAAACTTCGGCCAGACAACCATGGTTCACCACACTTCTTTTTTTTTTCTTTTTTTTTATAAATCTTTTTATTGCAAAAACTCAAAATAACAATACAACAAATAACAACAACATAAAAGGGAGCAATCGTCAGGAATGGCACATCATTTAAAATAAATGCATCACATATACGACCAGGGTAGTTAAAATAAACAATAGCAATGACATACAGGCACGTCATGACATGAAATCCCTAAGGGGACTCCCTATCCACATTGTAAGGGGCATCCTCCGCAAAGGGGGTACATAAAAGTCCTCTATACTCATTCCATGGGCCCCATATTTTAGTCCATTTGCCTGGGCAGCCTCTACCTTCGTATATCACCCTCTCGGCTTGCATGCACCAGTCCATGTCTCCAGCCCAGTCCGTACGTCGAGGCACGACTCTCCCCTTCCATGTTCTGGCAATGTTCCGCTTTGCTATGATACAGCCCAAGGAGACCCACAGTTGTTCGGTGCGGTTAAGATCGGTATCATCCCAGATGTTTAAGAGACAGAGCCTGGGGGGAGGGTTCTATCGGTTTCTGACATATTTGGGACATAGTGGACATAATCTCACCACACTTCTAGAACCATCAGTAGTCCCACGTCAGGTGCTTTCCAACTGGCAGGACCTTCTAACACAACACCAGGGAGCGGTAAGACATCCTAATCTCAGGTTGCGCAATCTTGTGATCTGGCTCACGAGGTCTCATAATTTAGATATATAAACGTACCTCGCCAATGTATGGATATTCTAAAAGAATCCAGGAGACCCACATCTGGAGCCTGTTAAGCAGGAAAGTGGAAACGCTTTGTCCACTATTGCCATTCAAAGTATATTGACCCTTTAACAGCACAACCTAAAGTTTGTTTGTTACATGTTGCATTTACAAATCTCTGGGTTAGCTTTCACTTCAATAAAAATACACTTAACTGCAGTTCCTGCATATCTACAAAATAGAGTACACACCTCTATTTTCAATATTGCAGTAATCTAAGCCTTTTTTCAGGGGACTTAAAAGTTATTCCACCCAGAGTCTCACCTACTCCCGTTCGGAATCTCAATATTGTTTTAACCATTTTAATGGGTCCCCCATTTGAACATCTACACAAATGTCCCCTCCACTTTCCTTTCATGGAAAGTTGCATTTCTCATTGCAATCACTTCACTCAGACATGTCAGTGAGCTTCAGGTATTAACTCTATGAAGTTGAAAAAATGTTTTTTCTAAGGCAAGGTGGTACTACATGTCACCCCAAAAGTGGTTTCACAATTTCACTTAAACCAATCTGAGTTGCCTGTATTCCTCGACCCGATTCAGTTGCAGAAGTAGCATTACACCCCTGATGTGAAAAGGGCACTTATGTACTGTATTCATAGATCTCAACCATTCAGAAAGACGCAACAAATCTTTCGTGCATTCAACAAGTGACACAAAGGAAGAGCAATTTCTAAATCTGACATTTTTACGATGGATTGTAAAATGCATCCAAACCTGTTATGCGAATGCAAAACGAGCTCTACCTATTGCTCCAAAAGCTCATTCTACTCCCAAAAAGGAGCTACTGTGGCTTTCTTAGGCAATGTACCCCATGGCTGACCTATGTAAAGCAGCTACATGGACTACTCCGAACACATTTACAAAACATTACTGTGGAGATGTCATGGCCCGTCAACAAGCCAATGTGGGCCAAGCGATTTTCGCACATTATTTCAAGCAAATGCACCCTTCACAGATCAGCCACCTCTTTGGGAGGAGAACAGCTTTACAGTCTGTTAAGCATGTGTCTCTACAGCCACATGTGCCATCAAACTGTGAATGTTACTTACCCTGTAAGCATCTGTGTGTGGCATGTAGTACTGTAGATTCACATGCGCCCACCCTCTTCCCCAGAAACCTGTGAGGGTTGCATTTAACTACATAACATTAGCATGGTCACCTCACTAGGATACATCATCCTTTACACTCCGTCCTCACCAGTCAAGCGGAAAAACAATCTAACAATGGAGTGGAGGACCATGCAAGAGGAGTCACTGCACCTTCGTGACTTGAAAAGCTTCTTCGAAGAAAAATAACTACCGATCCCAACACTAGATGGCAGACTTATGCTAAGCTTCTGAATCTACAGCACTACATGTCACAAACAGATGCTTACATGGTAAGTAACATTCACCATATATTCCACAATACACCATTGGGCCTTGTTTTAACACAAAAATGGATATGAGGCCTTACCCCATACTCTGCTGCCAAAGGGATTCTCAAATTTGCTACAATCACTGGTATCAACACTAAGAATTTTTAGAAGCCTTTTGATATTAGTGAACGAATGTATCAGGCCAGAACCTTGCTCTGAAAGGTGTCCTACTTCGGACTCCAGGGTAATTCTCCATGTTGCGGTTTTATGTGCAGATCAATGTCTTGGTCACAGTATGATATTGAAGGGCGTGGTCAAGGTCATGACTTTTACAAACAATTGCTGTTAGTCAATTAAATTTGCCTCCCCTCATGTCCTTTAATGCTAGGTGGTTCGCAAAAGTTTGTTGTTCAGAAAATTGGGTTGTGGGCTTAAAACGTTTGTTAAGCTCTGATTTAGACCATTAAAATATGTCTCCCTGTTACAGTAGTAACCTTATCGGTGGGAGAAGCTGCTTAATGGGCATTTCAGGAGAGAAGTGTTCCCTAGCATTGTTGGAATTGCCTGCTTTTCAGTGTTATTGTTAAGTATATTTTTGTAAAGGCGGATTCATATGTCGCTGGTAATACCTCGTACCCTTTGGCAATTGTCATTTGATTACATTATGCATTACTGTCTATATAAACTCGATAAAAAGTTTGTAAAATGTTACGTTCATTATGCATATAACTGGTTATTTAATTGGTTTTGATTTAGCTTTACGCTTGTGCCTTGCTCTTGCTAGCTTCATGTATGTGGCATAACTCAATATTATCGAAGCATTTCATTCTTCTGAGCCTATGCACACTTGTAATGTAACACAGTTTGTGTAAGGTAACATTTATTGTAACCAACCCTTTGATTCATGGCTCTGTGACTTGCAGGTCTCATCAGTAGACAAACCACGTATTATATTTCACAGAAAAGATGTTATTATGTACACTATTGCCACTTTAAAAAAATATTTTCCCAAATTTGCTGTAACACACTGACATGTCTTCCTACGTCATATGCCAGACGAGCATTACGAGAATATAGATCTGAAAGAGACACGTTAGTGACAGATTCCTTACCTTAGAATATCCCCAGGCGTCAGGCTGGATCCGGAAAGGTTTTTGCGTAGCAGTACCCTTGCGCGTCGGTAGGCGTCGTCGTGCGGCTCCGCGTCCGTCGTCGGCGTCGTGATCGCCGGGATGATGTCGCGGGCAGGACTTAGACGCCGCCCCTGCGCGCTGACGTCAGTTCTTCTTTTTCCGCGCCACTAAGCGCAGATCCGGGAAGAGCAGTGCCCTAGTCACTTTTTGACTACCTTTTTTGTGTGAATTTTTCACTGTTTTCTTCTACGAGTCTTCACGACTCCTAAGGTGTCGTAGGGATGCCCGGCTTTAAGCCGAGACCACGACACGAAGTCGTGCCCTGACTGCCGGAAACTTCATCCGAAGGCTTTGCGAGAGCGGTCTCGAAAGCTGCTCGAGGTCCGGCAGTCGGCTCCGCGCCGCACCAAGCCCCGGTCACGGGAGAGGTCGAGGGGCCGGTCGCGGTGCCCCCATCGTTCGTCGGAATCCAAGTCTTCGCGCTCCTCCGGTAAGTCGAAGCACAAGAAGTCTAAGCGGCGTCATCGCTCTAAGACTTCGCTCACGGTCTCGCGACTCGGCTGAGGCCCCTGTCGGCACCGTTCCCGCCCCCGCGGCCCCGTACGTGCCTGTCGAGTCACCCCCGCATTACCCGTCCTTCCCGGGTTCGGGGGCGACTCCGGCCCAAGTACAGGAGTTCCTGTCGGCCATGGCCCGCCTCTTCGGGCCTCAAGGTCCCTCCTGTGCGCCTTCGGGCCCCGCGGGCCCTGATGGGGTCGCTCCGGCGTCGCCGTCGACTCCGGTCCCGGCGTCGCCTGTCCCACCAGCCTTCATCCCGGCCTCGGCTCCGGCCCCGATCCCGGCTCCGGTGGTGCCGCAACCCCCATCGACGCCGGTTGACCTAACCACGCCTCCGCCGATGTCCCCGGTGCCGTTCCTGACGCCGTCCGGGGCAGCGGACGGCGTCGTTCCCCGGCTCTCTCCGGCTCCGGACATGGAGCCGGACCGACGTCGCCCGACGCCGGTTCCGGCGCCGCTCAACGCCGGTTCCGGCGCCGCTCAGACCTTGGGTCCCTAATTTCCCTCCTCCTCCATATTATGAACCTGAGGAGGACCAGGAGAGCTGGGAGGGGTCTGAGGACCCTCTCACACAACAGTGCGAGTTTGACCCGGACTGGGTTGAGGAACTTGGGGATGCCAGTGGTCTGGACACCTCCCCTGACTCTGGCATGCTGTCTCCTCCCGTGGCTACGGAGGAGGGGGCTAATTTTGCAACGGTGTTGCGTAGAGCTGCTGGGGCCTTGAATCTCCAGTTGCCTACTGTGGCCGTCAGGACTAACCTCCTGACTGAAGTGCTTCAGCCGGCGGCCTCCTCTTCGGAGACTGTGTTGCCGTTCAATGATGCACTCACTGACGTTCTTTTGGGCGCCTGGTCCAAGCCCACCACAGGGGCTCCTGTGGATAGGAACGTGGCCCGACGCCATCGCCCTGCTCCGGGCGACCCCCTGTTTCTCTCCCAACACCCCACCCCTGAGAGCTTGGTTGTCCAAGCCTCTGCCTCCCAAACCGCCTTCCCTACCGCCCCTCCAGATAGGGAATCCAAGCGCCTGGACCACTTTGGGAAGAAGGCTTTCTCTTCCTCCAGTGCTGGCTTGCGGTCAGTCCACACCGCTTGCCTCTTGGGCCGATATACCCACTCCCTGTGGGATTCGGTGGCGGCTGCTTTGCCGCAGTGTTCTGAGGAGGTCCAGACACTGCTTACCTGCGCCATTGCGGAAGGGCGTGATGCGGCTAAATACACCATACGCTGTGGCCTTGATAACGCCGACTCGCTGGGCAGATCGCTTGCAACGACGGTGGCGCTGCGTCGCCACGCCTGGCTGAGGACCACTGGTTTTTCAGGGGATGTCCAGAATACACTCATGGACATGCCCTTTGATGGAGTCGGTCTTTTTGGTTCGAAGGCAGACAATGTGCTGGAGCGTTTCAAGGACTCGCGGGCTACTGCCAAGTCCCTGGGCCTTGCTGTTGTGCGCCCTCCGCTCACGTCTGCTTTTCGCCCCTTTCGTGGCCACGGGAGGGGCGCCCAGTCACGTCAACAGCCCGGTCAACGGCCCGCGCAGCAAGCGCCTTCGCGTGGCAGAGGACGTGGATACCGCCGTGGCGGTTCGGGCAACCAGCGTGCGGGTCAGGCCACCACCTCCAACCCGTCCGCGGCCTCCAAGCCCTCCTAGTCCCTCCTTACAGGTGCACAGCACGCCAGTAGGGGGCAGGGTCCGCCATCACCTTCACCACTGGCGTCCTGTCACCTCGGACAGGTGGGTCTTGGACATTGTCCGAAGGGGCTACTCCCTCCCCTTCGAGACCACCCCCCCAGCCATGCCACCTCAATTCCACCGCATGTCAGGGGATCACTTGGTGCTTCTACAGAAGGAAGTCACGGCCCTCTTGGCCAAGAGGGCCATCGAGCATGTTCCGACCCCAGAAGTAGGGCGTGGTTGCTACTCCCACTACTTTCTGGTGCCCAAAAAGGACAAGGAGGACATGCGTCCTATCTTGGACCTCCGGAACGTCAATCGCTTCCTCCAGAAGGAGAAGTTCAAGATGCTCACCCTACCTCAGGTCTTGACTGCCCTCGACCCTGGAGACTGGCTGGTAGCGTTGGACTTGCAGGACGCTTATTTCCACATCCCCGTCCTGCCGGCCCACCGGCGTTACCTACGGTTCACGGTAGGCCTCGAGCACTTTCAGTTCACCGTGCTCCCCTTTGGCCTTACCAGTGCCCCTCGGGTGTTCACGAAAGTGATGGCGGTGGTAGCAGCTCATCTGCGCCGGGCAGGGGTTTCAGTCTTCCCCTACCTCGACGACTGGCTGCTGAAGGCGGGCTCGTCCCAGGCAGTCGTCTCCCACCTCCAGACTACGGCCGAACTCCTGCACTCGCTGGGGTTCTCCATCAATGTGCCGAAGTCGCATCTGGTTCCTTCTCCACAGTTCCTTTTCATTGGAGCAGTTCTGGACACGACGCAGTTTCGGGCCTATCCTCCCGAACGGCGAGTCCGGGATATTCAGGCTATGATTCCGATCTTTCAGCCTTTATCCTGGGTTTCGGTACGGATGACCCTGAGGCTGCTGGGCCTCATGGCCTCCTGCATCCTGCTGGTCGATCATGCCAGATGGCATATGCGGGCTCTGCAGTGGGACCTGAAGTTCCAGTGGGCGCAGCACCAGGGCAACCTGTCCGATCACGTCCAGATCTTGGTGGGGACTGCAAGACAGTTGCAGTGGTGGCTCTCGAACCGGCAATGGGTCATGGGCAGATCCTCTCCCTTCCCCAGCCAGAGCACACAGTTGTGACGGACGCGTCCCTTCTGGGATGGGGCGGTCACATGGGAGAGGCGGAGATCAGAGGCCTCTGGTCTCCGGCGGAGTCCCGGCTCCATATCAACCTTCTGGAGTTCCGGGCGATCCGACTTGCACTCAAGGCATTCCTTCCCTCTGTCAAAGGGAAGGTAGTGCAGGTGTTCACAGACAACACCACCGCCATGTGGTACTGCAACAAACAGGGCGGGGTGGGGTCGTGGACCCTCTGTCAGGAGGCTCTGCGCCTCTGGACTTGGCTGGAACATCAGGACATGTTCCTGATGGTTCAACACCTGGCAGGTTCCCTGAACGCCAGGGCGGACGAACTCAGCCGCAGGTGCATGATGGATCACGAATGGCGTCTTCACTCGGAAGTGGCGCAAGGACTCTTTCAACAATGGGGAGAGCCTTGGTTAGATCAATTCGCCACCGAAGAGAACGCGCAATGTCATCAGTTCTGCGCGTTGGAATTTCCAAGGCGGCACTCGCTCGGCGACGCTTTTCGTCGCGAGTGGAGTTGCGGTCTGTTGTACGCCTTTCCGCCTATACCACTTCTACCCAGAGTGTTGAAGAAGATTCGGCACGACCGGGCCCAAGTCATCCTTGTGGCTCCGGACTGGGCTCGAAGAGTTTGGTATCCCGAGCTACTCAGTATGAGCGTAGATCCCCCGATCCGTTTGCCTCTTCGGGAGGATCTTCTGTCGCAGCAGCAGGGGACGGTCCTCGACCCAAACCTGTCCAGTCTACACCTGCTTGCGTGGAGATTGAGCGGCGGCAGTTGATTCCTTTCGACTTGCCTCCCGAAGTTTGTGATGTGATTCTGGCAGCCAGGCGTCCCTCCTCTAAGGTGGTATACGCCTGCAGGTGGAACAAATTTGTGGCATGGTGCACAGCAAAGGCTGTGAATCCCCTTTCTGCCCCTCTTTCTGAGGTTCTTCTGTTCCTTCTTTCCCTGGCCCAACAGGGTTCTGCCCTGGGTACCATCAAGGGCTATCTTTGTGCCATCTCGGCCTTCCTCAGGCTTCCTGATCAGCCCTCCCTTTTCAAGTCCCCTGTTAACAGGTTTCTAAAAGGCATTACACACCTCTTCCCTCCTGTTCCGTTTGTGATGCCTCAGTGGGACTTGAACTTGGTTCTTACCTTTCTTATGTGCGCTCCCTTTAAGCCTCTACATAACTGTCCTCTTCGTCTTCTGACTCTGAAGACAGCCTTTCTGGTGGCCATCGCCTCCGCTCGGCGGGTGAGTGAGCTCCAGGCTCTATCATGCAAACCTCCCTTTCTGTCTGTCCATCCAGACAAGGTTGTTCTTAGGACGCGTCCGTCCTTCTTGCCAAAGGTGGTTACTGCCTTCCACATTGGGCAGACCATCACTTTGCCTACCTTCTTTCCGCCTCCGCATCCTTCCAGAGAGGAAGAGAGGCTCCACCGTCTGGACCCAAAACGTGCGCTCTCCTTCTATATCGACCGCACGAAACACTTCCGGGTGGATGACCAGCTCTTTGTTGGCTACGTGGGCGCCAAAAAAGGTCGGGCGGTGCACAAAAGAACCATCTCCCGCTGGGTTACCTTGTGCATTAAGGCCTGCTATTCTTTGGCTAAGAAGGAGCCTCCTGTTGGGCTGCGTGCCCATTCCACCAGGGCAACGGCTGCTACCACGACTTTAGGCCGCGGTGTTCCGCTGCAGGTTATCTGTCAGGCAGCTACGTGGGCCTCGCTGCACACGTTTACAAAGCATTACTGCCTTGACAGTCAGGTCCGGAGGGTCGGCTTCTTTGGCCGTTCTGTCCTCCAGGACTTCCTTGTCTGATCTTTGTTCGCAGACCCACCACCGGGGTTGGTATTGCTGGGGTATCTATTCTAAGGTAAGGAATATGTCACTAACGGGTCTCTTTCAGATGCACGAGTTACTAACTTGTGTAACGATATATCTGTAAGAGACAGTAGTTAGTGACAGATTCCTTACCGCCCCACCCATCCTCCCCGTTCTGCGGAACTGATTTCTAGGGTTAAGGACATCCCTTTCAGGGCCCTAGTATTTTTCAGACACCTATGTCAGCTTCTTGCATGGCTCTGCATTCCTGGCGCGGAAAGTCGTGTACAGAACTGACGTCAGCGCGCAGGGGCGGCGTCTAAGTACTGCCCGCGACGTCATCCCGGCGATCACGACGACGGACGCGGAGCCGCACGACGCCGCCTACCGACGCGCAAGGGTACTGCTACGCAAAAAACTTTCCGGATCCAGCCTGACGCCTGGGGATATTCTAAGGTAAGGAATCTGTCACTAACGGGTCTCTTTCAGATGCACGAGTTACTAACTTGTGTAACGATATATCTGTAAGAGACAGTAGTTAGTGACAGATTCCTTACCGCCCACCCATCCTCCCCGTTCTGCGAACTGATTTCTAGGGTTAAGGACATCCCTTTCAGGGCCCTAGTATTTTTCAGACACCTATGTCAGCTTCTTGCATGGCTCTGCATTCCTGGCGCGGAAAGTCGTGTACAGAACTGACGTCAGCGCGCAGGGGCGGCGTCTAAGTACTGCCCGCGACGTCATCCCGGCGATCACGACGACGGACGCGGAGCCGCACGACGCCGCCTACCGACGCGCAAGGGTACTGCTACGCAAAAAACTTTCCGGATCCAGCCTGACGCCTGGGGATATTCTAAGGTAAGGAATCTGTCACTAACTACTGTCTCTTACAGATATATCGTTACACAAGTTAGTAACTTGTGCTTTAAGAACTTTCAGCATTAGAAGCTTTTGTGAAGTATATATTAACTTCACTCTGCACGTAATGTAAAGTCCTGTCAAATACACGTTTGCAAATGAAATTGTGACAAGCATAACCTTTTGCGTTCACTTGGATAAAGTGAAGCAGAGACTTGGTATCCAGTAGATAAAACGGCAAAGCACTGTTAATACATGTGTTCGAGGCATGTGAGCTGCAGAGCTCACACTGTGCATTAGATCGCCATCTGGTGTTGGGCTCGGATGCTTGCACTTTGTTGTTGTCTTCGAAGAAGTCTTTGTAGTCATGTGATAGGTGACTCCTCCTTTGGACAATAGTGCGCATGGGCATCGACTCCATCCTCAGATTGTTTTTTTCCGCCATCGGGTTCGGATGCAACTTCGACACTCCGGTTCGAAACTTGTTTTTTTGCAACGTTTTTCACTTTTCAACACCTGATACCGACATCAACATCTCGACGTCCCTTCCTCGATCTCCTTTCCAGCCGTCGACGCGGGCCGTTGGGTCCATCGACGCCGTAAGGCCTACTGCCCATGGAAAGGACGCCATTCCGAAAATGCCCCCAATGTGGAGCAAAGTTTCCTCACAGTGACCACCACCTGGTCTGTAATCGGTGCCTCTCACCAGACCATAACGAGGCCACTTGTCCGGCCTGCGCCTCCTTCCGCTCCAAAAAGACAATCCGCGATCGTCGAGCCCGAAGGCACATCATGGCGCAAAGGTCCGCTCCGGAACCCGTCAACATCTTCGATGAGGGTCCCGATGTTCCGGAAGAAGACTCCGAAGACCTCGCTATCATCTCCGAGGCAGAGGACTCCGACGGTTCCATCCCTCCAGGGCAGCGTGAGAGTACTACTGCCCCTGCCCCAACCCTCCCTGCAAAATCGAAGGCACCGGTCAGCACTTCGCCTACGGGCCCCAGTCAAGACCGTAAACGTGCTTCGGACGCCCCGCCTCCGGGCTCGGCACCGAAGAAGAAAACCAAGCCTTCTAGTTCCTCGGCACCGACCAAACCACATGTGCCCGTTACACCGGCACCTTCGGCGCCGAAACACAAAGACCACCCGGCGCCGAAATCCAGTTCGGTCCCCAAATCCGCCTCCAAGCACGCGGATCCCTCGGCACCGAAACCGAAGCTACTCGACACACCCCCTAAACTAAAGCCGGTCGAGCCTGTAGCTAAGCCGAAGGACGCCTCAACGCCTTCTAAAGCAAAGGAACATTTAAAGAAGCCATCACCACGTTCGGAACCGAAAAAGTCGGCGCCGAAAACTAATATTCAAGGGGAGGAACTGTTTACACTGGATCCCATCGATCCTAATCAACACAAGCTTTATATCAATCCTAAAACAGGGCACATTTCCTCTGTGCCACGTCACAAGCCTGTCCCTCCAAAGAAGGACTCTTCCACTTCCCCTATGCCTCCTTCTTCCCCTATACCTCTCTCTAACACCCCTCCTCTCCACATCCCTATCACCTCCTCAACCTGCGGATTCTACCCCACATGAGTATGAGGACAACATGGGGTACGGGGATGACCCTCATAACTTATTTCTGGATCCAGATAGTCCACCACAGGATGACTGGGGTTATAATGACCCCGCAGACCCTACAGACCTCCCCAGCCCTCAACCTTATCCCACAAAACCATCTCCACCAGATGATCACATAGGTTTTGGGCAACTCATACATAGGGCGGCCGTTTTTCATGGGGTGCATATTCACACCGACCAACCAGAAGAAGACTTTCTTCTAGACACCTTTGAACGGTCTCAAAAAACTGTTCAAACTTTTCCCATGATCAAGGGTGTCATTAAACACGCACCTGAAATTTTTAACGACCCAGTCAGAGCCAGGATCCTTAATCCTAGAGTGGATAAAAAGTATAGACCTGCCCCCGATGACCCCACCTACATCAAAGGTCAGCTCCCCCTTGACTCACTGGTCGTTTCTAATGCCAGAAAACGCGCCAATTCCCAAACTTCAGGGGATGCTCCCCCTGATAAAGAATCCAAATTGTTAGATTCCTCTGGCAAACGCGTAGCTGCGCAAGCCACCAACATCTGGCGCATCGCTAACACCCAAGCTCTACTAGCTAGGTACGACAGGGCACACTACGATCAGCTAGAAACCCTCCTCCAACATCTACCTGATCAATACAAAACACAAGCCACTGACCTCATTCAGGAAGGCAAACTTATTTCAAATGCCTCCATTAAGTGCTCCTTAGACGCAGCCGACACCGCCGCTAGGTCAGTTAACACTAGCGTGCTTATCAGACGACACGCCTGGCTTCGCATTTCAGGTTTTAAGCCAGAAGTCCAGACTACCATACTGAACCAGCCATTTAACCAAAACCAACTATTTGGTCCCGCTGTCGACACAGCACTAGAAAAGATGAAGAAGGATACTGACACTGCCAAATCAATGGGAGCATTGCAGTCCCCGCAGCAACGTGGCTCCTTTCGCCGCTCCTTTTACAGAGGGGCTCCAGGAATACCACCGCAGACAGTTCCTCTTCCTATCGAACAAACACCCAAACCTCTCCCAATAGAGGATACTTTAGGGGTGGTTACAGAGGCAACAACTCTAAGGGCAGAGGTCGAGGTAATAATAACAACACCCGTACCTCCACCACTCCCAAACAGTGACTTTCCTCCACTTCCCCCGACCACAACACCCCTGTCGGGGAAGGCTATCGCAGTTCCTGCCTGTCTGGAACTCCATTACAACAGACAGGTGGGTGAGACAGATTATCCAACATGGCTACTGCCTGGAGCTAACAGCTACCCCCCACCATACCACCCAGGCAGCGTCCAATGTCCACAGACCATCTTACACTTTTACAACAAGAGGTACTTTCCCTGCTTCAAAAGCACGCCATGGAGCCAGTGCCTCTGCTACAGCAGGGCACAGGGGTTTACTCCCTGTACTTCCTCATTCCCAAGAAGGACGGCACTCTCAGGCCTATTTTAGACCTCAGACCTCTCAATCAATACATACACTCAGATCATTTTCACATGATCACTCTCCAACAAGTGCTTCCCTTACTACAACAACAAGACTTCCTTGCCACATTAGACCTCAAGGACGCCTACTTCCACATTCCCATACATCCTGCTCACAGGAAGTATCTAAGGTTCGTTCTCAATGGGCAGCACTACCAGTTCAAAGTACTCCCATTCGGAGTCACCACTGCTCCAAGAGTGTTTACCAAATGCCTTGCAGTAGTAGCAGCGCATCTACGAAGACAACAAATACATGTCTTCCCATACCTGGACGACTGGCTTATCAAAGCCAAATCATTCAACCAGTGTGTCCAACACACCCACCAAACGATACAAACATTACACAACTTGGGGTTCACAATAAACTATACCAAGTCCCACCTTCAGCCCTCCCATGTCCTTCAATATCTGGGAGCCACAATAAACACTTCCACTGCTCTAGCTTACCCCAGCCCAGCCAGGATAGCCAGTATACAAACCCTTGTCCCCAGGTTTCAAATGCAACACTCTCTTCCAGCCAGAGTGTTTATGCAGCTAATCGGCATGATGGCATCCTGCATTTTTATCGTCCCTCATGCAAAACTTCAAATGCGTCCTCTACAAGAGTGCCTAGCGCGCCAATGGAACCAGGCTCATGGACATCTTACAGATCTGGTGTTGGTGGACAGCCGCACACATCGCTCTCTGCAGTGGTGGAACACCAACAATTTGTCCAAGGGGCGGCCGTTCCTAGAGCCGGTTCCACAAGTAGTACTAACCACGGACGCATCCCTTACAGGATGGGGAGCACACCTGTTACATCATACAACACAAGGCAAGTGGACCACTCAGCAGAAGCTGCTCCACATCAACCACCTAGAGTTACTAGCTATATTCCTAGCTCTCAAGTCCTTTCAACTCCACGTACAAAACAAAGCTGTCCTGATCCGAACAGACAACATCACAGCTATGTACTATATACAAAAACAAGGGGGACACACTCTCCACAACTGTCCCAACTAGCACAGGACATTTGGAGGTGGGCCATTCCACAAAACATATACCTTCTAGCAGAACACCTACCAGGGGTTCACAATCAGATTGCAGATCTGTTAAGTCGACAGACACAACAGATTCACGAGTGGGAACTACATCCACAAGTTCTTCTACCTTTCTTCCAGATGTGGGGCCAGCCAGACTTAGATCTGTTCGCCACACACCAAAACGCCAAATGCCCAACCTTCGCCGCCAGGTTTCCACACCCGCAGTCCAAGGGCAATGCGATATGGATGAACTGGTCCGGCAGATTTGTGTACGCTTTTCCACCGCTCCCACTCATCCCACTTGTAGTACGCAAGCTTCGACAACAGTCTCTCAAAATGATACTAGTAGCCCCTACATGGGCACGCCAACCGTGGTTCACCACACTACTGGAGCTATCAGTAGTCCCATACCAAAGACTACACCGCTCCCCAACAATGCTAACGCAGAGCCATGGAGAGATAATGCACCCAGATCCATCTCAGCTGAACCTTGCAATTTGGCTCCTGAAGTCCTAGAATTCGGTTACCTTAACCTACCCCCAGACTGCACGGATGTTATAAAAGAAGCTAGACGCCCAACTACCAGAGCCTGCTATGCAGCTAAATGGAAAAGATTCGCTATTTACTGCACTAATAATAACATCCAACCATTACAAGCCTCTACGCAAAACATCATTTGCTATTTGCTACATTTGCAAAGATGTAATCTTGCATACTCATCCATACGTCTGCACCTCGCAGCCCTTGCTGCTTACTTACAAAACAGACAACACTTATCACTATTCAAAGTTCCCGCCATTAAAGCCTTTATGGAAGGCCTTAAGCGGATCATACCTCCCAGATTACCACCTTCCCCAGTGTGGAATCTTAATATAGTACTTACCAGGCTCATGGGTCCACCTTTCGAACCCTTACATAAATGTGAACTTCAATTCCTTACATGGAAAGTTGCGTTTCTAATTGCAATCACTTCTCTCAGGAGAGTCAGTGAGCTACAAGCTCTAACTATACAAGAGCCTTTCTTACAAATACATCATAAAAAGGTAGTTCTCAGAACAAACCCAAAATTCCTTCCCAAAGTCATTTCGCCTTTCCACCTTAACCAGTCCGTAGAACTACCTGTGTTCTTCCAAAACCCAGATTCCGTGGCAGAAAGAGCTCTCCACACCCTAGATGTCAAAAGAGCCCTTATGTATTACATTGACAGAACCAAATCCTTTCGCAAAACCAAACAATTGTTTGTGGCTTTCTCTCCACCACACAAAGGTAATCCCATCTCAAAAGCCGGGGTTGCAAGGTGGATTGTTAAATGTATCCAAATCTGCTACCAAAAGCCAAACGCACATTATCAGTTCCCCCTAGAGCGCACTCAACACGCAAACTAGGGGCCTCCATGGCATTCTTAGGGAACATTCCCCTAGAAGACATATGTAAGGCAGCCACGTGGTCTACAACACACACCTTCACTAAACACTATTGTGTTGATGTGCAAGCCAAGCAACAAGCTTCCGTGGGCCAAGCTGTCCTTAAAACCCTTTTTCAAACTACTGCAACACATACAGGTGACCACCGCTAGGGGAGATACTGCTGTACAGTCTATGCACAGTGTGAGCTCTGCAGCTCACATGCCTCGAACGGAAAATGCTACTTACCAGTATGCATCTGTTCTTGGCATGTAGAGCTGCAGATCCTCACACGCCCACCCACCTCCCGGGACCTGTATGTGCTCCAGTCCTATCTTAATTAGATACACACACATGGACATCTCTTTTCTTTTCTACTAACTCCATCACTCCCCAATATGGCGAAAAACAATCTGAGGATGGAGTCGATGCCCATGCGCACTATTGTCCAAAGGAGGAGTCACCTATCACATGACTACAAAGACTTCTTCGAAGACAACAACAAAGTGCAAGCATCCGAGCCCAACACCAGATGGCGATCTAATGCACAGTGTGAGGATCTGCAGCTCTACATGCCAAGAACAGATGCATACTGGTAAGTAGCATTTTCCTTTTCTAATGATTAAGATGTTGAAGTTGGTCCTGTAGCCTTGAAGGATTTGTGATGCAAATCCACTTTTACCTTAAAGACATGTCAACAATTACATAGCGCTCGCTAATCTGTGTAAAGCACGGGAATATATCACATTTCTGTAGTGCTAGATTTGCAGTTTTCACACCCCTCATGTAAAATCCCATTGTCTAACCATGAGTTGACACGAGTGCATCTAATAAGAGGCATGTCTGAGGTTCTAGCGGATGACCTATAAGATTGACATCCTTAATCTGGAAAACAAGCTGTTTTAGAATCCTACTTCCAAATTGTACGAGTATGCAAAGCATGTGCATCTATAACGGGCACCTAAATGCAGCACATTTTGTTAGCATGGTCACCATCAAGCATAAAAGTCTATAACATTGAGATGGCTGTCGAATAATGCACAGAAACTGTCTGCAAAATGTGATGGAGCTGAATGCTAAAGTAGTTAACTGATTGGTTTTTCCTTTCAGACAATTGAGAGCTTTGCAGTCCAGGAAAAGCAAATGGAAGTGTGTGAAGTGTGTGGAGCCTTTTTAATTGTAGGAGATGCACAGTCCAGAGTAGATGACCATTTGATGGGAAAGCAGCACATGGGTTATGCCAAAATAAAATCCACTGTTGAAGAGTTAAAAGTAAGTAAGCTTTGTTTAACTATATTGTGATTAAGTTGTCCGCTTTTCCATGTTTTATGGAGTATCCCCTATTCTTTAAGTCTTACTAAAAAAGAAAGAGGGGGTTCCTTGTGTAACTGAGTAAATAATAAGTACTCATTGAGCATCTCTTCCTACAGGTGTGAATCGGTAACACAGTGAAAGAGGGAGAAAGAGAAATTCCCCTGTACAGTTAAAACCTAACATTAAAGCACTATCATCATTGATTCAAACCCTTGCCTAAAATATATTTATTTTTTACATATAGTCCCGTCAAATATAAAGACAATAATTGCAGTGAACTGTTTGGTCAGTCGTTAAATGCATCGAAAAACATAGGAAGCAACAGTTACTGACAACGATTAAATCCACTATTTGGGACCTGTTTTATTATGCAGCCCAGCATCCAAATCACAATGACTAGCACTGTCGGTTGATTTAACTTTTTTTAAAATCTATTTGAGCAAGGAACTCAGTCCTTTTACATTGTTAAAAGCCAGTATTTTTCTGCTAGGCTGGGCAAATACATGTCGCTCGTGTCCGAGCGAGAGAGCTGCTATTCGGCGTCTAAAGACGCGAGTGCTGTGAACTTGATCAGCGAGGACTCTCCCGGCTTCCAGAGAGAATCAAATACGATATGAGGACTTTACCACAGTCCTCAGAATATGGATATTCATTTGAAACATCATAGAGTAGAGATTGGACCTATTTTTGCGAGAAACGCCTATAAATTATTTTGAGGAGATATCAAGAAGGTGGTTAATCTGACAACGGATCATCGCTCTGTACTGTACGGATCTCAGGTTATGCCACAGACTTATTATCTCTGGAAGGACTCTCCAGGGAATAGCGTTGTACACATTGCTTCTTGGACATAAGGAGGCCGAATACTTAATATTAAGAATTGCAAGCACACCTGGATAATAAGGACCTTCTTTAAGATCCCGGTTTTTTAAGAGTCTTGAGAAAGTCTTGGGGAGACACCCCCCCACCCCAAATGTGACGAAACACGTGGTGGCTAAAGCTTACAAGATTGCCTAAAGAAGAGGTCGAAGCACTGTAAAATAAATCCATATCATCGAGAACTGTTCTTCTCTTTATTTTATACACTGTTTTGTATACCAAGTTCTTATATAATCACCAGTGCCTCATACTGTTGAAAGAAAGGCAGGCTTCCCACATGCCATGAATTCGAAAGCGCCTTTTCTAAAGCACCCTCTCCCCGTTAATAACCAGTTCTCTTTTCCTCCGCTGATTGCAGTGTGGCTCATTACCTACTAAAAGGACTGGAGTAAAATGACTTCTCTTGGTTCGATCTTTCTGAGCCGAAAACAGTCCTGTCTTCCTAGAACTAAACTTTAGAAAAGCAGGCATCTTTCTCCCAAAGTGCTGTAGTTTTTACTTTAATTTCTCATTATTAAAATCATTTTAACAAAGAGGATAATAGTGGAAACTATTCACTAATTCAAATTTGGGTGTTTCTGAGGTCCAGTATGGTGATAAGAGAAACTGTTCTCTGTACACAAATCTCATAATGCTACCCTTTTGAAAGAACTAATCTTGCAGGTAAGAAACTTTCAAAATCAGTTTGACAGATGTCCTTGCACTTTGTGGTCTGAAGCTGTTATCAGATTATAGTTTAGTTTAAAATTTTTGGTTATTTTACTGTCTAGATCTTAAACTTGAGTTTTCATGTTTGCGGGAATTCTTAATAGGCAAAAATGCGTAAGAAAACTGAAGAACCTGAGCTTGATGAACGTTTACAGAAAGAAAGGGAAAGAGAAGAAAGGGAGCGTGAAAGAGAAGAAAAAGAGAGAATTAAACGCAGAGAGGAGGAAGAGGAAAAAGAAAAGGCTCGGCATCGGGAAAGGCAGAAAAGAAGTGGATCTCGCAGTAGACATTCAAGCAAAACCTCTGACCGGCTAAGCAGTAGGTCCCGTGACCACCGAAGCTCAAGAAGCCGTGATCGAAGACGCAGCAGGTTTGTGAACATCTATCAGTTAATGATAAATTATGTTATTTGAAGTATTTTCAATGTTTAATTAAAAAGTGAGGTTTACCATGAAAGTGAAACGCTGTGCTGTAATATCCTTGCAGTCTAAGTGGGCACATGCTTTTCAGATGGATAGTACCACAGGTGGCAATGACCAGAAAGGTGAAGTTCCCTAGTAATCCCAGTTCTCCACTGTAGGGATCTTCATTGAATTTATAAACCTAGAAAATCTCTGCCTGTATTGAAGTTTCTCTTTCTAAAATTAATTTTCAAACAACAATTAAAACGTCTAGTTGTAAGTTGGTTTCTCAGTTCCACTTTTGGCTAGGGAATATAAAGTGGGACATAGAGATAGATAAGTGTTACACTATGAGCTTAATTTTGACACCATCGTGTTAAAGTAGCCAAAATGTTTTTCTGCTCCATAGAGCAGCTGCAGCATTCATTTTGAAGCAATAGTCCGAAAAAGATCATTGTGAGAAAGTGCCCTCTTTCTGCATGGTTGCACCCACTTTTTGCTGAATTGCTGATGTGCTTTGACTGAGTGTGCCCTGGGCTCCTGCTAATCAGGTACCCAGGGCCTATGTTCTTTCCCTAAAACTGCAATGATGCCTAAACCCAATTGGCATCTCTGGCCACAGGTCAGCCCCTGGTAAATGGCACCACAGGTACCCAGGGCACTGTGACCACAGAAGGCCTCCAAGGGCTGCAGCACTTATTGTGCCACCCTTAGAGGTCCTGTACCATTACACTCACACACTGCCTTTGCAGGCTGCGTGTTTTGGTGCAGAACAAAGTGAAGAGTCGACATGGGTCACATCTCTGTGTGCCATGGCTACAACCCACTGCCCTGGCATAGATTAGTCACCCCTCAAGCTGGGTGCACTATACCAGTGGTGAGGGTACAGGTGCATGAGCCCTGTACCCCTACAGTGTCTTAGTCCGTACTTAGACATTGTAAGTGCAGTGCTGCCATTAAGAGTATATGGTGCTGGGAGTTGGTCAATGCGAACTCCACAGCACCATAATGGCTACACTGAAAACTGAGAAGCTTGGTATCAAACTTCTTTAAGCACATTAAACCCACACTGATGCCAGTGTCGGATTTAATGAAAAATGCACACAGAGGGCATCTTAGAGATGCCCCCTGAAAACTAACCTACCACTAGTGTCCAGGCTGAGTGGCTGCTTTCAGCTGCCACCACCAGACATGTTTCTGGACCCCTGGGTCGAGAGCCTGTTGCTCCTGGGGGCCTGAAACAATGCACATCCTGGGACGAGGTGCCAAGCCTCCTCCCCCAGGATGGGCAGAGTTCACGAAGAGGAAGCTTCAAAGGCTTGCCGCCTTTGTGAGCTTCCCCAGGCCATTTGCTGCTTTCAGCAACTGGTCCCCACTGGTTCTGACCCCCACTTTGGGCGGGAGAACCGGCGGGAAAAACAAGTGAGAAAGAGAGGTGTGCCCACCTCTGCCAACTCCACCCCTCAGGTGGGGGAGGCGAGGTGTGGGATTTAATGAAAAATGCACACAGCGGGCATCCTTGAGATGCCCCCCGAAAAACGACCAGCCTCTGGTGGGTTCCCTGACTGGTACACACCAGCCTGCCACCACGAGACATGTTTCTGGGCCCCTAGGGTGGGAGCCTACGCTCCCTGAGCCCAGAAACAAAGCCTTTCCTGGGTGGAGGTGTACACACCTCCCCCAGGCCAGGAAGAGCCATCTGTGGCAGGGGAGCTTCAAAGGCCTGGCAGCCTTTGTAATGCGACCCCCCAGCCTCTCCTGCTATCAGGAGCAGGCCCCCTTCCTGTCTCCCCTCCCTTTCGGCGGGAAGACAGGCGGGAAAAACTAGCCAGCCCAGGAGGTGTGCCCACCTCTGCCAACTCCACCCCTCAGGTGGGGAGGCGAGGTGAAGCCCACTCTCCAGTGCTCGCCATCTTGCAGATGGCAGGCACTCCCCAATCAGGACTAGGGATTGTGCTCACTCCCCCACGTGGGGTGAGCACACCAAGAGTGTAGTCACCCTAAGGTCAGTAGCCCATTGGCTACTGACCTCAAGACCCCTAAAACGCCCCCTAAATACAGTATTTAGGGGGCAGCCCTGAACCAGGAAGGCAGATCCAGAAACGACAAGAAGAAAAGGACCGAACTGCCGTGCAGCCTGCTAACAAGAGGAAGACAACAACTGACTTGCCCCCAGCCCTACCGGCCTGTCTGCCCTCGAACCTGCTTCCTGCGAAAACCCGGTGTGTCCTGCAGCCAGCAGCCTCAAGAACCCCGGAGGACCTGCCTGCCTTCACTTCTGAAGCCTGCTTCTCCCGTGAACACCGGATTTGTTCAAACACAGCAACCTCTGGCAGCAGCCGGAAACCGCAAATCCAGCCCACTCTGCACCCGCCGACCCCGGCCCGAGGTCGAGTGGGAAAACACCAAGAGGTGGTCCCCCCGGCGATCCTGACCCGAGATCCGGCGACTCCTGACCTGCCTCAAGCCTCCAGACGACGCCTACAGCCTAAATCCAGAGGGCCCCCCCTACCGCGACCAGAGCGGGTAAGAAAATCCGACCCTAAAAGGCACCCCTGCACCCGGCCCCACGGCCCTGTGTGCCCCAAGCAACGGTGCCTAACCAACCCTTACCTACCCAACTTACCTCTCAAAGTGGTGGTCTCATCCAGGAGGTCCTCGTCCAAGAGCCTGCAGTGTTTCCAAACCGGAGGTTCCCCATAGACTACAACAGGGCTTCTGACGCCAAAACAGCACCCTGCACCCAGCCGCCCGAGTGCCGCGGAGGGTGCCCTTTTGATACCTACTTGTTTCCCCATTTGCCCCGAGTCTACAACCAGGAGCTTTGCTCCCACAACCCAGTGGCCTGCTTGCCAGCAGCCACCAACCGGAGACCCCCTATCCTCCATAGGATAACATTGGGCCTCAACACTCTGCACCCGGCCGCCCTAGTGCCGCTGAGGGTGCAACAACAGTGCATCACTGACCCTGGGAGACCCCTGAGTCTAACCCCAGAACCCTAACTCCAAAGACCGAATACTTATCTCGAAACCGATAACCTGTTTTTCCTCATAGGATAACATTGACACTTTTTTCTCCCAAAAAGTTTCTAAGTGTCGACTTTTGAAAACTAAGAATATTCCTTAAAAATCGCACAAATAACCTAAACAAATTTTCTCAACTATTTGCAGGAAAGGTCCAAGTACTGAATCTAGTTATCCAGCACTGAGTAGGAAAAGTAACGTAAAAGTAACTTACCTGTGAATTGAATTTCCTTCCATAGGATAACATTGGTGGTTCTATGTGAAAAAGTTTCTAAGTGTCAACTTTTGAAATACAAGAATATTCTTTAAAAATCGTACATCTAACTAAAACGCATTTTCTCAACTGTTTTCAGGAAATGTCCCAGTGCTGAATCTAGGATCCAGCACTGTTAGAAAAAGTAATCCGAAAAGTAACTTACCTGCAATTTACAGGAAAAGCCTATGTATTCAATGTACTGGTCCAAAAAGTTTTTAAGTGTGGACTTTTGAAATCTGAAAATATTCTCTAAAAATCGTACAAACTACAAAAACGTAATTACTTACCTGTTTTAAGTAAATGTCCCAGTGCTGAATCTATGAGTCCAGCACTGGATTACAAAAGTAACACAAAAGTAATTTTACCTGCATTTACCTTAAAAAGCCATTCATTTCAATGTACTGCATTTACTAAGTATTGCAACCTACTGCATCCCCTGTATATCAAATCAAGTACAATCTTCATTGCTTTTTAAAACTGTGTACAACAAGTAACTTATTACTGAAAAGAATTGAATGCTTACCTGTATCAGGCTTGCTTGGTTCTAAAATAAAATAACAGTATATTTTTTTATACAAAAACAATTGGCCTAGAGTTCAGTTCTTGAGTGTGTGAATTCATTTGCTGACTGAGTGGGTACATCAAATGCTTAACACTGTCCTCTGATACTGCCTTACTGCTCGACCAAGCTACCACTATTAGAGAGTAAGGTTCTATCTAACTTTAACCTCTGCCTACCTTTGGGGACTCTTGGACTCTATACACACTATACCTCACTTTGGTGCAGTATATCTAGAGCCAGTTTCTTACAGTGCCTCAGAAGTACAGGGAGTTCCTCCTAACTTTAGCTCATGACATCCCTCTAGCTGGGCATTTGGGCCAAACCAAAACCTGGAAAAGGCTAGTTAGCCACTTTTACTGGCCCCAGATGCACCAAAAAGTAAAGGAGTTTGTCAGCTTGTGTGTCACCGGTCAAGCCAGTGGCAAGACAGGTAACCACCCAAAGGCCCCTTAATTCCACTACCAGTGGTTGGGGTTCCCTTTGAAAGGGTAGGTGTGGACATAGTGGGTCCACTTGACCCTCCCACAGCATCAGGAAACAAATTCATTCTAGTGGTAGTGGATCATGCCACTAGGTAACCAGAGGCAATTCACCTTAGGACTACTACAGCTCCTGCAGTAGCCAAGGCCCTCATTGGTGTCTTCACCAGGGTAGGGTTTCCTAAGGAGGGGGTTTGACAGAGGTTCCAACTTCATGTCTGCTTACATAAAACATATGTGGAAAGAGTGTGTAGTGCAGTACAAGTTTACTACACCCTATCACCCACAAACCAATGGCCTTGTTGAGAGATTCAACAAGACATTGAAAGGCATGATTATGGGGCTCCCTGAAAAACTCAAAAGGAGATGGGATGTCCTCTTACCATGCTTGCTTTTCGCTTACATAGAAATGCCACAGAAGGGAGTAGGGTTTTCCCCCTTTGAACTTCTGTTTGGCCATCCTGTGAGGGGACTGCTCGGTCTTGTAAAAGAGGGTTGGGAGAAGCCTCTCCAAGAACCCAAGCAAGATATTGTGGACTATGTGCTTGGCCTAAGGTCCAGAATGGCCGAGTACATGGAAAAGGCATCCAAGAATCTTGAGGCCACCCAGGAGCTTCAGAAGCACTGGTATGGCCAAAAAGCTGCACTGGTAGAATTTCAACCTGGGCAGAAGGTGTGGGTTTTGGAGCCAGTGGCACCAAGGGCTCTCCAGGACAGATGGAGTGGCCCTTACCCTATCCTAGAAATTAAGAGTGAGGTCACCTACTTGGTTGACCTCTGCACAAGCAGGACACCCAAAAGGGTTATCCATGTGAACCGCCTGAAGCACTTTCATGACAGGGCTGACATCACCATGCTGATGGTGACTGATGATGATCAGGAGACAGAGAGTGAACCTCTCCCTGATCTCCTCTCATACAGCCCAAAAGATGGGTCAGTGGTTGGGGTTGTCTTTTCAGACACCCTCTCTGCCCAACAGCAGACTGATTGCAAGCAAGTCTTGCAGCAGTATGCAAAGCTATTTTCCTTGCCCCTGGTCAGACAAACTGTTGTACCCATGATGTGGACACTGGTGACAGTTCACCTGTGAAAAACAATCTATCGACAGTCTGATCAAGTCAAGGAAAGCATCAGAGCTGAAGTCAGCAAGGTGCTGGAGTTGGGGGTTATTGAACCCTCTGAGAGCCCCTGGGCCAGCCCAGTGGTTCTATTCCCCAAACCTCATCCACAGGGTGGAAAGAGAGAAATGAGATTCAGTGTGGACTATAGAGGGCTCAACTCCGTCACCATGACAGATGCTCACCCTATCCCAAGAGCAGATGTACTGATAGATAAATTGGGTGCAGCCAAATTTCTAAGTACCTTTGACTTAACTGCAGGGTATTGGCAAATTGGCATGGCCCCAGGAGCAAAAGAAAAGACCGCATTCTCCACACCTGTGTTCTTTCCCCAAAACTAACCCAAACCCAATTGGCATCTCTGGCCACAGGTCAGCCCCTGGTAAATGGTACCACAGGTACCCAGGGAAGACCTCTGAGGGCTGCAGCACTTATTGTGCCACCCTTGGAGGACCTGTACCATTACTCTCACACACTGCCTTTGCAGGCTGCATGTTTTGGTGCAGAACAAAGTGAAGTCGACATGGCACACATCTGTGTGCCATGCCTACAACCCACTGCCCTGGCATAGATGTCATCCCTCTAGCTGGGTGCACTATACCAGTGGTGTGGGTACAGGTGCATGAGCCCTGTACCCCTACAGTGTCTTAGTCCGTACTTAGACATTATAAGTGGAGTGCTGCCATTAAGAGTATATGGTGCTGGGAGTTTGTCATTACGAACTCCACAGCACCATAATGGCTACACTGAAAACTGAGAAGTTTGGTATCAAACTTCTCAGCACATTAAACCCACACTGATGCCAGTGTGGGATTTAATGAAAAATGCACACAGAGAGCATCTTAGAGATGCCCCCTGAAAACTAACCTACCACTAGTGTCCAGGCTGAGTGGCTTCTTTCAGCTGCCACCACCAGACATGTTTCTGGACCCCTGGGTCGGGAGCCTGCTGCTCTTGGGGGCCTGAAACAATGCACATCCTGGGACGAGGTGACAAACCTCCTCCCCCAGGATGGGCAGGGTTCACGAAGGGGAGGCTTCAAAGGCTTGCCGCCTTTGTGAGCTTCCCCAGGCCATTTGCTGCTGGTCCCCACTGGTTCTGACCCCCACTTTGGGCAGGAGAACCGGCAGGAAAAACAAGTGAGGAAGAGAGGTGTGCCCAGCTCTGCCAACTCCACCCCTCAGGTGGGGGAGGCGAGGTGAAGCACAACTGTCCCCGGCATCTTGCAGATGGGGGGACTCAGCCAACCAGGGAAAGGATGGGGGGGACTCAGCCAACCAGGGAAAGGCTTATGCCCCCCTGTTTATGTCCTCTAAACCTGCAAGAGAAACTCCAGGGATGTACAGAATTTCCTGTAATCAACCAATACCAGGTCTTTTTTCTTTTGAATCATGACATCAGAAAGCAGTTGCATATAGTTCTGTGCCAGAACGTCTGTACATGGGTAGCTGTGTGCTCTACAAATATCTATAATAATAATAGTTATACATGAACCTTCCTCTCCCTGCAACACCATCTCTTTTGGGCAGCATGGTTATGGTTTTTGTCTGAATCCTGATTGTGTTTAGTGAGCAAAAAGAAAACAAATGGTAGATGGATGGTCCTCTGTTCCACCATGCTGACGTGGTGCGTCTTTTCTCATTCTGATCTCATAGGATGGTTAGTCCTAAACGCTGACTAGAATATATATAATATCCTCTTTTGTTGATATAAAAAAAACTATTTTTTCCACCCTATGTGTATACTAAATTGGCTAGGTTTAATTTGCTTTTTTCATTAAACGAGGAGCCAGTAAATCAACAAATTTATTGGGAAAGGTGAGGGACTAGTTTCACATTTGTGTACCTTGTGTAGGAAAGTACTTCTTTTGGCGTTGTTACCCCCCACTTTCTGCCTGCCTTTGAATACAACTTTGACTGAATGTGCACTGGGTTCCTCTTAATCAGGTTCCCAGTGCCTGTGATCCTTTCCAAAACTGTACCTTTGTTTCCACAATTGTCACTCCTCCGGCCCACTCTATAAGGCTTTTGTAAAAGGTACCAGTGGTACCAAGGGCACCAAGGGCATTGTGACCAGAGGGGGTCTCTAATGGCTGCAGCATGTATTATGCCACACTAAGAGACCCTCTCCAAAGACATGCACACTGCCACTGCAGCCTGCGTGTTTTGGTGCAGCTAAAAGTGAAGAGTCGACCTGGCACACGTCCCTGTGTGCCAGGCCTGCCAGCACTGCAAGAGGCATAGGTATGTCACCCCTACAGCAGGCCTTACATCCCTAAGGCAGGGTGCACTATATCTCTTGTGAGGGCATAACTGCATGAGCAGATATGCCCCTATAGTGTCTAAGTCCATATTTGGACATAAGTGCATAGTAAAGCTATACTGATTACTTGGGCTGGGAGCTTGTTAATGCGAGTTCCACAGCTCCATGATGGCTTCACCGGGTCCTAAAATGTTTCATACCAAACATTTCAGATTAATGAGCTCATACTGATGTCAGTGTTGGATTCATTAATAAATGCCCTCAGATGGCACCTCAGAGGTGCCCCCTGAAAACCTGCCAAACCACTAGTGTGTGGCTGACTGGTCTGCACCAGTCTGCCACTCCCAGACATGTTTCTGACCCCCTGAGGTAGGAGCCTTGTGCTTTCGTGGGTTATGTTAGTAGGAACTTCTAAAGCGCACGGTCACCAGAAGGTTTCATGGCGCTAATCTTGGACAATGTTGCGGCGCAATAGACTATGCGTAGGCTTGCTCAAACAACCAGGTCTTAAGCACCTTTCTAAACCCCAGCAAGTTGTCGCACATCCTGATTGCCAGAGGTAAAGAGTTCCAGAATTTAGGGGCAAGGTAAGAGAACCTACGCCCACCCTGACGTTTGAGTTTAATGGCAGGGATAGTCAATAAGTGAGAATGGGCTGAAACAAAGCCTGCTCTGGGTGGAGGTGCTTCACACCTACCCCAAGCAGGAACAGCATTCAAGGGCGGTTAGCCTCAAAGGCTTCCTGCCCTTTGTTATGCTAACCAGGGCCTCTCCAGCTAGCGGATATGCCTGCCCCCCTAACCAAGCCCCACTTTTGGCAGGCTGGTCGGCGGGAAAATTAGAGAGCAGGAGAAGTGTGTCCCCTCTCAGCCAGGTCCCTGTATGAAGGCGTTATCCGAACAGGTAACGTCCCCCAGTTGCACAGCGTACCTCCAAGTGAGGTGATTAATCCAATGAATCAAAGTAAGATTGCTTAGGTCTCAGCAACTTTAATTTTCAATGTGACTTCTTAGTCAAGGTTTCTGATTAATGTCAAAGGAAACGTGATTCACAACATGGTAGATGAGTAAATGCACATCAGTGGGAACAGACCCAATGCATTTCGAGCTAGGCCCTTCATCAGGGGACTTTAATCTAAAAAATGAAACAGGAAACAGAGTGCCATTAGATGAAAAGAGGTCTAAAACGAGACAAACTTATCGTGAAACATGCTAAATGTGCACACTAAAGATCCAAAAACGTGCTTTAAATGGGCAAACGTACCCGTAAAGAAAGGAGGAGAAAAAATGTGAGCAACACTGTATCGGATAAAGCGTGTGAAGATTAAAGATCAGCTGAACCCATGTGTGATGGTTCGGAAAAGGTAAAACATGCTCATGTTCGCTCGTAACCGCGTTTGAGAACAGCGGTGGCTTGAGTAGTGTGCCAAGGGGGGCCTCGTGCAATTATATAAACTGTGTCTGATTAAAAACTGAAAAACATGAAGTTCGGCAGAAGGGACGTTGAAATCGACGTGATGTCAGGTGAAGCTTCATGCAATGGTGTAAACGACGAGTATAAAAAAACTGAAAAACGGGTTGATTAAAAAAAGTAATCACCATAAAAGTGTGAAAACTTATTGTTTGATAAGGTAAAGCAACCCGGTAATGGAACAATATCCGAAGTGCAGAGAGTGCGGAGGATACAGTGACATTAACAAGCACGGTGATATGAAAACGGCATAAAAAACGTGGTCCAGAGTGCAAAAAAGATGGTAATATGCAAGTTGCTAACTTGCGGGAAGCATGCTCATTAAGGTGACTTACCGGTATAAATGAATAAACGGATCCGTCTGTGGGTGTACTGCAGGCGGTGTGAGTAGGTTTGGAAACATGCCGGAAACAAATAAGATCCGGATATAGTGAAAAGTGACCCACAAGTGGATACCCGTTCGCGAAAAGGACGAGGATCGAGTGCACAGTGGCGGCCATCTTTAAAAGTGTCGAATGAAAAGAAAATGTATGAAATTAAGGGATAGTCAAATAAAATAGTAAGAAGAATCAAAGAATAAAAACGATACACACCAAATAGTGAACATTATAAGGAATGAATACATAGGTGTGGTAATGTGAAAAAAACAGTGTATTTATGAAATAGTGAAGAGCAAACCTCTGAATAAAGATCCTGGTCAAATTGAATTAAGAAGGAAAACATGGCGTGGGGCCCATGTTGTGAATTAGTGAAGTGTAAAAAATGTAAAGGAAAGTAATAAATCTCCGGTTAGGAGGGACAAAGATGGGGTAAGTCCTAATGACATGAAGGGATCGACGGTGTAAACTATGTGAAAATGAAAGTCAGAGATAGGTAACGGTATAAGATCATTAACAAAAATTAATGAGAAATAAAAGACAAGCAGGATACAGGCCAATGATCAAAGTTCAAATAGTTGGAGAAAGCAGCCAAACTCAATACGATCATTGAGTCCATTGGGTGCGGTTGTGTCCAAAAATTTTATCCAGAACAGTTCACGTTGTAGTAAAGATTTTCGATTCTCTGCCTTCTTCGATGGCGACATTTTCAAGCACAAAGAACAGGAGCTGACTGATATTATGTTTGAATTCTGCAAAATGGGTGGCAATGACAGATTTCTGGTTGACAGTTCTAATATTGCTCTTGTGTTCATTGAGACAAATTTTAATCTTGCGTTCAGTCTTGCCGACGTATCCAATGCCGCAGGGACATTTCAAGAAATACACTAAATTCTTAGTGTCGCAGGTAGCTGTCACTTTCAATTTAATTTTATTGCCTTTACGTGGATGGGTCACAAACAGTCCCTTAATGATATTGTTGCAGTTGTTGCTGTTCAAGCATGGGATGGTACCCAAGTAGTGTACTTTGGCATTCGGTGGCTTGAGTTTCAGTAAGTCTTTGATGTTTTTACTGCGTTCATAGGCGAAAAGGGGTGGTGTAGAAAAAATGTCTTTGAAGTCAGGTTCTGATCGTAACATGCCCCAATGTTTTAAAATGGTGTTTTTGAATTTACCACTCTGTTGAGAAAACTTGGAGACTAAGACTGTTCGATCTTGTTTCTCGTGTTTGGTGGTGTTCAAAAGATCTTCATGAGTTTTGGTATTCACCCGGGTTTGGGCGAGATCTAGAATGTCAGAGTGGTAACCCCGGTTCTTGAAACGTTGGAGCATATCATGGGTATTTGTGGTTAGGTTGTCTGCATTAGAAGTGATGCGCTTAACTCTGAGTAACTGAGAATAGGGCAAATGTTTTTTCAAGGAGTATTGATGGAAACTTTAAAAGTGTAGCAGGTTATTGCGATCAGTCTCTTTTCTCTAAGTGTTTGTTTCGAGGGTTGTGCCAGTGTTCGTTATGGATAGGTCTTGAAAGCCGACTGTTGAATTGCTGATATGTGTAAATTCAATGCGGTCATTGACTTTAATAAGATCTTGTATGGCTCTTATTAGTTCTAATTGAGTACCTTTCCATAACAAAAAGATGTCGTCAATGTAACGAACATATAACTCAAAATTGTTAATCCATGGGTCCATGGATAAATGTGATCAAGTTCAAATTTGTACATGAAAAGATTTGCATAACAAGGAGCTGCGCAATTCCCCATTGAAGTTCCGTTCAGCTGAAGAAAAAATTCATTGTTGTGTTTGAAATAACTACGATATAGGGTATAATTCAATAGTTCCAGCAAAAAAACTTTGAGGTCCTGATCTAAATTGGCTGAATTAAAGTATTGTTCGACAGCGTTGATGCCCATGTCGTGAGGAATAGATGTGTATAAAGACTTTACATCGATAGTACACAGCCACATATTCTGAACATTTTGCCGATTGAGAGAGTCAATTTTCTTCAGGAAGTCATTGGTGTCTTTAACATATGTAGACATCTGTTGAACAAGCGGTTGAAGGTGTCTGTCCAGATATTTTCCGATAGGTTCGTGAATTGTCCTACGAGTGGATACAATCGGACGAAATGGAGGTTTTTAAAATTTTTGTGTATTTTCGGAAGCCTGTGTCTGCTGGGGCTTTTGGGATTATCCGAAAATAGGAATTGTTTATTCCGTTCAGTGATGGTGCCACGTGTAACCGCGGTGTCTAGAATGTGTTTCAAAATCTTTTTAAATTCATCAATCGGATTGCCATCCAAATTCATGTATGTAAGTGTCATTAATGTGAGATTCAATATTCTCTTTGTAAAAGTCAGAATCCATGATAACAAGTGTGCCACTCTTATCAGCATTGGTGCACATAATGGCAGGATTGCTAGAGAGTTTGTTCAGAATATCGCGTTCTTTGCGGGACAAGTTAGAATGTAGATTCCTCTTGGATTTGAAATTTTTTTGGATGTCTTGTTTCACAAAGATTTCAAAAGAATCTAGTATTTTGTGGCTTATAGGAGGGACAAAGGTACTTTTGCTCCTAAGACCTAAGAGGGTATCACTCTCTGGTTGTGATGGATTATCCAAACCGTTGTGGAAAAAATGTTTCAAGCGCAAGGTGCACATAAATTAAAAAAAATAATTTCCATTTCGAGTTGGTTGGAATGGTAAGTTGGGACGAATGAGGTCCCTTTTTGGAGAACATTGATTTCTGAAAGACTCAACGGATGTGAGGAAATGTTAATGACAAGCTCAGGTTCATGATTCATTTCTGTCTCCTGGTTATTCTCTTGGAAGATAAGCTGTCGTGTCTTTTTCCGCTTCTCCGGTTGCCCCGTCTGGTTCGTCTGAGGTGTGTTGGCCTTGGTCTAAAGAAACCTGGGATGTGCTGGGATTTTGTATGTTGTCACCAGTTGAGTTAGAACCTTGAGTTTTCTCAGTTCCTCTTACTGCGGTTTTGGAAAGTTTGTTCACTGTCAGTAGATAAAGTTTCAGTGTCAGATGTCTTAAATGAAGGTCGATTTTGACGACGACTGGCATACATTTCGGCCCGGTTATAAACTTCGCCCAACTTGTAGTCAATAGTATCACGTTTAAATTTTCATATCTTTCTTTCTTGTATTTCTTTGGTGTGTTTATCAAGTTGAGCATTGATGTCTGTGAGCATTTTTGTCCAATCATCCGCACTGAGTTTTGTGGATAATTCTTGTTTCAGTTGTACGATTTCACAGTTGAGCTCTTCCAAAAGTTTAGATAATTCTTCCACAATAAGTAGGATAAGATCCAGGGAGCACTTGTTGAGGATGGAGTACCATTTTTCTATGAATTTTGTTTTGTTCAAACAAAGAGTAGGTTTGAGTGCGATTCGCAGGACACGTGGAATACGCTGGACTCGATGGTACTTGATGAGGGTACTCATGTAGGCGCTGGATGATTTCTCTCTTCATTACATTAACAAGCTGTTTGATGTTGCTCTGTATATTGCCTGTGCTGGAACTCTGTTTCGATTTCATTGATTAGAGCATATATCCGAGTGCTTCATCTGCCGAAAAGGCAAAAGTATCCGCGCAATTAGCTGTGAGGTTCGAGATCTCGTCGTAAGACATGTCAAATGGGTGCTAAATACCAGATCAGGAAAACAAGTAAATGAGGTATGTGGTAGATGCACACCTTGTGGTTGAACATATAGTGCGTAAACCAACTTGTAACGTTCTGCGTGCAGCCGGGGTATCGTTGGCTGATCCCCAACGTAGGACAAGAACGTGTATGAAGGCGTTATCCGAACAGGTAACGTCCCCCAGTTGCACAGCGTACCTCCAAGTGAGGTGATTAATCCAATGAATCAAAGTAAGATCGCTTAGGTCTCAGCAACTTTAATTTTCAATGTGACTTCTTAGTCAAGGTTTCCGATTAATGTCAAAGGAAACATGATTCACAACATGGTAGATGAGTAAATGCACATCAGTGGGAACAGACCCAATGCATTTCGGGCTAGGCCCTTCATCAGGGGACTTTAATCTAAAAAATGAAACGGGGAAACAATGAGTGCCATCAGATGAAAATAGGTCTTAAACAAGACAAACTTATCGTGAAACATGCTAAATGTGCACACTAAAGATCCAAAAACATGCTTTAAACGGGGAAACGTACCCGTAAAGAAAGGAGGAGAAAAAATGTGAGCAACACTGTATCAGATAAAGAGTGTGAAGATTAAAGATCAGCTGAACCCATGTGTGATGGTTCGGAAAAGGTAAAACATGCTCATGTTCGCTCGTAACCGTGTTTGAAAATAGCGGTGGATTGAGTAGTGTGCCAAGGGGGGCTTCGTGCAATTATATAAACTGTGTCTGATTTAAAAATTGAAAAACGTGTGTCCCCTCTCAGCCAGGACCACACCTAAGGTGTCCTGAGCTGAGGTGACCCTCCTCCTTTGAAAATCCTCAATATTGTTTGAGAGAATTTCAGCCAATAGGATTAGGGGTATGCCCCCTCCCCAAACAGTGGACATACAAAGGGTATAGTCACCCTAAAGGTAAGTAGCCCATTGGCTACTACCTTCCTGCACCTGTAACACCTAAATTGAGTAATTGGGGGCGCCCCTGAACCTTGATTCTTAGATTCCTGGTGACCTAAGGAAGATGGAGGACCAAAGAGCCGTACCAGCACTGAAGACTCCAGGCGACAAATGACTTGGCGCCAGCCCTACCAGCCTGTCTGCAGCCCTCAAAGAAACCTGCTCCAAAAAGCGACTCGTCCTGCGGGCCCAGCGACCTCCAAAACCCTGGGAGGACTGCCTGCCTTCCCCAAAGACCAATAATTCCTGAGGACTGTGACCCTGTTCACAAAGAAACCAACAGCAAGCACTCCAGTGCCCTGCTGAATCGCACAGCCAGACCTCTGGACCAACCTTTGCACCAGACGCCTCCGGCCCGACTTGAAGTGGCCCACTGGTCCCAAGAAGGTGGTTCCCCAGCGGTCTTGAGTTAGAGTCCACACAAAAATCACCTCTCCTGGACTCAATGACCATGCCTGCATCCTGAACACGAAGGTTCCCCCAACCACGACCGTCTCTGAGATTTTTCCAACGTCCAAAGACACCCCTGCACCCCCCAGGCCTTGTGGAGCTCATCCGACTGTGTCCCTGGGTTCTTCAACATCCCAACTTACCTCTAGAGCCACTGGTTCCCTTTGTCCAGCTTCCTGGTCCGAGCCTGCCTCCTTGGTTTGAAACATCGTTCTTCATTAATTTGTATTAGGTGGCCGACGCTACGTTGGCACTGCACCCGGCTGCCTCTGTGCCACTGATGGTGTATGTTTGGTGCTGCCTCGTCCACCCCCGTGCTGGTCTAAACCCCCCGAGATTGACCCCCCAGCTCCGATTTCACCTACCTTCAACCTGTACCTTTTTGAGTGCCCCCAGTCTCCATTGATTAACATTGGGCCCCAGTGACCGAATTTGACCTCTGCACCCGGCTGCCCCATTGCCACTTGTGGTGCAGTCTCTACACTTAACTGATCCTTGCCCACTGCTGATCCTAAAACCTAAAGACTGGAATTGTAAGTTGTGTACTTGCCTGTGAAATTGCATGGTGGTTTTCCCTGCATAGGTTAACATTGAACTTTTTGAAAAATGCTCTGTGTTCACTTTTAATTCTGAAAACTATGATATTGCAAAATGTATTTTACTGTAACAAAGTATCTTTGGTTCCAAGTAATAAACATACAAAAAGTTATATTTTTACAAACAATTGGTCTTGGATTTAGTCATTGTGTGTGTGTGTAATCATTTCTTGCCCGAGTGTGTTCAACAAATGCTTAACACAGCCCTCTGATAAGCCTAACTGCTCATCCACACTACCACAAAAGAGAGCATTAGTATTATCTACTTTATCCTCTGTAGAGCCTCTGGGGATCCACTGGACTCTGCGCACACTATACCTTACTTTGGTATAGTATATAAAGAGCCAGCTTCCTACTCCTTGTTTGAAGTAAAGTGAAAGACAATGAAGTTACTTGAGCTATGCGTAGCTTCACAAGGACGAAATGTAACACTGCTCCTTTTAGGGAGCCACCAGCACCTCTATCTCATTATGCCATATATTGGCAGTTGTTTTAGTTCACTTTTCTGACTCCGTTGATCAGGATACCCAAGTAATTGGCTCTGTCTATTTTCTCATTTATTTTATTTTTTCATGACATTTTTTCCATATGTAGGAAGGTGGCTCTGTATATGGTATACCACTAAGTGGTTATACCGTACACAGAGTCCAGAGATTCCCTCAGAAGTGTACAAGGCTCAATGTAAACCCAAAGAAGTGCTCTATTTGTGGTAGTGCGGGCAAACTGCCTTAGGCCTAACACTAAGGAGTGTAAGACATTTGTTGTGGACACAATGACCAATAAATGACACAGGACTCAAAAAGGAGATCCACACCAATTTCATAAAAATAAGCTTTGCTCAAGATTTATTTTAAGACTAAGATCTTCGCAAAAAGGTAAGTACATTTTTAAATAGAAATTCTTTTCGGTTTCAAAAGTGGACACAATGCAATTTCAGTCTTTGCAATGTTAACCTATGAAGGAAAACAATAATGCGGTTTTACAGGTAAGTGAACAACTTGCAAATTCAGTCTTCGGGTTGCAGGGTAGGCAGAGGGCAAGGTTCAGGTAAGCACAAACGCTGCACCACCAGCGGCACAGACGGCCGGGTGCAGAGGTCAAATTTAAAGATCATGCCCAATGTTACCCAATGGAGACTGGGAGTGCTTGAAGACGCATTGCTTGCAGGTAAGTAAAGTGGCTGCAGGGCTCAAGCTTTAGAGGTTTAGGCAAGCACAGAAGGAATGGGCACAAGTCAGCACCTGACATACACCACCAGCGGCACAGGGGTGGCAGGGTGCAAACACTGTCGGGTGCCCAATGCAATTCAGTAGAAAAACTTGGTTTGGGAAAGAGGCTGCAGGCGTCAAACTGGAGGCTTTATGAAGGTAATCAGTGACAGCAGAGGTTAGTTGGTATGCTGTAGGTCGTAGGGACACCATCAGTCGAGGTCCTCGAGGCCCAGGGGCTTCGGGTGCAGGGGTGTCCTTTGACGTTTGGTTTCTCTTACCAGAGCCGGTCACGGTCAGAGGGGAGACCTTAGTATTCACACTTCAGGCGTCATCGTGGAGTCCAGGGGGGGAGGGGGGAGGTGCTTGGCTGGACTTGGACTCAGGATCGCTGGGGAACCTTTTCTGGATCGGTGGGCCACCTGCACACGCAAACGCCGGAGGCGTCTGGTGCAGAGTAGCCAGGGATCGCGGATCCGGAGGGTACTAGAGTGCTTTGGGTTGGTTTCTTGTGGACTGAGCCGCCTTCCTCGAGAGTTCTGGTCTTCAAAGGCTCCTGAAGAGCTCATCTCACTGTGTGAAAAACCACAACCTGATCTGTCTGAATTTGTTAAAGCAGCTGGACCTTCAGGTCAATTTGGTAAAATCAGTTCATCATGCTACTCAAAGAATACACTATCTGGGTGCAACACTAGACTCCAACACAGGAAAAGTGCATCCTTCTGAGGAGAGACTATCATCTTTCACTCTAAAGTGCAATCAGCTTCTTCGCTCTCCTCATCCTTCAGTCCGGCAGGTTGCCTCGCTTCTGGGGTCGATGGCATCTTGCATCTTCCTAGTTCCCAATGCCAGGCCGAGGATGCGACCTCTGCAACAGGATCTGGAGGACAAATGGGATCAGAAAACGGCTCAATGGGACAACAGGATCCTACTTTCCCAAGCTGCGAAATCATTTATCCCATGGTGGACCCATCGCAAAAATCTCCTGGTGGGAGTTCCTTTCCATCAGAGCCCTCCAACGCAATCTCTGATCACGGATGCCTCCCTCTAGGGTTGGGGAGCACACATGGGCCCTCTTCAAACTCCAGGTCTGTGGTCGAGCAGTGAGCAGGCATATCCCATCAATATGCTGGAGCTACGGGCAGTGCATCTGGTCCTCAAGGCCTTCTATCCCTCCATCCAGACCAGCTCCATATTGATCCAGACGGACAACACGACAACTATGTACTATCTAAACAAGCAGGGAGGGACACTCCCTCGCCCTCTGTCCTTGGAGGCTCAGGCGATCTGGCATTGGCTTCTGGCCAGACAACTGTCAATTACGGCAGTCCATCTGCCAGGAGATCAAAACGCTCAAGCAGATTCCCTCACTCGTCACTTCGAAGATCAGCAAGGCTGGGTTCTGCATGACGAGGTGGTGGCAGACCTCTTCCGAGAATGGAGTCGTCAAAGCATCGATTTCTTTGTGGACGACACCAACAAAAAATGCCGAGGCTTCGCGTCAAGATATTACCGGCCAGGGACAAAAGGTAATGTCCTTTTGATCGATTGGTCAGGGGACTTTTTGTATGCTTTTCCACCACTTCCTCTCATTCCGAGAGTCATAACCAAACTCTACCACTCCAGAGCGTGGATGATCCTGATCGCGCCAGACTGGCCACAACAGTGGTGGTACCCGGACCTTCTACATCTCTCAGAGCGTCCACAGGAGGCTGCCGAGCAGGCCGGACCTGCTTTCCAAGTTGAACGGGAGAATCCAACATCCCAATCTTCCCTCGCTGAACTTCGCTGCATGGCTCCTGAGGTCCTCCACTATTGGACTTCTAGGACTTCCTCAGGACTGCACAAACATTTTGAAGGAATCAAGAAGTCCTTCCACAAGGCGCTCTTATGCATTTAAATGGAAGAGATTCTACATGTGGTGTGTGCAAAAGGGTTTCCAGCCGACCCAAGATCAAGAGGAGGTAATCCTTCCGTATCTCCTATACTTGGCCAGGTCAGGTTTGCAGTTTACTTCCATAAAGGTACATCTTGCTGCCATTATGGCATACAGAAAGTATCCTTCCCAACCATCCTTCTTCCAGCTTCAGGTGGTCAAGGATTTTTTACAAGGGTTAAAGAAAGTCTTTCCTTTGATTCGCTGTCCTTCTCCTCCCTGGGAGCTCAATCTAGTTCTCTCCAAACTCATGGGTTCCCCCTTTGAACCAGTTCACAAAGCGACCCTGCAACATCTCACATGGAAAGCTGCCTTCTTGGTGGCAATCACTTCTGCTCGTAGGGTGAGCGAGATTCAGGCTGTCTGCTCTAAAGAGCCATACACAGTTTTCTTCAACAGAGTAGTGATGAGAACCCACCCGTCTTTCCTAACTAAGGTGGTGTCTGATTTTCACGTTAACCAGTCCATTTCACTACCTACTTTCTTTCCCAATCCCTCCACTCCAGCTGAAAGGTCTTTTCACTCTTTAGACCTAAAAAGAGTCCTAAAGTTCTACCTAGACAAGTCTAAGGCTATTAGGAAGTCTGATCACTTGTTTGTAAATTACGGTTCCATCAGAACAGGTTTCCCAGCCTCTAAACGCTCCATCTCCAGATGGATAGTGTCATGTATCAAGCTGGCTTACCAGTTGTCAAATAAGCCCCTCGTTGCTACTCCCAAGGCTCATTCCACAAGGGGGAAGGCAGCTACTGTAGCTTTTCTGCACAATGTACCCATCGCTGAGATCTGCAAAGCAGGCACTTGGAGGTCGGTACATACATTCTCGAGACACTATTGTCTCGATTCAGATACAAGAGCAGACACTCAAGTGGGCCAGGCCTCCTTGAGAAAGTTATTCCAATGCTGAATTCAGCTGATATTGATTCTAATCATTTGCCCGCAGGGGTAGAGGATGGGCTTGCTATTCGATTCGTTGCTTATGACCATTGATGAGGATCCCCTGGAAGAGAAGGTTAAGTTACTTGCCTGTAATCCTAGTTCTCTTCCAGGGGTATCCTCATCAAAGTCATAAGCAACCCACCCACCTCCCCTGGCAAATGGCCAATAATTGATTTGTTTCTTTGTGCCCTGACCTTCGGGTCTCCGCAAAGAACAACTGACCTAACTCACCCCTGAGGCATGATAGGAAGCTGGGGGTCATGGCTGCCTTAAAGGCACGGTGTCAGTTTACTCTCGCAATTGCTTTCATTTTCTATGCTATTAAAGTTCCAATGCAGCCTATGGGCTAACAATGCCTGCTGTGTTACATGGCATCTTTCTGCTATTCATTAAAGAGAGTTCAAGTGTCTCCTTTTCCTCCTGTTTTTTCTTCGTGTGTGAGATATATAAAAAGAGAACAGGGTTTGTCTATTGCTGCAAAAGCAGATTACCAGAGCATTGGTTAGCCTTGTTTTTCTTGGAGGCTGCATTGGTTTGTGAAAAAATAATATATATGTGTGTGTATATATATATATATATATATATATGTTTTATGTATATTTTTTTAATGTTTTCCGGGGTCCCTGCGCATGGGCGGAAATATTGAGTGCTTATGACTTTGATGAGGATACCCCTGGAAGAGAACTAGGATTACAGGTAAGTAACTTATCCTTCACCTCGTCTCCTTCACCTTAGGGGTGGAGTTGGCAGAGGTAGGCACACCTACTATTCTTCCTAGTTTTTACAAACGGTTCCCCCAAATCCCCCTAACCCTCCCAAGGGGTCTAAACTGGGGGCTGCCATCTGTTGCTAGCAGCAGAGGCTGGGGGTCGCATGCCTTTGAAACTTCCCTCTCAAGCACTGTGCCCATCCTGGGGTAGAAGGTGTGACACCTCCGCCCAGGATGTGCTTTGTTTTTGGTCCCAGAGAGTGGGGGCTCTCGACCCCAGGGTCCAGAAACATGTCTGGTGTGACCACACCAGGGTTGGTAGGTTTTCAGGGAGCACCTCTGAGTACATATTTCAATAAATCCCTGTGAGAGGGATGGGCGGAAAGTAAAGCGAGGAGGTCTTAAGTGTGGTTGAATGATGGCTTCCTTTATTCAAAGGGGCTTAAATGACAAAAGAAACAATCCAATAGAGGAGTCAGGTAGGGTAGGGTTTGGACGTCGTCTGCTTCCGTTGTGTTGGTTGTGGATCCTCTTCTCCTCGTAGGGCGACGGTGGCACAACCCCAGGGTGCAGGCGGAAACAAAAGGAGAGAAGACAGTCAATGTAGCTGTCCCGTAAGGGAAGGATAACGTGAGGTAACTCACGATCCACCACCTTAGATCAAGGAATCCACTGAGGGAGTGAAGGGGTGTAGAAGACACGGAAGCGGGTGTAACGTAAAGAGGGAGGGTTACCAAAAGAACCAAAACAGACCGGAAGGACCAGTTTACACTTCAGGTCCTTCCTTACTCTGGGCTCCTTATAATTTCAGGAGATAATTACTGTCAGGCACTCCCCCCACGGATAAGCCAGAGTAACAACCTGGTAGCAGAGGGTTTCTATTAGGCTGGTGCTAGTGCTGTACAAAAGGGGAGGGTGGGTGAAGGAGTCGGTGAATACTGTGGGAGAAATCTGTGACCACCACACTACCCCGTGTTCCCTGAGTCCCTTGGACTCGCCTCCCCCCTCCCAGGCTGCAATACCCCCTGCCCTGTTTCACGTACCGCTGTGGCCGCAACTCTCCTGAGCTGCGGCGGCGTTGTGGCGTCCTCCGGGGGTGTCCACCACTCTTCAGACCACTCCTCCCGCTCGGCTTCGCTTTTCTCCTCGTCCTGCTGGGAATCCTCGTCTGCTTCTCGTCCTGGCTCGATAAGGCTCTCCGTCTTCTCCTCGATACTCCACGCTCCTTCCTCCGGCGATCTCTCTCCGTCTCGTCTCTCCACGGCGTCTTCCGGGTTTAAAGCCAGAGATACCGCCCCTTGAGTCCACGAGACGTCCTGCCATTGGCCGCCATGTTGAAAGGGGCGTTCTTGGTCCTGCATGGGAGAGGAGCCGTAAGAGATTAACTCTTTCCGGGCTATCCCCGGGCTAGCGAAAGGCATTCCTGGTATCCTAGGGGTCTTAAAATGGGCCACGGGCGGGGTGATGTCCCGGTCCTCCTCACAATCCCACATTGGCATCAGTGGGGGGTTTGAGAGGAGTAGTTTGGTACCAAACGCTTGTGTGTTCAGAGAAGCAGTCCTAGTGCTGGGGAACTAGTTGTCGAGTTTCCAGCCCATGTACTCTCTATAGCTTCCCTGTTACTTACAATATCCAAGAATGGACTTAAATATTGTAGGGGCATATCTGCATGAGCAGATATGCCCACACCTGTGGTATAGTGCCCCCTGCCTTAGGGCTGTAACTCCTGCTAGAGGGGTGACTTGCGTATACCGTAGGCAGTGCTAGTTGGCATAGCACACAGGCAGCGTGCCATGTCGACTTTGTCATTTTTTGTCTGCACCAGGTCATGCATGCTGCTTTGACAGTCTGCATGGCCTATGTGAGAGGTCCCATGGGGACCATCTTCAGTCCCAGTGCCCTAGGTATCCAGGTACATTTTACTAGGGACTTACAGGGGGCCTGAAGCGTCAATTGTGGAATACTTTTAGGGAAGAACACTGCTACTGGGAACCTGGACAGCAGGGACCCAGTACTCTACAGTCAGTTGCACCAAGAGCCATGCAAAAAGTGGGGGGTCGGCAACAGGAACCCATTTTCTCACACCATAACTCCTCTTAAAGATGTCTTAACTGTTTATGAAGCACCGCTTCTGTGGAAAAATGAATACTGAAAATGATCCCTGTGAGAAGTTGGCCTGGTATATGCTGTCCACTAGTTAAAGTGCACGTCTGGAGCAACCAGGAAAGCCCAACAGAAATCAAGATGACCCTCAGAGACCCACAGGCCGAAGGACCAGGAGTCGGGAGGGGACCTCGGGCATAACCTTATTATGTATGAGGTCAAAGATAACCTTTAGAAAGCTATCCTAGTGGTAGCTGTGGAGAGCAGCCTTCAGGCTTAATCTTGAAGGAATGTAAAGCAGCTTGTTTTACCAGAATATCACCTCCTATATTGACTAAATGAAAGGAGAACAACACAGTAGTTATATAAAAATATGTATTTATTAATATAACACTCCCTACTATCCTCTACACGAGGATAGAACACAAAGCACACAATACGAGATCAATAGAACAGTTGTAAGTAGCACAATACACACTGGGCTCCAGGGGGAGACCAAACCATATACTAAAATAGTGGTATAACAATCACGACTGAGATCAAGACAAGGTCTGGAGCACGTAGAATCGCTGGGACCCCAAGGAACCACCCAAGGTGAGTAGATAGGGACCCCACGGAGGACGGGTGCAGTGTGAGAACACGACCGCTGGCTCCGTACAATTCTGTGGGGAATTCGTGGTTACACTTTTAAAGTTTAAGGACCCTTCTAGGAGGACTTCGAGCGAACCCTTTGGAACTTAAGAGTTTGAAGAGCCACCCCACCCGTGGATACCGTAGTACCCGAGTTACCTATCCCAGAGGAGTCGGGTGCATAGGTCTGAAGTGGCGTCGGAAACTGCTGTCGTTCTCAATGGAGGGCTGTGAAGTACTGCTGCCGTGAAGGTGAAAAGGGTCCGGTGGAATCCAAGCATGGATTCGGGAAGGAAGGAACCTGAAAGCAGAGGGGACAGAGTCTGGTTCACTTCAGATTGACCAGGGGCTCGGTAGACGAATGCCCACCGAGGTCGGTGCTTCAGGTGCGAGGAAGGGATGCTTGAATCTGCAGCCACAAGGGCCAGGAGATGTCGAGGACGACCAGAAGCCGGAGGTGAGCTGTCCCACGAAGGATGTCGAGTGCAGAGGGGTCAGTGTCCGACTGGAGCACCAACAAGCCTTGGCAAAAGCAACCCACGAAGGAAGGTCAAACAGGTTACGGTGGGGACCAGCAAGGTCCAGGGGACTCACCAAGCAATGGGGAGTCGGGGCACGTCTGGAGCAACCAGGAAAGCCCAACAGAAATCAAGATGACCCTCAGAGACCCACAGGCCGAAGGACCAGGAGTCGGGAGGGGACCTCGGGCAAGATTGCAAAGTACCAGCCCACGGAGCACTCAGTGCGAGGAGGCCGGAGTTCTTTGGTGCAAATACTGCTCAGGGTCAGGACTACACGGAGTCCAATGCACAAGCTCGGGAATCGCCAACAAACATATGCAACTGCAAATGGACGCGGTGCACAGGGGTTCGGGTTATGCAGTCCCCACGAGGGATACTGGCCTCAAACTTGCTGAGAGGGCAGATCAACCTCAGGGACTTTCAGAAACCCACCTCCTGTGTTGCTGAAATCTTCGGAGTCTGCAGTAGCTCAGGAGCAGCGGACCGGTCAGTTGCGTTAAGGTGCCTGCTAGGGCAGGGGAGTGACTCCTTCACTCCAAGGGAGATTCTTCAGTTGTCCTTAGTGCACCACAGTTCCTGCACGGAGCCTGTATGGAGCAAGGGCACAGACAAAGCTTTGGACGGAGAGGGAGATGAAGTCGGGCCCAGTCGAAGTCCAGCGAAGTCCAGAGTGTCCAGACGGTCGAAGGTCAGTGGTTTCTTCTTGTAGAATCTTGTCCACGTAAAATCTAAAGTCTTACAGCCAGGTAAGCCCTTATCCAACCCACGGGAGAGGGTTGGACAGATTTGGGGGACCCTCCTAGGGGAGTGTCAGGACAGAGGGGTGGTTACACCCATGTCCTTTGTCCAGTTTCGCGCCAGAGCAGGAGCCAATGGCTCAGAGAACTGGTTTGAGCTGGACTATGCACAGGGACACCAAATGTGCCCCGGGTGCAGACTTTCAGGCACTCCGAGTGCACCCACCCAGCCCCAATACACTAAATCCTGTCTGGGAGGTGGTCACACCGCCCTGTGACAGGATGCCTATTGTGCTGCCTTCCTCTGCTCGAGCTTGGCTCAGCAGCAGGAGAGCAGAAGTGTGTCTCTGGTTGGCAGCATCCATTTTGTGCTGACCGGGTCGAGAAGGCTGGCACCGGATAGATCAATGACCCCACAAAGTTCGCTTCAGAAGGTTGGAATCATACGTGTGAAGGTATGATTCCAAGGTGTTTGATACGAAACATATGTTTCTATGCAGCCGTTTTCGAGATAGCATTTACTGCGAAGTTATAATGCACCTCTACCTATATGTCCGGCAGAGTCGCAGACAACCCGGGAGAATGTTCTCCGAAGGCTCACAAAAAACCCAGCACCCTGCCTTCAGGATTGATAAGGCCTGCTATAGGGGTGACTTATAAGTTTTAAGTGTAGTGACCTATAGATATAGTGAACCCACATCTAAAGTAAGTGGTGCAAGCACCAACTTACACAGGCTGCTGTAGCAGACCAGGAGTTCCATTTTGCCTGGTCTCTCATGGGTGGCATAATACATGCTTCAGCCCATGGGAGGCCTCTGGGGTACCTATGCCCTGGGTACATGGGTACCATATACTAGGGACTTATAATGGTACCCCAGTATCCAATCTGGAGTGTACCAAAGTACATGTGACAATTTAGAGGAGAAAGCAGATAGACTGGGGTCTTGTGAGAAAGTGCCCTCTTTCTGCATGGTTGCCCCCACTTTTTGCTGAATTGCTGATGTACTTTGACTGAGTGTGCCCTGGGCTCCTGCTAATCAGGTACCCAGGGCCTATGTTCTTTCCCTAAAACTGCATTGAAGCCAAAACCGAATTGGCATCTCTGGCCACAGGTCAGTCCCTGGTAAATGGTACCACAGGTACAAGGGCACTGTGACCAGAGAAGGCCTCTAAGGGCTGCAGCACTTATTGTGCCACCCTTAGAGGTCCTGTACCACTACACACACACACTGCCTTTGCAGGCTGCGTGTTTTGGTGCAGAACAAAGTGAAGACTCGACATGGCACACATCTCTGTGTGCCATGCCTACAACCCACTGCCCGGGCATAGGTCAGTCACCCCTCTAGCTGGGTGCACTATACCAGTGGTGAGGGTACAGGTGCATGAGCCCTGTACCCCTACAGTGTCGAAGTCCATTCTTGGACATTGTAAGTGCAGTGCTGCCATTAAGAGTATATGGTGCTGGGAGTTTGTCATTACGAACTCCACAGCACCATAAAGGCTACACTGAAAACTGAGATGTTTGGTATCAAACTTCTCAGCACATTAAACCCACACTGATGCCAGTGTGGGATTTAATGAAAAATGCACACACAGGGCATCTTAGAGATGCCCCCTGAAAACTAACCCACCTCTAGTGTCCAGGCTGAGTGGCTGCTTTCAGCTGCCACCACCAGACAGGTTTCTGGACCCCTGGGTCGAGAGCCTGCTGCTCTGTGGGGCCTGAAACAATGCACATCCTGGGACGAGGTGCCAAGCCTCCTCCCCCAGGATCGGCAGGGTTCACGAAGGGGAAGCTTCAAAGGCTTGCCGCCTTTATGAGCTTCCCCAGGCCACTTGCTGCTTTCAGCAACTGGTCCCCACTGGTTCTGACCCCCCATTTTGGGCGGGAGAACCGGTGGGAAAAACAAGTGAGGAAGAGAGGTGTGCCCACCTCTGCCAACTCCACCACTCAGGTGGGGGAGGCGAGGTGAAGCACAACTCTGTCCACGCCATCTTGAAGATGGGGGGACTCAGCCAACCAGGGACAGGCACATGCCCCCCTCCCACTGGAGGGTGGCATGATAGGGGGTGTACCCACCCCAGGGAAGGGACCCATTGGTCCCTGCCTTTTACCTACCTGTAACGCCCCTAAATCTAGTATTTAGGGGCACCCCTGAACCTTGCTTCCTCAGATCCAGACAAGAAACAAGAAGAAAAGAAGGACCGAACAGCCGTGCAGCAGCTAACAAGAGGAAGACGCCCACTGACTTGTCCCCAGCCCTACCGGCCTGTCTCCCCCTCGAACTTGCTCCTACGAAATCCCGGTGTGTCCTGCAGCCAGCAACCTCAAAAACCCCAGAGGGCCTGCCTTCACTTCCAAAGCCTGCTTCTCCCGTGAACACCGGATTTGTTCAACTGCAAGCTCTGGCAGCAGCCGGAGACCGATGATCCGCCCCACTCTGCACCCGCCGTCCACGGCCCGAGCTCGAGTGGGCAAACACCACGAGGTGGTCATCCCAGCGATCCTGAACCGTGATCCGGCGACCCCTGACCTGCCTCAAGCCTCCAGCCGACGCCTGCAGTCTAAATCCAGAAAGCCCCCCTAACCGCGACCCGGAGCTGGTAAGAAGATCCGACCCCGAAAGGCACCCCTGCACCCGACGCCCCACGGCCTTGTGTGCCCAATCCAACGGTTCCTAACCAACCCCTAACATCCCAACTTACCTCTCGAAGTGGTGGTCGTACCCAGAAGTCCTTTGTCTCCCTGCCTGCAGTGCTTTTGCAAACCGGAGGCTCTCCATTGGAAGCAACAGAGCATCCGACATCGAAACAGCACCCGGCCGGCCTAGTGCCGCTGAGGGTAACAAGAGTGCATCACTGACCCTGGGGGACCCCTGAGTCTACCCCAGAACCTCAACTCCCACTACTGAATACTTACTTGAAAACCGATAACCATATTTTCCTCCATAGGATAACATTGACACTTTTTCCTGAAAAAGTTTTCAAGTGTGGAGTTTTGAAACCTAAAGAAATTCTTTAAAATTTTACGATTAAACAAAAACGCTTTTACTCACCTGTTTACAGGAAATGTCCCAGTGCTGCATCTAGGCATACAGCACTGAGTAAGAAAAGTAATCCAAAAGTAACTTACCTGCTATTTTACTGAAAATCCCATTCAAGTCGATGTACTGTATTTACAAGTGATTGCATTTTCTTTCTGAGACAATACTGTAAGTCAAACCATAGTACATTTACAATTGCTACTGAACTGTTTTACAATCAGCATTTACTACTGTAAAGTATTTATTGCTTACCTGTGCCAGGCTTGCTTGGTTCTAGAAAGAAAATAAGATAATATACAAAAACAATTGGTCTGAAGTTCAGTCTTTGAGTGTGTGAATTCATTTGCTGACTGTACAACAAATGCTTAACACTGTCCTCTGATACTGCCTTACTGCTCGACCACACTACCACAAATAGAGAGTAAGGTTCTATCTAACTTTGCCTCTGCCTACCTTTGGGGTTCCACTGGACTCTGTGCGCACTGTACCTCACTTTGGTGTAGTATATACTGAGCCAGCTTCCTACAGGTCCTGTTTAGCAGGATCCCAGTCAGACTAGTCAAAAACAGTGCAACATCAAGCAAAAGGTGGGGGTAGCCATAAGAAGCAGATCCTACTTTCCTACTATCCCTTCAAGCTGTTTAGTTTCTTTCAGATACTTTTGCGTTATGGACGAATGTACTTTTAGGGGAAAAAAAGAGGAAACAAGAATGAGAGGGGATTCCTTTTTTGTGGCAGTTAGGGAGAAGCCAAAAGAAATTAGGAAGAAGAAAAGTTTTGACAGTCTGCAGTGCTTGTCAAACAAGGTTTTATTCAAAGACAGCTATGCCCCTAGGGGAATAGGTAAAAATCGAAGTCCTTGTTTCCAGGTGGACATTGTTACCTTATGAAGTCTTCCTTCAGCTACTGAAGACTCTCTCTATACTGAGGATGTTGATTTGTTCATAAATCTCCTATTACTAGAGCTGTGTAAATGCCTCTCTTGAGGAACTAATCTCCGCATTACAGGTTGACTCAATCGGTTGTTTAGTCTCTGCATAAGTTTCAGTTTTCTTTTTATTACAAGCATTGCCTTCTTTCAGGCCAGATAGCAAAGTCTTTAATAGCTTAATTCCTTGGCAATCCTGAAGTGGCTTAAGTTATAACACGTCAGGATAACCAGGCTCCCCTTTTATTGTTCTAACAAAGATTATTTTTGAACGATTCTTCAGTGGCTCGAGCTTCCAACACATGTTGTAAATTTGGTTTCAAGATAATGGTTTTCCCCACTGATGACCGTAAAGTACTTTTACAAGTCTTAACTCTTAACAAGGTCTCTCTTCTGCATGCTTATTACGTTCGTAATTCAAGATTTACATGCACTCATAACTCAATATGTGCAAAGCAACAAGTTTCAGGAGATTTGCTACGTGTTGGTGTATTCAGCTGTCTGTAGTGACTAATAGGAGTTGCTGCTCTGAACCATAGCCATTTTTTACTAGCATGTTTAAGAGGCCAATGCTGCTACTTCTAGCTGAGCTCTGACCATGATGGCAGCCAGAACGTTTTAGAATTTATGACCCTGTGTGATCCAAAGTGACCACCTTTGTTCACGAGATAACACATTAATTACAGTATTCTGCAGGAAGAAAGTCACATGGGGAAACGACGTGAAGAGGGTGTAAAAGAAAGTGGCCGGGGCAAACAAGGCATTTAATTCTAGGGTCACATGAAGTCTGTTGGGAACACCGGGCATAGATAAACAGTGGAAAAGACCAGCAGCCATCTTGTGGGGGGTGGGGGGAATGGGGTGAAGGCTTGGGCGATAACCTGGCAGAGAAGACAGAAGACAATGAGGTAGGGGGCAAAGGCCAGTAATGACATCAGCCACTCCAGATACTCGAACGTCGAACACGACTGGTGCTGGTCCTCCCGCATAGGGATACCAGACTCCTTTGCTGCACAAAAGATCAGAAAAGGAGAAGGAATCATTGCAAGGAAAAGGATTCTCCTGTGGATGGATCCCCTTTGAAATATTGCCAGTTATCAACATTTGCACCTACATACTCATACTTATAGCCTGCTCCTCTGTCATCTCCATTATCTCCCGTAGGAATGGGTGAGGAGGAAGTCTTCCTTGTCTGAATTCCGGCACCTAGGTGTATCGCACAAGTTCCCTGTCTTAAGGTAGGTGTATAAAAGTTGAGCTGGACTTTGGTGCCTATACAACTTGTCTGCATTCAGCAAAGTCCAGTGAGTCAGTGAGCGTAAGCCTTAACAGGCACCTCACTTGGCCGCCAATCCTGCAGAGATGGTGGAAGGAGCATGTTTCCACCTAGTCATGTACTTCAGAGGTTAATCTCTCCTAGGTCTTAAGTCAGACATTAAAGGCCTGTTCCAGCTAAAATTTTACAGACTCCAGGGTTCAAACATTTTAATTTTTTTTAGAAATCGTTTTATTGACAGTGTTAAGAAATACAGTACAAACATGGTCGTTCATCAATATGATTAGCAAATTAAATGACCTCAGCATACATCATTATTAACAGCTACTCCTCCCCGCTGTACTGACAATAAATGGGGTTCAAACAACGTTGACGGGAAAATAGCTTCAACTGTCTTTCCCAGATAATAATGCAGTGTCTACAGGTGAAAATATCATAGTCATGGGGCAGGCAATACTAGCACCTGGAAGTGCCTATGTTATCTAGACATCTTCTCTTCCCGCTGGCTGCATATCCTCAGAGAAAACACCAGAGATAAAGCTTACCTCAGAAAAAAGCAGTAGGCAAAATATGTCGAAAATAAATCTCAATGAGATAAAAAAAAAAGCTCTCAAACTTGAGGAAATACAGGGTTGTTCCAAAGTTGTGATCTGTCAAGTCGGGGTAACAAGAACTGAGGTAAAATAGAAAAGTGAGGGTGGATCCATTCTTCAGAAGTAAACCCAATTCTCTGTAGATAACTCTTACCGACAGGCACTGGTTCAATTATTTGATCTTCATTTTTTTTTTTTTTTTTTTGCTTGCATGTTTTCCGCAAAGAAAGTGGAAAAAGTGTTATCTAAGATCCAGCCTAGAGCACAGAATAACTCTTAGGGTTATGGATCTAGGAAGGAACCCTAACTGAAGAAAGTTGTATGTGATGTCAGGTGCGATGTCATAAGCTTTGCATTGAGAGAGTTATGGCTGTGTAGCTAATCTTCAAATTGTTCTATACCACAAGGGTTACCCGAAGATCACTAGGGCCCTGGGGTTTAAGTTATATAGCAAGAACAGTGGTGCTTAATACAAAGCGATGAATCATGCACTCAAAAAACGTTTTGCCTGCATTTAATAATACATCGTACATAAACAGTAAGTATTAGCCATCGGTAAAGAACAAAGTGAGGTGAACAAATATGCCTTGTGCTCAAGCAGTATGAGATACACACGTGTGTGTGTGTGTATTCCATATTTGTGTATACAAATATACAAGAGAACATAAGGCAATCCGTTAAGTTAATGACGACTTAGTAAAAATGTGTTTTATATATGTACCCTGTATCACCTGCACTTTTGTTTTTAGAAGCAGAGATAGTCAAAGAAGTCATGATAGAGGAGAGAGAAAACATAGGTCTCGCAGTCGGGACAGAAGATCTAAAAGTCGGGATCACAGATCTCACAAGCACAGGAGCAAAAGTAGAGAGCGGGATCAAGAGAGAAAATCAAAAGAACGAGGTTGGTTGTTCACTTCATGTTTCTAAACTTGAAGTAGCATGAAGCTAACGTAAAATTTGCAGTTTCCTGCAATGCACTGTGTGATTGCCATTGTCTATTTTCTGCAGACTTTCGTTGTTGCTAGCCTGCCTGTATTATTCATATAGTGTGCCTTTTCAAAAACTGGTTTGAGCACCTTGTTTGCACGGGTGCAGCGATGTTTCTCTGGTGTTTGCACATCTGTTGGGATTAGCACAATTACATGTTCTATCGGTTATTGCAGACTTTATGAAGTTTTTCCTGAAATAGAATACAGATAAAAAAGAAAAAGGCAAGACAGATTTTCTTTTTGCTCTATACTCAGTTATGAACAACTTTATAAAAGGGTCACTAGTTGATGAAGTCTAATACAAGATTATACACTTGTAACAAAAGAAATCGTGGCAAATCGATGAATAAGTGCATAAATTACAGAAATTCTGATGCAATCTTGTGGACTTGAAGTAATCAAAGACATTTTTGTACAATCACATATATTTATTGTTAAACCATCCGTACTTAATTACGTTGTATAAGCATCAGCCAGTTACTGGTAATATATTTTCCTTCCACAAACCTCCTCAATAATGGTTGTTCTTTTTGCCATTTATCCTTCACATGTTTTTGGATTCTTTGGTTTGTCAGACTCTCGTACCTACCAAGTTTGCTATTTGTTCTACTTTATCCTTTTAAAAAGTAGCACAGCGGACGCACAACTAATTTCCATGGGCAGAAACATTTACAAAACAGTAGTTTAAGTGTCTTGTTAACTGAATTTCACATGTGCTAAATGCTGTTTCTTTTGTGTAGTCCAGGACAGGGTTATAGGTCGGAGTCATTTGGATCATAATGTATGTGCAGGCAATTGTAATTTGTAGTTGCATAGATTTTTTTATTTTACATCAATTTCTCTTTTAATAGGGTGTGTATCTTCCCATATCCACCCTGCTTTGCAATGATTCTTATGATTTATTTCTCAAAGGCTATATTTGCAGTGTGAATGTAAAGCACATTCATATGATGTGCGGGATCCTGCCATCGAGCAGTCATCTGACTTTGACCGTCGTGAGAGCCCTCTGCTAGACTGGTCAAACCTCAGGCTTTACATTCTCTGCTGCAGTCATTTTGACTACTGACCATGAAGACCTTTATCGCCTGCAGAGGAAACGATCATTTTGTGAGTTCTATCTTATTTGTGCCAGATTACACAGAGCTCCTTTAGAAGCCACAGTCAGGCAAAGGGCTAAAGTCTTCTTTTCTTCATCATAGAATCTTTATTAATGTTCACAGGCACTGTCTATCTCCAGCTATGGGTGGCCTCTTTTAACACTTTTGCTGGAGAAATTTCTCTTTTCAAATTATAAATACCAATGTTGCATGAAGTCCCAAGGAATTAAGCCGAAACACAAATCTGTTTTGTGGTCCTCTTTGAATGTATCTTGGCTGTGGGAGCAGTTAAGATTGAGACTGGTCAATAACATGCATAACACTCTCAACACACCTGCTGCCAGAGGCTACAAACTAGAATCAACATGCAGCGGTTTAACTGCTGTGCCACTGTGCGCAAATAGGTGGCTGGTGGTAATACAGCTCTCTGCTGGATACTGGACACATTATGATAGTCCACTATCTTCTGCAAAATCCCAGTCAACAGACCGATGCCTTCAGCATCTCTGATCAGACTACTTGGCAGACCAGACTGGTCATCCAAGGGTGTGGGGGATGGCGCAGGGAGGGTAATGGGAGGAGTCTTGCATCACAGTCGGACATCTTTAAGCTTAACAGTTTGGCTCCCAATGTTTTGATATAGACTAATGCTGAACAAGCTTAGACTAGCTTTATCAAGATCTTCGGGCTCGAAGAAGATTTTAATTTGTGTCTGGTGTCTATCATAAGATCATTCGTCTTTGCTGTATCAAGAAGAGGCAGACTGCACTCTGGTGCATCTTCGGTCTTTTTGGGTTCATCTGTTGGTAAAACGGCTTCGAGCAAATCTGCCTCTTACGCCTTAATTACAAATTGCTGTTTATGAGTTTTTCTAATTCTTAAAATGAAAACGCCTCACTTTCAGAATATCTGCTTTGGATTGAAACTGAAATGTAGCTCTGAATGTGGTCTCAATTTGAGCTAGTGCACAATGTGATCCTAGTTTCTTAACCTGGAAAGCGGACTTATGATTGCAGTGACTTCTGCCAGAAGGTTAAACCAAATACAGATTTTAATGGCTTATGAAACTTTTGTTTTTTTTATATAGACAAAAGTAGTTCTAAGTTTTTAGTACTTTCGTAGTTCTTTGTTTTTGACAAAGATAGTTTGATTTCCCTGCCAGGTCCTTTTCGAAACTCCTCCTGTCATAAACCCCTCTTATTAGGGAGAGGGAGCAATAGGGAATACACCAAGGTAGATCTCCTAAGCCCCAAGATGAATACTAAGTAGCATACCCTCTTCGAAGAAAAGGAAGTACGGACAGCTCTCTCAGGCCTCACCACAGCAAGTTATGCTCATATAGATCAGGAGTGTTAGGAGTCGGACAACCCTACTGCACAGCGAATTATAGTATATAGATACAGATCCCCACCTTGGACCCTAGAAACTTAGATACTCGGTTGTATTTTATAATAAAGTTAAGTTCGATGGCATGGGTGGCTGTAGATACACATGCTCGGCATATTCCTGCCATCTAGTTTTGGGTCCGGAGTTGTGCAAGTTGTTTTTCATGTTCCTGCTCTCTCTCCCATAGGTTAATCTACTCTCTGCCTAATGTCTACTTATGTTATTAGTCTCATGGTTTTTTAAAATCGATTTTATTGGTTTTCATTAGTAAGAGACAATATGGTGTCATGTCATGCAATGTAATGGCTCTTCCCAATTAGTATCTAAGAAATAACATTAGCGTTATTAACTACGCCCGGAAATTCCCACGTCTCAATGCCCATCCCCGCCCTCTGATGCGTCTTGAACTTCTCTGGCCCCTGTAAGTGTCTAGTAGGACATCGCTTTTGTGTGAGCGGTCCCATATATCATTTGTTTTGGTCACAGGCCTCAGTGTTGTCCCGTTGTTGTATACGTCTCTTCTGCATCCCCTTGGGGAGGGCTATTCCCTAGAATTAGTCGTATCAACCTCATGGTTATTGTATTGGCTGAATTGTTATTAGAATTCCCCAACTAGTTATATGCCAAACCATTAAAGTATCCCTGCATACCTCCGATTCTTGAGTCTACAGTCGTTATTTCGTTATGTCCCTCTAACAATCAGTCATGTGTCTCTCCCACACAAATTCTCTCTACTCTTTATTTCTTCTCCAATAATTTTCTCTGGAGATAGCAGGGGGAAAACTCCTGCGCAGCTTCTCAAATTATCACTCTGGAACAACATGACCAATGCTTCAGCTGCAGAAGCCAGGCAAATATTGTCTTTATTTCCTTATGGCCTTGTAGTGCTGAACATTGCACGTAGTCCTGCAGCTTTTCATAGAAAAGAGAATGTCATGTTTTCTGTTTTGTTAGTGCGACTAATGTCAGCTTACAGCTAGGAAAATAATATAGCAATATCCCACTCGCTGTTTACAATAACATTCAAAATATTATGTTTCTAGACCCTATGCCTGACGCACACATTCTAAAGAGTTGGTGCTTTCACGTCGTCATATAGTGCTTCATTGCGTTATTCTACAGTGGGTTAAGGTGATGCTGTCTTTCATCCATTACATGTTCCAAAAGATGACAACTCTCGGGTTAGAAACTCGCGTTGTCCAACACTGTGCACTTGATAGTTGTGGGTTGCAGGCCAACCCATTTCTTCAGTCAACCAACCTACACTTAAAACACCTTTGGTCTACTGAGTTTCTTCTTCGCTTCAACATAAACATTACAAATAAGGCGATCCCACCCACCACTAAAATAGGAGCCAATCCTGGCAAAAACAATTGGATACCATACTGTATGCAAAGCTAATGTCAATGTTTCATATTATACATATAAAATCTTTTCCTGCTTTTTTATATGTTGATGCATGTGCAATATATTTTCTAACCTTCAGAAGGTGGATATGTTGTCTTAAATAACTTTGTTTATACCATGCATAACCTATGCTGCATAATAATCACACACAGATTCTTGTTATGATAACAGCTAAAATATGCTTGTTAATCTATCAAGTTTAACATATTAGCGCTTGTTGGTATTTGGCCAATGAAGTGTAGTCACTTTTTCTTATGTTGGCTGATATAGCTTAATCACTGCGCTCGGTTGCCTCATTCACAGTCACTAAATAATGTAAACTCTCTAGAGTGAACAACGTGTTAATGCGAACCTTCTACTATTTGAACCAATCTTCATAGTTTCCAAAAACTAAATATTTGCTTTTGGTGATCACTTTAGCTTACAAATGCCAATCAGCATTTGGTGCTTTGCATGAAAGTTATCTGTTTACATATGAATGATGTTTCTAAAGGGCTTGAACAATCTTTTACACTTAAAAATATAGTGTGTTCCTTAAGCAAGCAATGATTGAATATTGACCATGAAATCTCAAAAGTGTATTTCAAAAATAAATTTTCCCGGTGTGTGTCCAGCATCTTGTATCATAAGAGACCCTTGGAATAGCAAAACATTAATAGGTATCAAAATACTTCAATGAATTGACCATTTAATGCTTGATGTTTCCCAAGGACTATAAGGCAGCAATTCAAACTTCTGTATTGAAACTAATTTGTCTGTAAAAGCTCGCTTACGTAGTATATGGCTTCAACCTCTCCGCATCAGTTTGATTGTGAAAAAAAAAATAGCTTGCATTGCAAATATAGATTTTATCTTGTCCTTGTACATGACTTACTAATGCACTTTTTATAACAAAAGCTTTTCAGTCCTATTTTTTAAATAGAATATTTTTTCATTACCATTTCTAAAATATTATCTGTCGCTTTAAATGTTCACTGAAAATTTTCATTGTTTCTTTCTCCAATCTTCTGAAGAGCTTCTGCCGCAATTTTAGACATAATGGCCTTTTGCAGTTCATGCAAACAAGTCATGTTTCATTCTTCTTTGCTTTGGACCTCTAAGCAAAACATAAACATTCACATTTATGTAATGTGCCAGGGGGTTTTTCTGCCATCTTGCCCTTAAATCTTTTCTACCAAGCTTCAAAATGACATACCTGCTTGTACAAATAGACAACCCAATAACAATGTATTACATCAACAAACATGGAGGTGCAGTATCAGGAGCCCTGTGAGAAAGTGCCTCTTTTTGCATGGTTAGCCCACACTTATTGCCTGGCTTTGATGTGGTTTCAGTTGTAGTGCACTGGGTCCCTGCCATCCAGGTCCTTTGAACCAGTGCTTCTTCCCTAAAAACATATCCACAATTGGTACTTCTGCTCCCTGTAAGTCCCTAGTAAGTGCTACCCTGGGTACCTAGGACTTGGAAGCTGAAGAGGGTCCCCTGGGACCATGCCACTGCCCTTGCAGCTTGCATGTCCCCGTGAGGTGAAAAGTGACAGTTGCCATGGCACCCTGCCTGGGTGCTATGCCAGCCAGTACTGCCTGGAGGTATAAGTCACCCCTCTAGCAGGCCTTACAGCCCAAAGGCAAGGTGCACTATACCACAGGGGAAGGCATATCTGCATAAGCAGATACGGCCCTACAATATTTGGGTCCATTCCTTAATGTTGTAAGTGCCAGGGAAGCCAAAGGGAGTACATGGGTTGGGAGCTTCACAACTCTAGTTCCACAGCACCATGATGGCTTCCCTGAACAGAGGAGTGTTTAGTACCAAAAAACTCCTCTCAATAAATCCACACTGATGCGAGTGTGAGATTTATTGTACCATGTACTCAGAGGGCACCTTAGAGGTTCCCCCTGAAAACCTACCAACCCTGGTGTGGTCTCTGACCAGCTGTAGGCAGCCAGCCAACACCAGACATGTTTCTGGCCCCTGGGTGGAGAAACCCTGCTCTCTGGAACCAGAAACAATTCACATCCTGGGCAGAGGTGTCACACCTCCTTCCCCAGGATGGGCCGGTGCTCGAAGGGGAAAGCTTCAAAGGCCTGCCGCCTTTGTAATGCAACCCCTACCCGCCCCCCCCCTTCTGCAGCTAGCAGCAAATGGCAGCCCTCCGTTTACACCCCTCATTTTGGGCGGGAACATGTAGAATAGGAGGTGTGCCCACCTCTGCCAACTCCACCCCTAAGGTGTGGGAGGCGAGGTGAAGCACATCTTTTAGTCCCTGCCATCTTGAAGATGGGGAGACCCCTCCTATTAGGGCTAGGTCTATGCCCCCTCCCACAGGAGGATGGCATAATAGAGGGTGTAGTCACTCCAGGTAAGGTGCCCATTGCCCCTACTTACTACTCCCCTAAAACGCCTCCTAAATTTAGTATTTAGGTGGTTCCCCCAGACCTAGAAACTAGATCTGCGACAACCTAAGAAGAAATAAGATATCCCTGCAAAGAAGACTTAAGAAGACGACTGCCTTGGCCCCAGCCCTACTGGCCTGTCCCCAGCTTCTGCGAACCTGCGACCTGTCTTGCAGCCAACGACCTCTGAAAATCCTGGGACGATGCTGGCTTCGAAAAGGACTCCAATCGCCTGTGGACAGCGTACCTGTCCGAAAGAAAACCACTCCAAGGGCTCCGGATCCAGCTGGAACCCCGATCCCGGCCCACTGTGCACCTGATGCCCATGGCCCGAGTGACCCACCTGCCTAGAGAAGTCTCCCCAGCGATCCTGACCTCCAGTCCAGCGTTGGTTGACCGTTCCTGACCTCCACGACGATGCCTGTAGCCTGAATCCATAGGCTCTCCCTGACCGCCTCCGTAAGAAGACTCGGACGTCGAAAGGCACCCCTGCACCCGAAGCCACTGGGCCTTGGTGAGCTGAACCGACGGTGCCCCTCTGACCCCCTACCACTCTACTTGCGTCCGCTGTCGTTGGTCTCCCTCTTGCAACCTCCGGTGCGATGCCTGCAGTCTGTGTCAAAAGAAGATATCTATTGAAAGGCTTTGGGTGCCTGACACTGATTTTGCACCCTACAGCCCCTGTACCGCTGGTGGTCTATTTTTGGTGCTGCTTTGTGGCCCCATGCTTGTGCTAACACCCAAAGCTTAGCTCCTGCCCCCGATCCACTTACCTGCAAGCAGTGTGGCTCCAAGCACCCCCAGTCTCCATTGAAATGCATTGGACCGAACTCCGACTTTGACCTCTGCACCCAGTTGTCCCTGTGCCGCTGGTGGTGCAATTTTGGTACTCCCCTGACCCATGCTCACCTTTAGGCCCGAAGACTGGATTTGTAAGTGTGGTACTTGCCTGTTAAACAGCATTATTGTTTTCCCCATAGGATAACATTGAACTGCTTCAAAAATCTTCTAAATGTTGACTTTTGAAAGAGAAAGGTATTTTTATTTAAAAACTTACTTGCCTTATTGCAAAGATCTTGATCTTAAAATAAAATACAAACTAAGCTTATTTTTCTAAAATTGTTGTTGATCTCCTTTTTGAGTCGTGTCTCCATTATTGATCAAAGTTTTTTGTTGTTTTTTTAATCTTTTTATTTAACAAAGTCGACATTTCAGGTACATACAGAGGGATTATGCCGGTGACGAAGATATACATTTATGCACAAGAGTTACACAGGTTCAGACAGGCAGAGCATAGTGTATGGTGTAGATGGATCCTCTACGGATGGGAGAGCCGGAGGGATACATATGTCACCTCTATAGGCATTCCATTTGCCCCATATGAAGGACCATTTTTGGGGGCACCCACGTGCTAAATAGACCGTTTTTTCCCGGAACATACACCAATCCATGTCCGCCCTCCAGGCCCCTATTTTAGGTGGTTCTCTGACTCCCCACAATTGCGCTATGTTCCTTTTAGCCACCATAAGGCCTAGGGTGGCCCAGATTTGGTCTTTCCGGCCAAGATCAGTTGGCTCCCAGATATTCAGGAGGCACCTTTTGATTTCGGGTTGGATGCTCATTTCTAACACTTCACACATCATCGTGTATCTTCTTCCAGTAGGACTGGATACACTCGCATTCCCATAGTATGTGCAGGAAAGATCCCACCAGTCCGCACCCTCGTCTACAATTACCCTCGTCTGCCCTCCCCATTTTGACGAGAGTGTTTCCAGAAATATAGATTCTGTGGAGGACCTTCAGTTGGACTAGGCGCAATCTAGACGAGATCGCCACTTCTCGTGGGGATGCTGCTGCCTCCTGCCATTCTTCATCAACCATCTCTAGCCCATCTCCCTCCCAGGGTTGCCTAAGGAGTCTCAGGTGGTCGGGGTGTTGTTAACCAGTTTTTTATAAGTGAGGGATATTACTCTGTCAAGTAGGTGTCCGTCAAGCAGTCTGTCCTCTAGCGGTGAGGAGTCCGGGGGGTGGGCACCAGTGGGGAGATTCGACATTAGTGCGTGCCTGACCTGCAAGTATCGAAAGTACTCCTTATCTGTGAGTTCATAGCTCTGCTGCAGCGAGGAGAAGGAAGCCATTTCTCCCCCCACCCATAGGTCCCCAATTCTCGAGATACCGATAAGATCCCATTTATCAAACCCCTTGGTGTTCCCTAGGGTGCCTAATTGTTCTGTATCCCATAGTGGGGCGGCCAGCGTGAATTTGTGGTCCCACCCCAAGCTTCTATTGGCAGCATGCCAGATCTGTACTGAGTGTTTTGTTGGTCCTGTCAGGGGAAATCTACGTGGTCTGGAATATAGGGCCCGGTTGTAGTTACCCCCCGGGAGCAGCCATTTATCCATTCTGTAGGCTGGGTTGTCTCCAGGGCAGTAAGTACCGTGGTTAATCGCCGCCAGGTGTGCGGCCCAATAGTATTTTTTAATGTCTGGTAATCCGATTCCCCTGTCGTACCAACTCAGGACTAGTTTTTGGAAGGCGATACTGGGTCTCCCGTCCCAGAGTAGTTCCCTCTGTAGGCTCTCCACCTCTTTGAAATATCTCGCAGGGACCAAGTCTGGGGAGTTATGTAGGGCGTAGAGGAAGCGTGGCAGGGACATCATTTTAAAAAGTGCTGCTCTCCCCAGCAGGGACAGTGGAAGCGTCTTCCAGGTCTTTACATCTCGCCTCAGCCTCTGAAGGGGGGGAAGTAGGTTACGTTCATATCTGACTTTGGGGTCCATGGTGATGAAGACACCCAGGTATTGGAAGCCCACTCTCGCCATCTGAATGGGGCACCCCCTGGGCGTGGGAGGAGGGTCCCCCTTAAGCATGTACATCATTGATTTGCTCCAGTTGATCGTATAACCGGAGTATTTACCAAAGTTAGTAAAGATATTGAGCACTATGTGTAGGGACGCCTTCGGGGAAGCTAGGTATAGGAGGATATCGTCCGCGTATAGGGAAATGCGGTCTTCCCACCCATCAGTTCATTCAAGACCCCGTATGGCTGGATGCCAGCAAATCCAAGCCGCCAGCGGCTCTAGAGAGAGAGCGAACAGGAGAGGCGACAAAGGGCATCCCTGGCAAGTTCCACGCCCCAGCCCAAAGAGCTCCCGATTTTTTTATTTTTTATTGTTGACTACCACCTAGGCCAGGGGTTTCGCGTAGTCGCCGCACCCACCCAATGAATTTGGTCCCAAATCCCAGCTTTGCCAAGACCGCGAATAGGTACGGCCACTCGATCGTGTCGAATGCCATCGAGGCATCTAGAGAAACGACTACTGCTGCTTCCTGAATCGTGTCTGTTCGACCTAAAACTCCATGTAGACGTCGCAGATTTAATGCAGTGTTTCGGTGGGGCATAAATCCCGATTGATCGGGGTGCACTAAGCTACAGATGACTTAAGTTAGACGATTAGCTAGTACTTTGGCCAGTATTTTGGGTTCTGCATTTAGCAGCGAGATGGGCCTGTATGAGGAGCATTTGTTCTTAGGCTTACCCTCTTTATATACGGTCACTAGCGTGGCCACCCGTTGGTCCGGTGGCAGGAGTCCCCTTTCTCGGCTCTCCTCAAACATTGCCCGCAGGTGAGGGGCGATTGCATCTGGCTTTAATTTACATAATTCGATCTGCAGCCCATTTGGGCCCGACGCCTTGCCGGAGCTGAGGTTTTTGATCGCTTGCGCTACTTCATAATTTGTAAGTGTGCTGTCTAGTATGTCCCTTTCCTCCGCCGACAGGATAGGTATCTGGATATCTCTTAGCAGTGCCTTGGAATCATCTTCTGACATGGTGGAATTTGAACTATACACAGAACTGTAATGGTCGGCAAATACATTTACAATCGCTTGCGGGTCTGTTACTGACGCGCCCTTATCGGTCAATTCCGGTACCAGTCTGTTTGCGAGTTCTCTCCTATCAAGCCAGGCAAGAAGCTTCCCAGCTTTGTCCCCCAGGTCATACAGCCTGCCAGCCTTATCCCTCCCCAGTGTTTTAGCAATATCGGTGGCTATGGATTTGTATTCTTCTTGTTTGAGCTTCAGAGTGTGGAGCCGGTCATGTGTGATCTCCTCCCCAGTCTCCTCTTCCAACCGGATGACTTCGTTCTCTACCCGGACTAAGTCTTTCAGTTTTTCTTTACGTGCTCCTGCGATGGATGAGAGCGCCTCCCCCCTGAGAACTGTTTTAAACGCTTCCCAGATCGTTTGGGAGGAGCGCACCGATCCCCCATTTTCTTGGAAATAGTCATCTATAGACTGAAGAAGCGTTTTTTTTACTATGGGGTTTCGAAGGTACCAGGGGTTGATGGGCGCAATCCGCCCAACTTGCTGCCCACCCAGGACTAGGTGTGCCCAGACTGGGGAATGGTCGGATATCCCACGTGCCAGGTGTCTGACTTCACAGACGTCTGCGATGTGCACTGCTGGCACCAGAAGATAATCAATACGAGAAAGGCTGTTATGTGGTGCCCCTGAGTGGAAGGTGTATTGAATGGTGTGGCGATGATGCGCGCGCCATGTGTCCGCCAGGCCTAAAGCGTCTAGAAAATCCGGAAGCCATCTATGTGAGGAGCTGATTTCGCGTGGAGGTTGGCGGTCGAGGAGTCCAGACGCAACAGAGTTAAAGTTCCCTCCCACCACTAGGCGACCTTCTGGAAAGGAGAGCATGGTGGTACCAAGGTCTTTGAAAGTGAGGGCCTGCAAGCCCGGTGGGACATATACTGTCGTCAGTGTAAGTGATTTCCCCTCCCATTGTCCCGCAATGGCTGCATACCTACCCATATTGTCAACCCAGGTGTGGTGTACGGAAAGTGGGAAGGAGTTTTTAAGCATAATACCCACCCCCCTGGAGCCTGTGGTGAAGCCAGAATGGGCCGCTAAATGGTAGCCCCATCTATTCAATGCTCTGCAGGAATTACCCACTAGGTGGGACTCTTGGAGGAATACAACGTCTGGGGATTGTCGTTTGATGTATTGTAAAACTATGCATGTATTTTAGTTTGTCCCCAAGCCCGTTGACGTTCCAACTCAGGAGCCTAAAGCTTTTGTGTACTCATTGTTACTCATGTAGATCGTGTATCCCTCCTTTTGTTTACGGAGAACCTTTGTCGATGTCACTAAAACTAAGTAAATCCACCCTATTCCCACCCAACTACCCCCCACCCTGCACTCTGGGCCTGAAACTGCACATCTAACAAACTATGCAGAGTGCCTGTCGCCCAAACTTATAACTAAGAGTAGTCTAATGAGGGGGTTAGAGACCCCACCACCCCGTTCTGGCCCCGGTCCAGCGAGTAAACCCAGTTCCTGGTGACAGGCGGGTAACTCACAACGATTCTAAACGGATAGGTAGCCCTGCTGCAAATATATATTTCTACAGTCGATCTCCATAATCCCCCGCCCACCAGCAGAGTCCGATAGTTCACAATCTCAGAATGGATCAAATGCACCTCACAGTATGGAGACAGTTCCGCTTCAGTTCTGGATACCACTGATGATCAGCGAGCGTTGTGATCTTCTGTGCCTCTCCAGCCAGTCAGTTGCACCCTCCGGATGGTCGAAGAACCAGGCTCTGCCCTCAGCCTCCACTCGCAAACAGGCGGGAAATAACATTGCATATTTGATGCCTTTGTCACTGAGTTTTTTCTTCACCGCGAGGAAGGACCGCCTCTGTTTCTGCACGGCGAGGGTGAAGTCTGGAAAGAAGGAGATTTCAGTATTCTCATATCGAAGAGGGGGGGCCTTTCTGCCATTTTGCAAGATAACGTCTTGGTCGCGGAAGTTCAACAATCGTGCCAGGATAGGGCGAGGGGGTGCTCCCTGTTTCGGTCGATTTATTGATCATTGTTGTGTAAAAAGGTCATACACTCCTCTGTGTTGGGCATAAGGCTGCTCGCCCACACTACCACTAATAGAGCACTTTGGGTTTTTCATTGAGCCCTGTACACTTTTGGGGAACCCCTGAACTCTGTGCACAGTATAACCACCTAGTGGGCATACCATATAGAGAGCCAGCTTCCTGCAACATCTGTGTACACATTCACGAAGCACTACAGCCTTGACAGCCAGGTCCAACCGGAATGGCATTTCAACTTTTTGGTCATTGTAGGAAGCTGGCTCTGTATATACTATACCAAAGTGAGGTATAGTGTGCACAGTCCAGTGGATCCCCAAAGGTAGGCAGAGGTAAAGTTAGATAGCACCTCACTCTCTATTTGTGGTAGTATGGTCGAGCAGTAAGGCAGTATCAGAGGACAGTGTTAAGCATTTGTTGTACACACTCAGTCAGCAAATGAATTCACACACTCAAAGACTGAACTTCAGACCAACTGTTTTTGTATAAAAATATTCTTTTAGTTATTTTATTTTCTAGAACCAAGCCAGCCTGGCACAGGTAAGCAATAAGTACTTATACAGTAGTAATGCAATTGAAATACAGTTTGAATGATAATTGTATATGCACTTTGGTTTGATTTACAGTATGGATGCAGAGAAATGCAATACTTAGTAAATACAGTACATAGACTTGAATTGGCTTTTTATTAAAATAGCAGGTAAGTAACTTTTGAGATTACTAGGCTTACACAGAGTAGTATACCGAGATACTACTCTGGGACATTTCCTGAAAACAGGTAAGTAAAATCGTTTTCGAGACATATGAGCTGTAGATTGTATACTTGTGCATAGATCGCCATCGGGTGTTGGGCTCGGATGTTTGCAGTTTGTTTTTATCTTGGAAGAGTCTTTGTAGTCACAAGATAGGTGACTCCTCCTCAGGACGATAGTGCGCATGGGCATCGACTCCATCTCCAGATTGTTTTTTTCCGCCATCGGGTTCGGATGTAAAACGTTGCGCTCCGGGTCGGTTTCGTATTCGATCCCCCTTCGACGCGCAATCCTTCACCGCTCGACGGTATTGTTTCGCTCGAGTTCCCCTTCAACGCGCATCCAAGGAATATCCACCAAGACCTTTGATTCCGTTCGTCGGCGCGGGCGTTGGGCCCTGCAGTAAATTGAAAGAACTCCATTTAAAAATGTCCTTTGTGTGGTGCTAAATTTCCACACACGAGGTCTGTAACCTTTGCTTGTCTCCAGAGCACGAGGACAGGGATTGCCAGGCCTGCGATTCCTTTCGATCGAAGAAGACCATACGTGATCGCCGGGCTCGACGTCACATGATGGCTCGATCAACTTCCTCGGCGCCGGACAACATCTTCGATGCCAAAATCCAACAGGAATCGGAAGAGGGAAACATCAGCGTCTCCGAGGCAGACGACTCCGATGCAGAGTATCAGCCCATTACTCCAGGACAACGAACTGTGAGTACTGAACTCGACGCTCCTCTCCCAGTAAAAATACAAAAGGCTCCGGTGACGCCTTCGGGCTCAGGCAAACACCGAGATAAGTCTTCGGATGCCCCGCCCTCGGGCCCGGCTCCAAAGCTGAAAGAAAAGCCTTCAGGCGGCTCGGGACCGAGTCAGCCACGTACCGGTGCCGAAAAACACTCCTCGGCACCGAAAGAAAAACCAAAGCCAGGCACAGGGCCACGCCCTGTTATATCGGCACCAAAGTCTGCCTCCACGCCCACCACTTTGGCATCGAAGCAGCACAAAGACAAGTCCTCGGATCCGAAGAAGCGCCATACTCCTTCGGAGCCGGAAACTGCTACAGAGCTAAAGACTCCGACAAAGCTTAAGGACAGTTCTACCACTCCCAAAGCTAAGTCAAAGCACCACTCGGACCCAAAACCCTCAGTGCCGAAAAAACCGGACACCTCCGAAGAACTGTTTCGGCCAGATCCATTGGATCCAAAGCAGAAAACTCTCTGCATTGACCCTCCTACAGGTCAGGTGACCACAGTTCCACCAAAAAAGAGGACATTGGCCGTTCCAGACCCACCTGAGACCTTTAAAGTGGAAGAACATTGCTACTTCTCCTCTTAAACCTGTCTCTCCCCTTCAAAACCTTCCACCTATACATCTCTCTCCTACTTCTTCCCTATCTCCTTCACCTGCCCTTCAACAGGATGAACAGGACTTTGGGGGTGGGGATGACCACAGTGATGGGCATTTCCAAGAGGATGATGATGACATACATAACATCCCACCACAAGACCTTTGGGATGATTATCATAATATCCCAGATATACCTGAGCCAGACTCATACCCATCCAAACCATTCCCACCAGATGACAACATTGGCTTTGCACAACTGATAGACAGGGCAGCCAAGTACCACCAGGTAGAGTTACACTCCGAACCTGCGGAAGAAGATTTCTTAATGGAAACTTTTACTCACTCTCAAAAGTCGTCCACTATTTTGCCAATGTTAAAAGGCAGGATTAAACATGCCCCAGAAATCTTCAAAGACCCAGTCAGGGCTAGGATAATCAACCCATGCATTGACAAAAAATATAAGCCAGCCCCAAACGACCCAGCTTATATTTAAGGACAACTCCCTCTAGACTCCCTCGTAGTGTCAAATGCCCGTAAACGGGCTAATTCTCAATCCACAGGGGAGGTCCCTTCTCCAGACAAGGAGTCAAAACTGCTGGACGCATCTGGCAAACGGGTCGCGTCTCAAGCAGCCAAATACTGGCGCATTGCCAACGCCCAGGCTTTACTCGCCAGGTATGACAGGGCGCATTATGATGAGCTGGAGACACTTATGCAGCACCTTCCAGACCAGTATAGGGCCAAAGCCAACGACCTTATACAGGAGGGAAAAACCATCACTAATACCTCCATCAAATGTGCTTTGGATGCAGCAGATAGAGCATCCAGAGCAGTCAATACAAGCGTTCTGCTGCGCAGGCATGCATGGCTGCGCATTTCTGGCTTTAAACAGGAGGTGCAGTCCCAAATTCTTAACCAGCCATTTGACCAGCAACATCTATTTGGCCCTTCTGTAGACACATCATTAGAGAAAATGAAAAAGGACACAGAAACAGCCAAGTCCATGGGGGCCTTACAATTTCTGGCAAATAGAGGGTCTTTTCGTCGCTCCACTTATAGGGGCGCCTCCAAAACCAGTGGCACAGACAACACCTCTTCATACAAAAGTCCCACTCAATCTTCCCCTAGCAGAGGATATTTTAGAGGGGGCTACAGGGGTAATAATAACAAAGGAAGAGGTCGCGGTAACAATACCCGCACCTCCCCCGCCTCAAAGCAGTGACTTCCCTACGCTCCCCCCAGACCATTCCACACCGGTCAGGGGAAGACTATCACAGTTCCTACCTGTGTGGCTTTCCATCACCACAGACAGGTGGGTGAGACAAATTATCCAGTATGGTTACTGCCTGGAGCTCACTTCTACTCCACCAAACGTGCCTCCCAGGCATCGACCGATGTCCACGGAACATCTAACACTTCTCAAACAGGAGATTGCCTCCCTTTTACAAAAGCAAGCATTAGAACCAGTCCCCCTACATCAGAAAGGCTCAGGGGTCTACTCCCTTTACTTTCTCATTTCAAAAAAGGACGGTACTCTGAGGCCAATATTAGACCTCAGAATACTAAACCTGTACATACAGTCCGACCACTTCCATATGGTCACCCTGCAACAGGTCCTCCCACTGCTCCAACAGGGTGATTTCCTTTCCACTCTAAATCTCAAGGACGCCTACTTTCACATCCCCATTCACCCTGCTCACAGGAAATATCTACGGTTTGTGCTGGATGGTCCACACTACCAGTTCAAAGTCCTCCCATTCGGGGTAACTACAGCACCCAGGGTATTCACAAAGTGCCTCGCAGTAGTAGCAGCACACTTGCGAAGACAACACATTCATGTGTTCCCTTATCTAGACGACTGGCTCATAACAGCCAGCTCACACAACCACTGTGTTCAACACACACACAAAACAGTTCAGCTCCTGCACGACTTGGGATTCACAATAAATCTCACCAAGTCACACCTGCAACCGTCCCACATACAACAGTATCTGGGCGCTACACTAGATACTTCAAAACTATCGCGTATCCCAATCCACTCAGGATACACAGCATACAGGCTCTCATAAAAAGATTTCAACCTCAACACTCACTCCCAGCTCGAGTGTTCATGCAACTAATAAGAATGATGGCCTCTTGCATTTTCATAATGCCTTACGCAAGACTCCAAATGCGCCCATTACAGGAATGTCTGGCACATCAGTGGAACCAGGCCCAGGGCCAGCTTACAGATCTGGTGTTGGTGGACAGCTGTATACATCGCTCTCTGCAGTGGTGGAACACACAAAACCTATCCAAGGGGCGGCAGTTCATAGACCCGGTTCCACAGATTGTGCTAACAACGGACGCATCGCTCACTGGCTGGGGAGCGCATCTCTTACATTATACCATTCAGGGCATATGGACCCCTCGGCAAAAATTACTCCACATCAATCATTTGGAGTTACTGGCAATTTTTCTTGCGTTAAAATCATTCCAGGTACATCTAGTACACAAAGCAGTCCTAGTCAGGACAGACAATATGACTGCAATGTACTACATACAAAAACAGGGGGACACAGTCTCTGCAGCTTTCCCGCCTAGCGCAAACCATATGGAGATGGGCCATTCCGCAAAAAATATACCTGTTAGCAGAACACCTACCAGGGCTCCACAATCAAATTGCGGATCTACTCAGTCGTCAGACACAACAGATTCACGAATGGGAACTTCATCCACAAGTTCTTCATCCATTCTTCCACAAGTGGGGCCCCCAGACATAGATCTGTTCGCCACACACTTAAACGCAAAATGCCCAAACTTCGCCTCCAGGTACCCACACCCATTGTCCAAAGGCAATGCGATATGGATGAACTGGTCAGGCAAATTTGCGTACGCTTTTCCGCCTCTCCCACTCCTTCCATTAGTGGTTCGAAAACTCAGACAACAGTCGCTCACAATGATCCTGGTTGCTCCAACATGGGCTCGACAACCATGGTTCACAACCCTGCTGGAACTTTCACTAGTCCCACATCAAAAGTTGTACCTTTCTCCAGAACTTCTCACGCAGAACCATGGAGAAATAAGACACCCAAATCCAACTCAATTGAACCTAGCAATCTGGCTCCTGAAGTCTTAGTTTGGATACCTTAATCTACCTCCACAATGTATGAATATTATTAAGGAGGCTAGACATCCTACCACTAAAGCCTGATATGCAGCCAAATGGAAAAGATTTGTGATCTACTGCAATCATGATGCACTCGATCCTTTAGATGCGTCAATTCAGGACATCATTTGTTACCTTTTGCATCTACAAAACTGTAATCTAGCATACACATCCATACGGTTACACCTCGCAGCCATAGCTGCTTACCTACAAAATAGAGAACATTTGTCGTTGTTTAAGGTACCTGCTATCAAGGCTTTTATGGAAGGCCTTAAAAGAATAATTCCTCCCAGAACTCCACCAGCTCCTGCGTGGAATCTAAACATTGTCCTTACTAGGCTCAGGGCCCCCCATTTGAACCTTTGCATAGGAGCTAGCTACAGTTTCTCACATGGAAAGTAGCTTTCCTCGTAGCAATCACATCTCTCAGAAGAGTTAGTGAGCTCCAGGCCTTAACCATACAAGAACCCTTCTTGCAAATGCATCGCAACAAGGTAATTCTTAGGACAAACCCTAAATTCTTACCAAAAGTCATCTCTCCTTTCCACCTTAACCAGTCTGTTGAGCTACCAGTCTTTTTCCCTCAACCAGACTCCGTGGCAGAGAGGGCTCTTCATACACTAGATGTCAAAAGAGCTATCCTTTACTACATTGAAAGGACAAAAACTTTCAGGAAAACCAAACAACTTTTCGTAGCCTTCTGACCACCACATAAGGGCAACCCCATATCAAAATCAGGATCTGTTCCTCCTAGAGCACATTCCACACGCAAACTAGGGGCTTCTATGGCATTCTTAGGAAACATCCCCATAGATGACATCTGTAAAGCAGCAACATGGTCTACACCACACACCTTCACAAAGCACTATTGTGTAGATGTGCAAGCAAAACAACAAGCTACTGTGGGCCAGGCTGTATTAAAAACACTTTTTCAAACTACTGCAACAGATACAGGTGGCCACCGCTAAGGAGATAACTGCTGTGTAGTATATGCACAAGTATACAATCTACAGCTCAGAATCCTCGAACGGAAAATGCTACTTACCAGTATGCATCTGTTCTTGGCATGTAGAGCTGTAGATCTGTATACGCCAACCCTCCTCCCCGGTTGCCTGTAACTGTTCCAGTATTATCTTACTTGGATAACTATACATGGGCGTCTTTTTTTCTATTACTATTATTATTTATATTTCTTTCTAACTCCATCACAACCCTTCATGGCGAAAACAATCTGGAGATGGAGTTGATGCCCATGCGCACTATCGTCCTGAGGAGGAGTCCCCTATCTCGTGACTACAAAGACTCTTCCAAGACAAAAACAAACTGCAAACATCCCGAGCCCAACACCAGATGGCGATCTATGCACAAGTATACAGATCTACAGCTCTACATGCCAAGAACAGATGCATACTGGCAAGTAGCATTTTCCTTTTGTTAGATTATGCAATTTTAAGGAATTTCTTTAGTTTCTCAAACTCCACACTTAGAAACTTTTCACAGAAAAACAGTCAATGTTATCCTATGGAGGAAAATAGTGTTATCGGTTTTGAGGTAAGTATTTGGTAGTGGGAGTTGAGGTTCTGGGGGTAGACTCTGGTCCCCCAGGGTCAAGGATGCACTCTAGCTACACATTCCGGCACTAGGGCGGCTGGGTGCAGAGTGCTGAGGCCCAATGTTATCCAATGGGGGATATGGGGTCTCCGGTTGGTGGCTGCTGGCAAGCAGGCCACTAGGTTGTGGGAGCAAAGCTCCTGAACTTTAGCTCAGGGCAAATGGGGAAACAAAGTAGCACTAAAGGAGCACCCTCAGCGGCACTAGGGCGACCGGGTGCAGAGTGCTGTTTCGACATCGGACGCCTTGTTGTTTTCAATGGAGAACCTCCGGTTTGGAAAGACTCTGCAGGCTTGGGGACGAAGGTCTTCTGGGTGCGACCACCACTTCGAGAGGTAAGTTGGGAAGTTAAAGGTTGGTTAGGCACCGTCGGTTTGGGCACACAAGGCCGTGGGGCATCGGGTGCAGGGGTGCCTTTTGGGGTCGGATCTTCTTACCAGCTCCTGGTTGCGGTCAGGGGGGCCTTCTGGATTTAGGCTGCAGGCGTCGGCTGGAGGCAGGTCAGGGGTCGCCGGATCTTGGGTCAGGATCGCCGGGGGGGACCTCCTCGTGGTGTTTGCCCACTCGAGCTCGGGCCGTGGATGGCGGGTGCAGAGTGGGGCGGTGTCCGGCCGGAGCCAGAGGTTGCAGATGAACAAATCCGGTGTTCACGGGAGACAGTCTTTGTGCTTGAAGGCAGGCAGGTCCTCCGGAGTTTTCGAGGTTGCTGGCTGCAGGACACACCGGGATTTCGCAGGAGCAGGTTTGAGGGGGAGACAGGCCGGTAGGGCTGGGGCCAAGTCAGTGGGCGTCTTCCTCTTGTTAGCTGCTGTTCGGTCCTTCTTCTTCTTGTTGCAGGTTCTTGTCTGAGGAAGCAAGGTTCAGGGGTGCCCCTAAATACTAGATTTAGGGGCGTTACAGGTAGGTAAAAGGCAGGGACCAATGGCTCCCTTCCCGGGGGTGGGTACACACTCTATTATGCCACCCTCCAGTGGGAGGGGGCATGAGCCTGTCCCTGGTTGTCTGAGTCCCCCATCTTCAAGATGGCGTGGACTGAGAGTTGTGCTTCACCACGCCTCCCCCACCTGAGGGGTGGAGTTGGCAGAGGTGGGCACACCTCTCTTCCTCACTTGTTTTTCCCGCCGGTTCTCCTGCCCAAAGTGGGGGTCAGAACCAGTGGGGACCAGTTGCTGAGAGCAGCAGGTGGCCTGGGGAAGCTCACAAAGGCGGCAAGCCTTTGAAGCTTCCCCTTCGTGAACCCTGCCCCCCCTGGGGGAGGAGGCTTGGCACCTCGTCCCAGGATGTGCATTGTTTCAGGCCCCAGAGAGCAGCAGGCTCTCGACCCAGGGGTCCAGAAACATGTCTGGTGTTGGCAGCTGAAGCAGCCACTCAGCCTGGACACTAGAGGTGGGTTAGGTTTCAGGGGGCATCTTCTAAGATGCCCTCTGTGTGCATTTTTCATTAAATCCCACACTGGCATCAGTGTGGGTTTAATGTGCTGAGACGTTTGATACGAAACTTCTCAGTTTTCAGTGTAGCCATTATGGTGCTGTGGAGTTCGTAATGACAAACTCCCAGCACCATATACTCTTAATGGCAGCACTGCACTTACAATCTCTAAGAATGGACTTAGACACTGTAGGGGTACCGGGCTCATGCACCTGTACCCTCACCACTGGTATAGTGCACCCAGCTAGAGGGATGACTGACCTATGACAGGGCAGTGGGTTGTAGGCATGGCACACAGAGATGTGTGCCATGTCGACTCTTCACTTTGCTCTGCACCAAAACACGCAGCCTGCAAAGGCTGTGTGTGTAGGTGTAGGTGTGTGTAGGTGTGTGTAGGTGTGTGTAGGTGTGTGTAGGTGTGTGTGGGTGTGTGTGGGTGTAGGTGTGTGTGTGTAGGTGTGTGTGTGTGGGTGCAGGGCCTCTAAGGGTGGCCCAATAAGTGCTGCAGCCCTTAGAGATCTTCCCTGGCCACAGTGCCCTGGGTACCTGTGGTACCATTTACCAGGGGCTGGCCAGAGATGCCAATTGGGTTGGTTTTGCGGAAAGAACACAGGCCCTGGGAACCTGATTGACATGGACCCAGGGCACATCAAGTGAAAGTGCATCAGTAGTCTGTCAAAAAGTGGGGGGTTACTGCAACAGAAACCCTCTTTCCTACACAAGCCCAGCCCAAAGGCCAGGAGACTCAGCCAAACCTGGGAGAGTCTCCCTAGTCTTTCAGGCGAGGAAGAGTAGAGGAAGTGGTTTGAAAGTTGCCGGGCCTACTCTGCCTTACATCCTTCTGTCCAGGTCAGTCCCTTTGGGGAGCTGGCCTACCTCAACAGTTTCAGGACCTAATTCCCAATGTTCCTTTCCTAGCTCTTTAGTGTCTTCACCCCATCTTTTTAGTTTGAGTTCAGAGGTGCGTACCTCTGCAAATTCTAACTTAGCTAGGGCAAAGCCCAGCTTACCCACAGAGGTCACCCACAGCTTGAGCAACCCCACCATGACCAATAGTCAGGGGGCCTAACTTGCTATTTGGCAGGGGGTTAGGCCACCATGCCAAGGACAGTGCTGCCATGAAGGCTAACACCCAGCAGAGGCTACTGACAGCTGTCAGTGCCCAGAACCACACCTTCAGCTCTTCACTGGTAGGTGAAGTAGCTAACTTACAGGCTTCTTTGGATCTGGGGGGCCTGTCTGCTGTTTTAGGGTGGGGGGGGTCACTACACTTGGTAGTGAACACCCTTCTTCCACCCTCTGTTCTGCCAGCTGAGGAGCCACCAATTCAGGCTGGACAGTTGCCTGAGTAGTCCGGTCTTTTTGTTGGCTAGCAGGGACTTCACCAGTGCCAATTTTGGAGTTCTCCCTTACTGGGATAGAATCTCCCTGGCCCACTGGAACTGTGGCTAACAGTTGCCCACCTTTCCTATACTGTTTATTGTTTTTCTTTTGGGGCTTAGCTGCACTAACTGCAGGTTGAGCCCCCCCAGGTTTCTTGGGTGAGGTCTGGCATTGGACCAGTACCTCTTTGGCTCAGACCAACCTCTGGGTGGTCATTCCCAAGGAGACAATCAAGGGGGAGGTCTTTACTGACTACCACCTTTCTCCATCTAAAGGACCCAGCTATTTCTAGGAGCACTACAGCCACAGGCCTAACAGTGACACCCCCTGGGACAGTTGTAGGAAGCTGGCTCTGTATATACTATACCAAAGAGAGTTGTGCTTCACCTCGCCTCCCCCCACCTGAGGGGTGGAGTTGTCAGAGGTGGGCACCCCTCTCTTCCTCACTTGTTTTTCCCGCCGGTTCTCCCGCCCAAAGTAGGGGTCAGAACCAGTGGGGACCAGTTGCTGAAAGCAGCAAGTGGCCTGGGGAAGCTCACAAAGGCGGCAAGCCTTTGAAGCTTCCCCTTCGTGAACCCTGTCCATCCTGGGGGGGGGGGGGGGCTTGTCACCTCGTCCCAGGATGTGCATTGTTTCAGGCCCCAGAGAGCAGCAGGCTCTCGACCCAGGGGTCCAGAAACATGTCTGGTGGTGGCAGCTGAAAGCAGCCACTCAGCCTGGACACTAGAGGTGGGTTAGTTTTCAGGGGGCCTCTCTAAGATGCCCTCTGTGTGCATTTTTCATTAAATCCCACACTGGCATCAGTGTGGGTTTAATGTGCTGAGAAGTTTGATAACAAACTTCTCAGTTTTCAGTGTAGCCATTATGGTGCTGTGGAGTTCGTAATGACGAACTCCCAGCACCATATACTGTTAATGGCAGCACCTCACTTACAATGTCTAAGAATGGACTTAGACATTGTAGGGGTACAGGGCTCATGGACCTGTACCCTCACCACTGGTATAGTGCACCCAGCTAGAGGGATGACTGACCTATGCCAGGGCAGTGGGTTGTAGGCATGGCACACAGAGATGTGTGCCATGTCGACTCTTCACTTTGTTCAGCACCAAAACACGCAGCCTGCAAAGGCAGTGTGTGAGTGTAGTGGTACAGGACCTCTAAGCGTGGCACAATAAGTGCTGCAGCCCTTAGAGGCCTTCTCTGGTCACAGTGCCCTGGGTACCTGTGGTACCATTTACCAGGGGCTCACCTGTGGTCAGAGATGCCAATTTGGTTTAGGCTTCAATGCAGTTTTAGGGAAAGAACATAGGGCCTGGGTACCTGATTAGCAGGAGCCCAGGGCACACTCAGTCAAAGCACATCAGCAATTCAGCAAAAAGTGGGGGGCAACCATGCAGAAAGAGGGCACTTGTTCACACAAACCCCCCCCCCCCGACGAAAGAGGATGAGACTAACCTTTCCCTAGAGAGTCTTCATTTTCTAAGGGGAAGAACCTGGAAAGTCCATCTGCATTGGCATGGGCAGTCCCAGGTCTGTGTTCCACTACAAAGTCCATTCCCTGTAGGGAGATGGACCACCTCAACAGTTTAGGATTTTCACCTTTCATCTGCATTAGCCATCTGAGAGGTCTGTGATCAGTTTGAACTAGGAAGTGGGTACCAAACAAGTGTAGTCTCCGCTTCTTCAGGGACAAAACCACAGCAAAGGCCTCCCTCTCAATGCCACTCCAACGCTGCTCCCTGGGGAGAAGCCTTCTGCTTATAATAGCAACAGGTTGGTCTTGGCCTTCATCATTGGTCTGGGATAGGACCGCTCCTATCCCTAGCTCAGAGGCATCAGTCTGCACAATGAACTGCTTGGCATTGTCTGGAGCTTTGAGAATTGGTGCTGAGCACATAGCCTCTTTCAGGGTGTCAAAAGCCTGTTGACAACTAACTGTCCAGTTTACCTTCTTGGGCATCTTCTTGGAGGTGAGTTCTGTGAGGGGAGCCACAATGGACCCATATCCCTTCACAAACCTCCTGTAGTACCCAGTCAAGCCAAGGAATGCCCTAACTTGGGTTTGGGTTGTCGGAGCTGCCCAGTCCAGGATGGCCTGGATCTTGGGCTTTAAGGGTTGTACCTGGCCTCCACCATCAAGGTGGTACAAGTACACCACAGTTCCCTGCCCTATCTGGCATTTGGATGCCTTGATAGTTAGGCCTGCAGTTTGCAGGGCATTTAAAACCTTCCCAAGGTGGATCAGGTGATCCTGCCAGGTGGAGCTAAAGACCACAATATCATCTAGATAAGCTGCACTATATGACTCCAATCCAGCAAGGACTTGATTCACCAACCTCTGGAAGGTGGTAGGGGCATTCTTTAAACCAAAGGGCATAACCGTAAACTGATCATGCCCATCAGGTGTGGAGAATTCTGTCTTTTCCTTTGCTCCTGGGGCCATGCCAATTTGCCAGTACCCTGCAGTTAAGTCAAAGGTACTTAGAAATTTGGCTGCACCCAATTTGTCTATCAACTCATCTGCTCTTGGGATAGGGTGAGCATCTGTCTTGGTGACAGAGCTGAGCCCTCTATAGTCCACACATAACCTCATTTCTCTTTCCACCCTGTGGATGAGGTTTGGGGACTAGAACCACTGGGCTGGCCCAGGGGCTCTCAGAGGGTTCAATAACCCCTAACTCCAGCATCTTGCTGACTTCAGCTCTGATGCTTTCCTTGACTTGATCAGACTGTTGATAGATTTTGTTTTTGACAGGTGAACTGTCACCAGTGTCCACATCATGGGTACACCAGTTTGTCTGACCAGGTGTCAAGGAAAAGAGCTTAGCATACTGCTGCAAGACTTGCTTGCAATCAGTCTGCTGTTGGGCAGAGAGGGTGTCTGAAAAGACAACTCCATCCACTGACCCATCTTTTGGGCTGTATGAGAGGAGGTCAGGGAGAGGTTCACTCTCTGTCTCCTGATCATCATCAGTTACCATCAGCATGGTGATGTCAGCCTTGTCATGAAAGAGCTTCAGGCGGTTCACATGGATAACCCTTTTGGGTGTCCTGCTTGTGCCCAGGTCAACCAAGTAGGTGACCTCACTCTTTTTCTCTAGGATAGGGTAAGGGCCACTCCATCTGTCCTGGAGTGCCCTTGGTGCAACTGGCTCCAAAACCCACACCTTTTGCCCAGGTTGAAATTCAACCAGTGCAGCTTTTTGGTCATACCACTGCTTCTGAAGCTACTGGCTGGCCTCAAGATGTTTGGATGCCTTTTCCATGTACTCAGCCATTCTGGACCTTAGGCCAAGCACTTACTGGCACATGCATCAACCTAGGATTTTGCGAGTCCTTAATAGCGAATATTAAGGATTCGCAAAATCCTATGCATTTAGAAATCGCTATAATAGCGATTCCTTCACATTCCTTATTTGCGACTCGCAAATTGCGAGTCGCAAATAAGGAATGGCTTCACATTCATTCCTATGGGCCTACAGGCCCATAGGAATGAATGGGAAATTGTGAGCGCTATTTGCGAGTACCAATAGGTACTCGCTGTAGGAAAGTGGGTTTCTGTTGCAGTAACCCCCCCACTTTTTGCCTGATAACTGATGCACTTTTCCTTGGTGTGCCCTGGATCCCTGCCAATCAGGTACCCAGGGCCTGTGTTCCTTCCCTAAAAACTGTACTAAGCCTAAACCCAATTGGCATCTCTGGCCACAGGTAAGCCCCTGGTAAATGGTACCCTAGGTACCCAGGGCACTGTGACCAGAGAAGACTTCTAAGGGCTGCAGCACTTATTGTGCCACCCTTAGAGGCCCTGTACCCTGACACACACACACTGCCCTTGCAGGCTGAGTGTCTTGGTGCAGAACAAAACAGAGAGTCGACATGGCACACATCCCTGTGTGCCATGCCCACAAACACACTGCCCTGGCATACCTCAGTCACCCCTCTAGCTGGGTGACCTATGCCAGTGGTGAGGGTACAGGTGCATGAGCCCTGTGCCCCTACAGTACCCAGGTCCATTCCTGGGCACTGTAAGTGCAGTGCTGCCATTCCGAGTATATGGTGCTGGGAGGTCGTCAGCACGAACTCCACAGCACCATGATGGCTGTACTGAAGACTGAGAAGTTTGGTATCAAACTCCTCAGCACAGTAAACCCACACTGATGCCAGTGTGGGATTTACTGTAAAATGCACGACAGAGGGCAACTTAGAGTTGCCCCCTGAACCTAATCTACAATCCACGTCTTGTCTGAGGGGCTGCCTAGGCTGCCACACAGCAGACATGTTGCTGGACCCCTGGGTAGAGAGCCATCCGCTCTCCCGGGCCTGCAACAATGCACGTCCTGGGCGAGGTGCTAGGCCTCCTCACCCAGGATGGGCAGGGGGAAGCTTCAAAGGCATTCCGCCTTTGTGAGCTTCCCCAGACCACTTGCTGTACTCAGCAACTGGCCCCCACCGGTTCTTCCCCCCATCCTGGCGGGAAGACTGGCGGGAAACACCAAGGGAGGAAAGGGGGTGTGCCAGCCTCTGCCAACCCCACCCCTCAGGTGGGGGAGGTGAGGTGAAGCACATCTCCGGGCTCTCGCCATCTTGAAGATGGGGAGCCCTGCCCAATCAGGACTAGGCTCCTGCCCCCCTCCCACAGGAGAGTGGCAGGATAGGGAGTGTACCCACCCCCAGGGCAGGGACCCATTGGTCCCTGCCCTTTACCTACCTGTAATGCCCCTAAATCTAGTATTTAGGGGCACCCTGAACCCTCCTTCCTCAGATTCCCGCAACCTAAGAAGAAAAAGGACGAAAGAAGACGCCCAGCAGAGGAGACTGCAGAGAACAACTGACTTGGCCCCAGCCCTACCGGCCCGTCTGCAGTTTCCAGAGATCCTGCGCCAAAAATAGTCTTGTCCTGCAGCCAGCGACCTCCAGAACCCCAGGGAGGACTGACTGCCTTCAACAAAGACCGGATCTCCTGTGAACAGCAGCTCTGTTCAAAAGAAACACCAAACAAAGACTCCGAGCCTGCTGAGGAGAAAGAAACCCGACGCCTGGAACCACCACTGCACCCGTCGCCTACAGGCCGAGTTCAAGTGGCCCACCGGTCCCCGCGAGGTCCCCCAGCTAACCAGAGTCCGAGTCCACCGTGGGTTGACCCCTCCAGGACTCCCCGACGTCGCCTGCAGCCTCTGCACGGAGACCCCCCCCAACCGCGAGTGGCCCGGTAAGGTGAAATCCGACCTCAAGACACCCCTGCATCCAGCCGCCCTGCGCCCTGGAGAAAGGAACCCGAGGTGCACCTACGTCCCCGAGCCCTCCAACTTACCTGCCCAGCTGTTGGTTCTCCTTGAAGAGTTCCTGGACCGAGCCTGCAGCTGAAAACCAAAACCGAAAATCTCCATTGAAATCAACAGGGCACCCGACCTCAAAACAGCACCCTGCACCCGGCCGCCCTAGTGCCGCTGAGGGTGCCCCTTCTGTGCTAACTTGGTCCCCAACGTGCCCTGAGCTTAACCCTAGGAGCTTTGCTCCCACAACCCAGTGGCCTGCTTGCCAGCAGCCACCAACCGGAGTCCCCTATCCTCCATAGGATAACATTGGGCCTCAACACTCTGCACCCGGCCGCCCTAGTGCCGCTGAGGGTGCAACAACAGTGCATCACTGACCCTGGGAGACCCCGGAGTCTAACCCCAGAACCCTAACTCAAAAGACCGATTACTTACCTCGAAACCGATAACTCGTTTTTCCTCCTAGGATAACATGGACACTTTTCCTTCCAAAAAAAGTTTCTAAGTGTCGACTTTTGAAAACTAAGAATATTCCTTAAAAATCGCACAAATAACCTAACCGAATTTTCTCAACTGTTTGCAGGAAAGGTCCCAGTGCTGAACCTAGGTGTCCAGCACTGAGTAACAAAAGTAATTAAAAAGTAACTTACCTGTGAATTGAATTTCCTTCCCTAGGATAACATTGGTGGTTCTTTGTGAAAAAGTTTCTAAGTGTCAACTTTTGAAATACAAGAATATTCTTTAAAAATCGTACAAACTACAAAAACGTAATTACTTACCTGTTTTAAGTAATGTCCCAGCGCTGAATCTAGGAGTCCAGCACTGGATTACAATTGTAACGTTAAAGTAACTTACCTGTGAATTGAATTTCCTTCCATAGAAACTTTTTCACAAAGAACCACCAATGTTATCCTATGGAAGGAAATTCAATTCGCCGGTAAGTTACTTTAACGTTACTTTGTAATCCAGTGCTGGACTCCTAGATTCAGCGCTGGACATTTACTTAAAACAGGTAAGTAATTACGTTTTGTAGTTTGTACGATTTTTAAAGAATATTCTTGTATTTCAAAAGTTGACACTTGGAAACTTTTTCAGAAAGAACCACCAATGTTATCCTAAGTGTCAACTTTTGAAATACAAGAATATTCTTTAAAAATCGTACAAACTACAAAAACGTAATTACTTACCTGTTTTAAGTAAATATCCCAGCGCTGAATCTAGGAGTCCAGCACTGGATTACAAAAGTAACGTTAAAGTAACTTACCGGCGAATTGAATTTCCTTCCATAGGATAACATGGTCTGGTTTTTGCTTGGAAATTCTTCTAAGTGTCGAGTTTTGAGACTTTAAAATATTCACCTAAAATCAGCCGAATTACGAAAACGAATTTACTCACCTGCTATCAGGAGAGATCCCAGTGCTGGATCTTGGTGCCCAGCACTGACCCTAAAAAGTAATCACAACTGTACTTACCGGTAACTTGAATTTCCTTCCATAGGACAACATTGCCTGGTTTTTGCTGAAAAAGTTTCTAAGTGTCAACTTTTAAAATACAATAATATTCCTTAAAAATCACAACTGTAACCAAAACGTTTTTACTCAACTGTTTACAGGAGATGTCCCAGGACTGAATCTAGGATCCAGTCCGGTGGTTAGAAAAGTAATCCAAAAAGTAATCTATTGCATTTAACCAGAAATTTCCATTGAGCTCAATGTATAATTGTGTTTAAAATTGTGTTGCATATTGCAACAACTGTAACTATTGCATTCAAAAGTCTTTTGCCTATTGAACAGTATTTAACTAAAGCATCTCATTCTGAGAAAGTATATTTTGACACCTATTGTTGGTTCTAAAATAAAACAACTATATTTTTATATACAAACCATTGGCCTAGAGTTCAGTTCTTGAGTGTGTGGCTTCATTTGCTGACTGAGTGTGTACAACAAATGCTTTACACTGTCCTCCGATACTGCCTTACTGCTCGACCAAGCTAACACTTTAGAGAGTAAGGTTATATCTAACTTTAGCCTCTGCCAAACCTCTGGGGACTGTGGACTCTGTGCACACTGAACCTTACTTTGGTGCAGTATATACAGAGCCACTTTCTTACACTCGCAAATTGCGCATGCAATTACAAGGGTGCAGGGGTGTCAAAAGGACACCCTGTTGCACCCCTGAAATTGATCCGTGCACATATGTTGCGCACACACATGTCTCAAGGACATGTGTGTATGTAACCTTCAACTTTGAAAAATGCACTTTAGTGCATTTCTCAAAGTTTTTGCAATTTACCATGAAGTTCAACTTCATGGTAAATTGCGCCCCCTAGTAGCGAAATCGCTAATTTCTTTACTTTGTTGCATTGCATTTAAGGAATCTCAATTTGCGATTCCTTAAATGCAATCGCAACTTAAGTAATCGCAATTGTGCGATTTCTTAAATTGCGATTTTTGCATTTGGGATGATGCATCCCAAATGCAAAAATGCAGGTCGCAAAGGGGCAGATTCTGCGAATCTGCCCGTTTGCGACCCGATTTTCGGATGATGCATGGGGCCCAAAGTCCACAATATCTTGTTTGGGTTCTTGGAGAGGCTTCTCCCAACCCTCTTTCACAAGACAGAGTGGTCCCCTCACAGGATGGCCAAACAGAAGTTCAAAGGGGGAAAACCCTACTCCCTTCTGTGGCACTTCTCTGTAAGCGAAAAGCAGACATGGTAAGAGGACGTCCCATCTCCTTTTGAGTTTTTCAGGGAGCCCCATAATCATGTCTTTCAATGTCTTGTTGAATCTCTCAACAAGGCCATTGGTTTGTGGGTGATAGGGTGTAGTAAACTTGTACTGCACTCCACACTCTTTCCACATGTGTTTTAGGTAAGCAGACATGAAGTTGGTACCTCTGTCTGAAACCACCTCCTTAGGAAACCCTACTCTGGTGAAGACACCAATGAGGGCCTTGGCTACTGCAGGAGCTGTAGTAGTCCTATGAGAATTGCTTCAGGGTACCTAGTGGCATGATCCACTAGAATGAATTTGTTCCCTGATGCTGTGGGAGGTTCAAGTGGACCCACTATTTCCACACCTACCCTTTCAAAGGGAACCCCCACCACAGGTAGTGGTCTCAAGGGGGCCTTTGAGGGACCACCTGTCTTGCCACTGGCCTGACAGGTGACACAGGAGCTGACAAACTCCTTTACTTTTTGGTGCATCTGGGGCCAGTAAAAGTGGCTAACTAGCCTTTCCCAAGTCTTGGTTTGGCCCAGATGTCCAGCTAAGGGAATGTCATGAGCTAAAGTTAGGAGAAACTCCCTGTACTTCTGAGGCACTACCACTCTCCTAGTGGCTCCAGCTGTGGGGTCTCTGGCCTCAGTGTACTGTAGTCCCTCTTCCCAATAAACTCTGTGGGCACCACTGACATCTCCTTTTTTCCTTGGTAGCAGCTTGCTGCCTCAGGCTTTCAAGAGTTGGACAGACCTGCTGTCCAAGGCACAGCTCTTCCCTAGAGGGTCCCCCTGGGCCTAAGAGTTCAACCTGGTAAGAGTCAAGCTCCATGGGCTCAGTTCCCTCTGGGGTGTCCAAGTCCTCTCCGTGAGGAGAGGGGTCCTGATCCTTTTGCTGTACAGAAGCTGGTTCCCCAGTCTTCTTACCTTTTCTCTTGGAAGGTTGGGCCATATTTTCAGGCTCCAACACTTCTTTTTCACCCTGTCTCTTGCTCTCTGCTCTTGTTTTTACACACACCAATTCAGGGATATCCAGCATTGCTGCAAGGGTTTTCAGTTCAACCTCCGCCCATGCTGAGGTTTCCAGGTCATTGCCAAGCAGACATGCAGCTGGTAGCTTTGGAGAGACCACTACCTGTTTCAGGCCAGTAACCCCCCCCCCCCAGTCTAATGTCACCATAGCCATTGCATGGTTAGTGGTAACACTGTCACCACTGGTGACTGGGTAAGTTCTCCCTGTCAAGTATTGCTCAGGGGAAACCAGTGTGTCTCTCACCATAGTGACACTGGCACCTGTATCCCTCAGCTTCTATCCTTGTTCCATTAATCCAAGGGAATTGTAAGTATTTTTTTAAGTTGGGTGGCCACACAGCTACAGTGGCAGACTCAACATCCCCTTATGAAACTAGAACTGCTTCAGTGTGCAATCCGATTTGCTCTTGGCACACTGTTGATCCCATCTGGAGACTTGCTACACCAGGAGTAGCTGTAGTAGGACTAGGGTCCTTCTTGGTTGGGCAAGCAGCATCTCCAGTTAAGTGTCCCAACTTCTTACAGTTGTTACACCAGGCCTTTAAAGGATCAAAGTTCTTTCCCCTGTACCTATTAATGGACTGGGAAGAGTTTTGGGACCCACCCCCCTGTGCAGGTTTTTGGGGCCCTTTAGAAGACTCAGGCTTTTTATCTTGGGGATTCTCACCACCTTTCCCCTGGGGGGTTTTGTAACGCCTTTCTTTTGGTCACCCCCAGTGGTTGTTTTAGTCACCCTTGTCTTGACCCAGTGGTCTGCCTTCTTTCCCAATTCTTGGGGAGAAATTAGACCTAGGTCTACCAAATGCTGATGTAACCTTTCATTAGTGCAATTACTTAAAATATGTTCTTTCATAAACAGATTGTAAAGTCCATTGAAATCATGCACATTGTGTCCAGTTAACCAACCATCTAGTGTTTTAACTGAATCCAGGATTGGTTGTGCGTCTTGTGAGCCCCCCTGAATCTAATTCTATATTCCTCAGTTGTGAGTCCAAATTCCTCAATCTGAGTTCTCTTCATGAGGTCATAAGACCCAGCATCTGCCCCTGTAAGGGGCAGGAGTCTGTCTCTGCACTTACCAGAGAACAGTTCCCAAAGGAGTGCCCCCCAGTGTGACTTCTTCACTTTTCTCATTTCACAAGCCCTCTCAAAGGCTGTGAACCATTTTGTGATATCATCACTCTCTTCATATTTAGGGACAATCCGTTTGGGGATTTTAGGATCATAAGATTGCTCTATATCCTTACTAAGTAAATTGCTGCCACCATTGATGGGTGCTAGGCCCATCTCTGCTCTCTCTTTCTAGAGCCAGCAACCTGGTCCCTAGATCCAATCTTTTGGTCAGCCTTACTAAAAGGCTGTCCTCAATGTCCTCAGTAGTGCCTGACCCACCTGTGTGGGATCTAGGTACTGAGAGGTTGAGTCTTGGAGTCAGGGCCACTGGGGCCCCTTTCTCCCTAAGCAGTGGAGGGGGTTGATCTAACTGGTCTTCCTCTTCCACTCCTTCTCCATCTGACTGGTCATCACCATTTTCAGATGGGTGGTCCTTAGCATACCCAGCCAAGAGCTCCTTGAGCTTTTGTTTGGTGGGATGGGGACCCATGGTTATATTTTTAAGTTTACATAGGGACCTTACTTCCTTGAAAGACAAGTGAAGGTAAGGGGTGAGGTCGAACTCCTCAACCAAGTTCTGTCATTGTGGTTTTTTTCACTAACAGCTGGGTACTTGTTTTGAGACATTGTTAAAAAGCTTCTAACCCTAGCTAAAGTGACTTTTTATTTTTCTAAAATTCTAAAGGGACTTCACCAAGGCCCTAACAAGACTTTTAGTAATTTTGCAAAAATGCCAATTTGAAAAAATCAGAATTCTAAAGACAATTAACCAAGTAGTCCAACAAATGCAAAGTTGTATATCCCACCGCTGATCCACCAATGAAGGAAGCTGGCTCAGTATATACTATACCAAAGGGAGGTATAGTTTGCACAGAGTCCAGTGGAACCCCAAAGGTAGGCAGAGGTAAAGTTAGATGGAACCTTACTCTCTATTTGTGGTAGTGTGGTCGAGCAGTAAGGCAGTATCAGAGGATAGTGTTAAGCATTTGTTGTACACACTCAGTCAGCAAAGGAATTCACACACTGAAAGACTGAACTTCAGACCAATTGTTTTTGTATAAAAAATATTCTTTTAGTTATTTTATTTTCTAGAACCAAGCAAGCCTGGCACAGGTAAGCAATAAGTACTTTACAGTAGTAATGCAATTGAAATACAGTTTGAATGATAATTGTATATGCACTTTGATTTGATTTACAGTATGGATGCAGAGAAATGCAATACTTAGTAAATACAGTACATAGACTTGAATAGGCTTTTCAGTAAAATAGCCGGTAAGTAACTTTTGAGATTTCTAGGCTTACTCAGAGTAGTATACCTAGATACTACTCTGGGACATTTCCTGAAAACAGGTAAGTAAAATCGTTTTTGTTAGATTATGCAATTTTAAAGAATTTCTTTAGTTTCTCAAACTCGACACTTAGAAACTTTTCACAGAAAAACAGTCAATGTTATCCTATGGAGGAAAATAGTGTTATCGGTTTTGAGGCAAGTATTTGGTAGTCGGAGTTGAGGTTCTGGGGGTAGATTCAGGGGTCCCCCAGGGTCAAGGATGCACTCTAGTTACACCCTCAGCGGCACTAGGGCGGCCGGGTGCAGAGTGCTGAGGCCCAATGTTATCCAATGGGGGATAGGTGGCCTCCGGTTGGTGGCTGCTGGCAAGCAGGCCAGTGGGTTGTGGGAGCAAAGCTCCTGGATCTTAGCTCAGGGCAAATGGGGAAACAAAGTAGCACAAAAGGTGCACCCTCATCGGCACTAGGGCGGCCGGGTGCAGAGTGCTGTTTCGACGTCGGACGCCCTGTCGTTTTCAGTGGAGAACCTCCGGTTTGGAAAGACACTGCAGGCTTGGGGACGAAGGTCTTCTGGGTGCAACCACCAGTATGAGAGGTAAGTTGGGAAGCTAGGGGTTGGTTAGGCACCGTCGGTTTGGGCACACAAGGCCGTGGGGCGCCTGGTGCAGGGGTGCCTTTTGGGGTGGGATCTTCTTACCAGCTCCTGGTCGCGGTTAGGGGGGCCCTTCTGGATTTAGACTGAAGACGTCGGCTGGAGGCTTGAGGCAGGTCAGGGGTCGCCGGATCTCAGGTCGGGATCGCCTGGGTGACCTCTTCGTGGTGTTTGCCCACTCGAGCTCGGGCTGTGGACGCCGGGTGCAGAGTGGGGCGGATTTGCGGTGTCCGGCCGGAGCCAGAGGTTGCAGGTGAACAAATCCGGTGTTCACGGGAGACAGTCTTAGTGCATGAAGGCAGGCAGGTCCTCCAGGGTTTTTGAGGTTGCTGGCTGCAGGACACTCCGGGGTTTCGCAGGAGCAGGTTCGAGGTGGAGACAGGACGGTAGGGCTGGGGCCAAGTCAGTGGGCGTCTTCCTCTTGTTAGCTTTGGCACGGCTGTTCGGTCCTTCTTTTCTTGTTGCAGGTTCTTGTCTGAGGAAGCAAGGTTCAGGGGTGCCCCTAAATGCTAGATTTAGGGGCGTTACAGGTAGGTAAAAAGCAGGCACCAATGGGTCCCTTCCCTTGGGGTGGGTACACCCCCTATTATGCCCCCCTCCAGTAGGAGGTTCTCCCGCCCAAAGTGGGGGTCAGAACCAGTGGGGACCAGTTGCTGAGAGCAGCAAGTGGCCTGGGGAAGCTCACAAAGGCGGCAAGCCTTTGAAGCTTCCCCTTCGTGAACCCTGCCCACCCTGGGGGAGGAGGCTTGGCACCTCGTCCCAGGATGTGCATTGTTTCAGGCCCCAGAGAGCAGTAGGCTCTCGACCCAGGGGTCCAGAAACATGTCTGGTGGTGGCAGCTGAAAGCAGCCACTCAGCCAGGACACCAGAGGTGGGTTAGTTTTCAGGGGGCATCTCTAAGATGCCCTCTGTGTGCATTTTCATTAAATCCCACACTGGCATCAGTGTGGGTTTAATGCGCTGAGAAGTTTGATACCAAACTTCTCAATTTTCAGTGTAGCCATTATGGTGCTGTGGAGTTCGTAATGACAAACTCCCAGCACCATATACTCTTAATGGCAGCACTGCACTTACAATGTCTAAGAATGGACTTAGACATTGTAGGGGTACAGGGCTCATGCACCTGTACCCTCACCACTGGTATAGTGCACCCAGCTAGAGGGGTGACTGACCTATGCCAGGGCAGTGGTTTGTAGGCATGGCACACGGGGATGTGTGCCATGTCGACTCTTCACTTTGTTCTGCACCAAAACCCTTAGAGGGTACAGGACCTCTAAGGGTGGCACAATAAGTGCTGCAGCCCTTAGAGGCCTTCTCTGGTCACAGTGCCCTGGGTACCTGTGGTACCATTTACCAGGGACTGACCTGTGGCCAGAGATGCCAATTGGGTTTAGGCTTTAATGCAGTTTTAGGGAAAGAACATAGGCCCTGGGTACCTGATTAGCAGGAGCCCAGGGCACACTCAGTTAAAGCACATCAGCAATTCAGCAAAATGTGGGGGCAACCATGCAGAAAGAGGGCACTTTCTCACACTTACACAAAGGGCCATTTTAGGAGAAGTTTCTTTACAGCACTTGAAGAAGCAAATAGAATTGCACCACCAAAAAAGGTACCTGCGCCCACATGGAACTTGCATGTAAAGTGCTCACACAACTGATGAACGTACCATTTGAACCTTTACACAAGGCAACATTGGAAATGATTGCTCTAAAAACTGCTTTTTTAGTGGGTCAGTGAATTACAGGCACTCGCGTTACAAGAACTACATGTTCGTGGCATATGAGCTGCAGAATACATACTTGTGCATAGATCGCCATCTGGTGTTGGGCTCGGATGAGTGCAGTTTTTTGTTGTCTTGGAAGAAGTCTTTGTAGTCACGAGATAGGTGACTCCTCCCTTGGACGATAGTGCGCATGGGCATCGACTCCATCTTTAGATTGTTTTTTTCCGCCGTCGGGTTCGGATGTAACTTCCGGCGCTCCGGTTCCGTACCGTGTTTCCAAACCTTTTCGCCACGCAAACCATCCCTTCTCGACGGTATTGTTTCGATCGCGTGACTTCGACGCGCTAACCCACAAACTCCTCGATTCCGGTCGTCAACGCGGGCCACTGGGCCTATCTGCGCCATTCGGGCCTACGGCTAATGGAAAGGACTCCATTAAAAAAATGCCCCCAGTGTGGAGCTAAATTTCCACACAGTGACCACTACAAGGTCTGCAACCTTTGCCTCTCGCCAGAGCACGAAGAAAAGGATTGCCAAGCCTGCGCCTCTTTTCGATCTAAAAAGACTATCCGTGATCGCCGGGCTCGACGACACGTTATGGCTCAACAGGCTTCACAGGTGCCACACGACATCTTCGACGAGGGTCCCGATGTTCCAGAGGCAGAAGACTCTGAGGATCTCGACATCGTCTCCGAAGCCGATGACTCCGATGACCACATCACTCCAGGTCAACGAGTGAGTACAAATGCCCCTACCCCGGCCCCCTTAGAAAAGAAGGCTCCGGTCAAAACTTCGCCTGAAGGCCTTAGTAGAGACCGAGGGAAAACTTCAGAAGCCCCGCCTCCAGGCCCGGCTCCGAAGACAAAGGAAAAGCCTTCCGGCAGCTCGGGACCGAGCAAGCCGCATATCAGTACCCAAAAAACACCATCGGTACCAAAATCGGGAATACACCCTATTCCTGTTATGCCCAAAAAGGCCTCGGCATCGAGCTCTTCGGCACTGAAACACCAAAAGGCCTCGGATCCGAACAAACATCGACAACCTTCGGATCCGAAAAAGATTTCCGACTCGACATCGAAACCAAAGGAGCACAAAACCTCTCCTACGGCTCCACAGCACAAATCAAAACCGCGTTCGGAACCGAAAAAATCGGCACCGAAAGGAGACAACACGGAGGAAGAACTGTTTCAACCAGATCCTATCGATGCGAAACAAAAGACATTGCATGTGGACCCTAAAACAGGCCATATTGTCAACCTCCCAACAAAGAAGAGGAAATTAGATACCTCACACTCTCCTGAGGTACCTGTCAAGAAAAGGGACTTTGCGACTTCCCCCCTTAAGACCCTCTTCTCCTGTTCTTCCTACTAAACCTTGGTCTCCTACAAACTCTCCCATACACTCTCCTAGACTTTCTCCATGCTCACCCATACCACCACAGGATGAGGATGATTTAGGGGGCGGAGGTGCACACCATAATGACCCTTTAGATGACCCTGATGATGACACTCCTATACCACAGGATACATGGGAAGATATAACGATCCTTCAGATCCTCCAGACCTCCCTGATCCAGATGCATACCCAACAAGACTATCTCCACCAGATGATAATATAGGGTTTAGTCAGCTTATTAATAGGGCTGCGCAATACCTTGGTGTTCAACTACATTCAGACCCCATGGAAGAGGACTTCCTACTAGATACTTTTGCCCAGTCACAAAAGACAATACATACATTGCCTATGCTCAAAGGTGTCATTAAACATGCACCTGACATATTTAAAGACCCTATCAGGACCAGGATTCTCAATCCTAGAATTTATAAAAAAAATATAAACCTGCCCCCAACGATCCCGCCTACATTAAAGGACAACTCCCTTTAGATTGTCTGGTAGTGTCCAATGCAAGGAAACGGGCTAATTCACAAACCTCTGGTGATGCTCCACCTCCAGACAAAGAGTCTAAACTGATAGACGCATCAGGCAAATGAGTTACCTCCCAAGCAGCCAATCACTGGAGGATAGCTAATGCACAGGCACTACTTGCCAGGTATGACGGGGCTCACTACGATGAGCTTGAAGACCAAATTCAACATTTGCCTGACCAATACAAGGCCAAAGCCAATGATCTGGTCCAGGAGGGCAAGTTGATTACAAATGCATCCATCAAATGTGCCCTCGATGCAGCAGACGCCGCTTCTAGATCTATCAACACCAGTGTCTTACTACGCAGACATGGTTGCGCATTTCTGGTTTTAAGCTGGAAGTGCAAACAACAATTTTAAATCAGCCGTTCGATCAAGAACACCTGTTTGGCCCAGCTGTAGATACAGCTTTAGAAAAAATGAAAAAAGATACAGAGACTGCAAAATCTATGGGAGCGTTAGTCTCAAACAACACGAGGCTCCTTTCGTCGCTCCTTTTATAGGGGCGGATCCAAAAACATTAGTTGTGAGAAAGTGCCATCTTTCTTACATGGTATGCCCCCACTTTTTGCTGAATGGCTGATGTACTTTGACTGAGTGTGCCCTGGGCTCCTGCCAACCAGGTACCCAGGGCCTGTGTTCCTTCCCTAAAATTGCATTGATACCTACACCCAATTGACATCCCTGGCCACAGGTCAGCCCCTGGTAAATGGTACCATGGGTACCCAGGGCACTGTGACCAGGGAAGGCCCTAAGGGCTGCAGCACTTTTTGTGCCACCCTTAGGGACCCTGCACCTTACACACACACACTGCCTTTGCAGGCTGCGTGTCTTGGTGCAGAACAAAAGTGAAGAGTCGACATGGCTCACATCCCTGTGTGCCATGCCTACAAGCCACTGCCCTGGCCTAGGTCAGCCACCCCTCTAGCTGGGTGCACTATGCCAGTGGTGAGGGCATAGAGGCATGAGCCCTGTGCCCCTACAGTGCCCAAGTCCATTCTTGGGCATTGTAAGTGCAGTGCTGCCATTAAGAGTATATGGTGCTGGGAGTCTGTCATTACGAACTCCACAGCACCATAATGGCCCCACTGAAGACTAAGAAGTTTGGTATCAAACTTCTCAGCACGATTAAACCCCCACTGATGCCAGTGTGGGATTTAATGTAAAACGCACTCCAGAGGGCATCTTAGAGATGCCCCCTGAAACCAACCCGACCTCCAGTGTCCGGACTGAGTGGCTGCCCAGGCTGCCACCACCAGACATGTTTCTGGACCCCTGGGTCGAGAGCCTCTGCTCTCAGGGGCCTGAAACAATGCACATCCCGGGACGAGGTGCCAAAGCCTCCTCCCCCAGGATGGGCAGGGGGAGCTCAAAGGCCTGCCGCCTTTGGAGTTTCCCAGACCATTTGCTGCTTCCAGCAAACTGGTCCCCACTGGTTCTACCCCACTCCTGGCGGGAGAACCGGCGGGAAAACCAGAAGCAGGAAATGGGTTGTGCCCACCTCTGCCAACTCCACCCCTAAGGTGGGGGAGGCGAGGTGAAGCACAAACTCGAGTCCCCGCCATCTTGAGGATGGGGGGACCTGGCCAACCAGGGACAGGCTCCTGCCCCCTCCCACTGGAGAGGAACAGAATAGGGGTGTACCCACCCCAGGGAAGGGACCCATTGGTCCCTGCCCTTACCTACCTGTAACCACCCCTAAATTTAGTATTTAGGGGCTCCTGAACCTTCCTTCCGGAGTTCCCAAATCCGAAAACAAGAAGAGAAGACGAAGCAAGAAGACCAGCCGTGCAGCTGCTAAAAGGAGGCGACAACAACTGACTTGGCCCCAGCCCTACCGGCCTGTCGACCTCTGAACCTGCTCCTGCGGAATCCCGGCCTCAGCAACCTCACAAACCCCGGAGGACCTGACTTCTGTGCTACAGCCTTCGACCCAGGGACTCCCACGAGCAGTGGTACTGCTCAAAAGAAAACCTACCAAAGACCCGGCCCTGGCACGGAGCCGCGAAACCTGCACACTCTGCACCCGCCGAGTCCAGCCTGTGCCTGAGTGACCAGAGACCTCGAGGACGTCCCCCGGCGATTCTGACCTGGAATCCAGTGGCCAAGGACCCTCCTCGACGACCCAGACGACGCCTGCAGCCTCAGGACAAGGGACCCCTCCAACCGCGACCAGCAGGGGGTAAGATTTCCCGACCTCAAAGGACACCCCTGCACCCGGCGCCCCACGGCCCCTTGTGCCCAACTCCTGGGTGTCTACCTATCCTCCAAGACCCCAACTTACCTCCTGAAGTGTTGGTCGTCCCTGAAGAATCACCGTCCCCGAGCCTGCAGCCTTTCTTCACCTTTCACGACCTCTATTGTTTAACATTGAGCGCCCGACGGCTCAAAAGCACCCTGCACCCAGCCGCCCGAGTGCCCCTGGAAGTGCAACCTCTATCCTAACCTACTTCCCTACTTGCCCTGAGCAAGTGACCAGGAGCCCAGCTCCACAGTCGCGTGGCCTGCTTGCCAGCAGCCACCAACCCGGGCCCCCCGCCTGCCATAGGATAACATTGGGCTTTCTCACTCTGCACCCGGCCGCCCCTGTGCCGCTGAGGGTGTAAAAACTGTACTTACCTGATCCTGGGGGACCCCTGAGTCTTACCCAGAACCTTAACCCTGCCAGTCAAGTACTTACCCGAAATCCGATAAATCACTTTTCTTCCATAGGGTTCCATTGACTGGTTTTCTGCGAAATTTCTTCTAAGTGTGGAGTTCTGAAACTTTAGAATATTCACCAAAAATCAACCGAGACACGAAAACGAAAATACTCACCTAGTATTAGAAGGGGCCTCAGTGCTGGACCCGAGTGCCCAACACTGGCCCTAAAAGTAATCGCAACGTTACTTACCGCTAACTCACTTTTCTTTCATAGGGATCCATTGACTGGTTTTCTGTGAAATTTCTTCTAAGTGTCGATTTCTGTATTTTACAAATATTCTTTAAAAATCGAACAAACTACAAAAACGTAATTACTTACCTGTTTTAAGTAAATGTCCCAGTGCTGAACCTAGGAGTCCAGCACTGGATTACAAAAGTAACGTAAACATACTTTGCTTGCACACTGTATTTCCTTTCATAGGATAACATTGGTAATTTTACCCAGAAAAGTTTCTAAGTGTCAGCTTTTGAAATATAGTAATATTCTTCAAAAATCACTACAATAACCAAAACGCTTTTTCTTACCTGTTTACAGGAAGTGTCCCAGGACTGAATCCAGGATCCAGTCCTGTGGTTAGAAAAGTGCTCTGCAAAGTAATCAATTGTAATTAAGCATAATTTTCCATTGAGCTCAATGTTGCATTGAATTTGACCCTGTGTTGCCTCTTGCACCAACTGTGATAACCACTATCAAAAAAGTCTACTGCCTATCTGTAAGGTGAATAACCAAAGCATCTCATACTGAGAAAGTATATTTTGATCCTATTGTTGGTTCTAAAATAAAACAAGCATATATTTTTTTATATACAAACCATTGGCCTAGAGTTCAGTTCTTGAGTGTGTGGCTTCATTTGCTGACTGAGTGTGTACAACAAATGCTTTACACTGTCCTCTGATACTGCCTTACTGCTCGACCAAGCTACCACTTTGGAGAGTAAGGTTATATCTAACTTTAGCCTCTGTCAACCCTCTGGGGACTGTGGACTCTGTACACCCTGAACCTTACTTGGGTACAGTATATACAGAGCCACTTTCCTACATTAGTACAGACAATACTTCCTCCTCCTACAAAAGCCCCACACAAACATCCCCCAACAAGGGATATTTTAGAGGTGGGTACAGGGGAAATAATAACAAAGGGAGAGGCCGAGGTAACAGCAATCGAACCCCCCCCCCACCCCCCACCAAACAATGACTTCCCTCCGCTCCCTCCAGACCATTCCACTCCGGTCAGAGGAAGACTCCCACAGTTCCTACCTGTCTGGAACTCCATCACTAAAGACAGGTGGGTAAGACAAATTATCCAGTATGGTTACTGCCTGGAACTTACCGAAAATCCCCCAAACATACCGCCCAAACAACGTCCAATGTCCACAGAACATCTAATGCTCCTCAAACAGGAAGTTATCTCTCTGCTTCAAAAGCATGCAGTACAACCAGTTCCCCTCCAGCTTCAAGGTACAGGGGTTTACTCCCTTTACTTTCTCATCCCCAAAAAAGACGGTACTCTCAGACCAATACTGGACCTCAGACCTCTCAATATCTACATACAGTCAGACCACTTTCACATGGTCACTCTTCAACGGGTCCTTCCACTGCTTCAACAAGGCGACTTCCTTGCCACTCTAGATCTCAAGGACGCCTACTTCCATATTCCTATACACCCTGCTCACAGGAAATATCTAAGGTTTACAGTGGACGGTCAACACTATCAGTTCAAGGTTCTCCCATTCGGAGTAACCACAGCACCCAGAGTCTTCACAAAGTGTCTAGCGGTGGTAGCCGCCCACTTGCGGAGACAACAAATTCATGTGTTTCCATACCTGACGACTGGCTGATAAAAGCCAAGTCATACAACCAGTGTGTTCATCACACTCGCCAAACAATTCATCTACTCCACAACTTGGGGTTTACCATAAACCTCACCAAATCACATCTCCAGCCCTCCCATATACATCAGTATCTAGGGGCCACAATAGACACTTCCAAAGCTCTTGCATACCCCAATCCAGCTAGGATAGCCAGTATGCAAACCCTCATCACAAAATTTCAACCCCAACACTCACTACCAGCTCGAGTGTTTATGCAGCTCATAGGAATGATGGCCTCTTGCATTTTCATAGTTCCCCATGCAAGACTTCAGATGCGCCCTTTACAGGAATGCTTAGCACGTCAGTGGAACCAGGCTCAAGGTCAACTTTCAGATCTGGTGTTGGTGGACAGCCGCACACATCGCTCTCTGCAGTGGTGGAACACACAAAACCTTTCCAAAGGGCGGCCGTTCCTTAGACCCAGTTCCACAAATAGTGCTAACAGCGGACGCATCACTCACCGGCTGGGGGAGCCCATCTCCTAAACCACACCATTCAGAGCAGGTGGACCCCTCAACAAAAAGTGCTCCACATCAACCACCTGGAGTTACTAGCAATCTTTCTCGCATTAAAATCATTCCAGCCACATCTCACCAACAAAACTGTCCTTGTCCGCACGGACAATATGACAGCAATGTATTACATACAAAAACAGGGAGGAACACATTCTTTGCAGCTTTCTCAACTAGCGCAAAACATATGGAGATGGGCTATCCCACAAAAGATATACCTTCTAGCAGAACATCTTCCAGGGTACACAATCAGATTGCGGATCTGCACAGTCGTCAGACAGAGCAGATACACAAATGGGAACTTCATCCTCAAGTTCTTCATCCATTCTTTCACATGTGGGGCCATCCAGACATAGATCTGTTCGCCACACACGCAAACGCAAAATACCCAACCTTCGCCGCCAGGTATCCACACCCATTGTCCAACGGCAATGCCATATGGATGAATTGGTCAGGCAGATTTGCGTACGCTTTTCCGCCACTCCCACTCATTCCATTAGTAGTGCGCAAGCTCAAACAGTCTCTCAAGATGATCCTAGTTGCTCCAACATGGGCCCGGCAACCATGGTTCACAACACTTCTGGAACTCTGTCGTTCCACACCAAAACTACACCTCTCCCCAAAGCTTCTTACACCGAACCGTGGAGAGATAAGGCATCCAGATCCAGCTCAACTCAACCTGGCAATCTGGCTCCTGAAGTCCTAGAGTTTGGTTACCTCAACCTCCCACCGGACTGTATAAACATTATTAAAGAAGCTAGACGCCTTACTACTAGAGCTTGCTACTCAGCCAAATGGAAAACATTTGTCATTTACTGCAATAACATAATTGACCCACTAGATGCTTCAATTCAAAATATCATTTGCTACTTACTGCATCTACAAAGATCTAATCTAGCATACATGTCCATAAGATTACATCTTGCGGCCCTTGCCGCTTACTTACAAAACAGACAACATTTGTCATTGTTTAGAGTACCTGCTATTAAAGCGTTCATGGAAGGCCTTAAAAGGATAATCCCTCCCAGAATCCCACCCTCTCCAGTGTGGAATTTAAACCTTGTCCTTACTAGGCTCATGGGTCCTCCATTTAAACCTTTACACAAATGCGAACTGCAGTTCCTTACATGGAAAGTAGCTTTCCTAGTCGCAATCGCCTCTCTCACAAGAGTAAGTGAGATCCAGGCTTTAACCATACAAGAACCATTCTTACAAATACATCATAACAAGGTGGCTCTAGGAACGAATCCAAAATTTCTTCCCAAAGTAGTCTCGCCTTTCCATTTTAATCGGTGGAATTACCTGTTTTTTTCCCAAAACCAGATTCTGTAGCACAAAGAGCTCTTCACACACTGGATGTCAAAAGAGCTATACTTTATTACATTGACAGAACTAAACCTTTTAGAAAAACAAACCAACTGTTTGTAGCTTTCTCACCACCTCATAAAGGAAACCCCATCTCCAAAGCTGGGATTGCTAGGTGGATAGTCAAATGTATTCAGATATGCTACCACAAAGCAAAACGTACATTAACAGTTCCCCCTAGAGCGCATTCAACACGCAAACTAGGGGCTTCCATGGCATTCTTAGGGAATATTCTCTTAAATGACATTTGTAAGGCAGCAACATGGTCTACGCCACACTCCTTCACCAAACACTATTGTGTAGACGTGCAGGCAAAACAACAAGCTTCTGTAGGCCAGGCTGTTCTTAAAACACTTTTTCAGACCACTGCAATAGATACAGGTGACCACCACTAGGGGAGAGCACTGCTATATAGTCTATGCACAAGTATGTATTCTGCAGCTCATATGCCTCGAACGGAAAATGCTACTTACCAGTATGCATCTGTTCTTGGCATGTAGAGCTGCAGAATGACATACGCCCACCTGCCTCCCCGGAACCTCTATCTGTTCCAGTGTTATCTTACTTAGATACATTACACATGGACATCTTTCTGTTTCTCACAAACTCCATCATTTCCCATCATGGCGAAAAACAATCTAAAGATGGAGTCGATGCCCATGCGCACTATCGTCCAAGGGAGGAGTCGCCTATCTCGTGACTACAAAGACTTCTTCCAAGACAACAACAAACTGCAATCGTCCGAGCCCAACACCAGATGGCGATCTATGCACAAGTATGTCATTCTGCAGCTCTACATGCCAAGAACAGATGCATACTGGTAAGTAGCATTTTTCTTTCAAGTACCGCAAAACATTCAACTGAGGATTTGAGATGGGTGATTTTGGAAACCCTAGAATATGTAGATACAAATGCAGAAAGAAACCTACTGCAAAAAGAACAGCGCCGAGTCTTCCCCCCCTAGGCACAGCCTATAAAGGACTCAATGATAACATTCCTTGGGCATTAGTAATTTGATATGGTTGACTATTCTGATTATATACTAGCTCTCTATGAATCTGCAACTGAAAAAATAGCAAGAAACTCCAAAAATGTATTCCTCTGCCTGAAGAAAACACTGTCCCAAAACATTATATCACATTACACGCATCACGACAAGCGATATTTACATTCAATCACCATTGGATTTATAATTGTCTTTTAAGATCAAATGGTTCCAATATACCTTTAGAACCAAATGTTTACACGAAAGTGCAATCTTAATCACTTTCAAATTGAGCACGAGTTGGTCACTGTTGAAGATACCCCGGGGGTACCTGTGAACATCGACCTCTGTTTTACAATCAGATTACACTCCTCAAAGTCCCCCAGGGTCATGATTAAAAAAAAATTGTGTACACCTGGCGATGAACACCGCCATAAAATCTGACTGCTTCCCCCACTTGTTTCAAGATGCAGATCGGCGAGGAGGCGTTGCGGTGTTTGGACGGAAGAATTAAGGTAAAGCGGGATACTACAACCGGAGGGTGACTCTCTAACCGTCTCCACAATAGGCAGAGCAATTCTTTTTAAAAACCTCTTGCACCTTCTTCACTTATTTAAAAACCTTCAGTTTTCCATTTCTTTTTTCTTTTTCAAAAAAGGAATAGTAAACACCCCGCCTCGGTACAGACCTATGGAGACTTCCAAAAACAGAAACTAAGGTATGCCGCAGAAGCCTTCCATTACGGCACTCCCGAGTTCCCAATAGGTTATTAATAGAGATTTTTGATCACTTTACTCCTTTTGAAAAAATAATGTACGTAAAATTGCGGCCACAGATTCTTTTACCTTTTGTGTTCAGAACATTGTTTACTATGACGTTTACCTAGACTTGGGTTCGATGAGGAGTAAAAGAATGAAACTTCTTACAAACTTCAAAACATAGTGAGATCTATACAGCATGAGTTGTCTAAAAAATCTTAGAGTAGGCTTTGCTAGATAAGCCCCCCAAACAAAAGATCCAACAATTACATTTCTTTATAGGCGAACAACCCTGAAGAGGTTTATAGATGTTCGCATCCAAAATGCAGTAAGAATACAAGTCCTTAGAAGTCATTAGGTGCATGCACTGTTATTAAAAATATGGGATAACATCAGTATAACATTTGTAATACATAATACATTTTCTCCATGTCTTTTTACCTCCTTTTAGGACGGAAAAAGAGTCCCATATGACCATAAGGAGAAAATAACTTCAGAAATCAATGGGAAAATGTCCCTTTTGATATAATTTGACTTAATTTGACTTCACGAAGGGATCCTACAAATAATCCTTTAGGTCCTGATGAAAGCGATCAAACCACAAGGCGCTAAATGGGCTGGAATATGTTAACCTGGCTCTTCTAAAGATAGATGTGAAAGACACCTAATATCTCTCTTTTCACATCTCTCATTTTCTTAACCATACCACGACCTTTGATCCTCATAATAAAATGTATTTTTTCTAAAGGTATGAGGTATTTTTAAACCTTCTTTTCTCACGTGGTGAATCCCACACGGTCTCCGATTCAAGAGACAATCCCTTTGGCAGAACAACACCTTTGAGGGTCTCACAACAATTTTGGTGTTGCCCCCTCCTGTTTCAACACAACTCTTCCACTCCTTTTTTTAATTTCAAATAGTTTTTATTGATATTTCAAAAACTAAAACAGTGAATAAGACAGAAAAACAAAAATAAATTATAAGCCCAAGATACAAAAAGGGATGTTCCATTGTGCTGACATGCTTATAAGGAAAAACATAGATTATAAAGAATAAGATATATTGTCGATATACTTGCTATATTTGATAGTTTTTCTAATATAAATATAGCTAGTGAGGATGATTTCATGACATTGACATGTTGACTTCATAGCATACGACGCGTAATGACAAGTTGACATAACATTATGACACGTGAAATATCGAATGAAGTAAACAATTGTGCATTCTATACTGAAATATAGATGGCAACTTTAACTTAGTTTAATCATAACACATCGTTATTTTCATTCTAAGACCATAGTTTGCAGGGCTACTCGAAGGGAGTATGTAGCATGTCCATTTTGGTATCGATTCTGAATGATGGAACAAAGGGAGAAAAACGTGATCATAGGTGTATGCCTTAAGGGAAAATTGTCAGCATTAATCAATTGGTTTAGACTTGCAATCATCTAGTGAGGCCGTTAAGTTATGTTTCCCAGGTGTCTTTATTTCGTATTGCATTGCTTAATCATGGATGGCCAGTTGGAAGAGTCGCTCGTATTCACGGTGGTTCATATTTAAAGGAGAAGGCATCAAGAGTCCCATATTTTCCTGTGGGGAGATCGCCAAGGTGAGAATTGTAGGGAGATATTATCAGCACCTCTAAGGAAGGAAAACCATTCTTGCCACAACTTGAAGGAGACTGCTTTGGAGTTCTTCCAATTATTCAGAATTAGTTTACATGCGAGTGTAAGCATTAAGTCCATGAGAAAGAGGTCATTTTATTTTTGTAGTTGGGGGTCCAGAAAGCCTTGGAGAATTCTCTTGAGGGCTCTATATTAAAAGTATTTTTTATACATCTAAAAATTTGGTCCCAGTAGGCTTTTAAAGTAGGGCAATAGAATAGCATGTGGGCTAAATCACCCTCGTGTAGATTGCAATTCCTGCAAGTCAGGCTCTGAGTGAGATTAAGTTGAAAAATTCTAGACGGGGTCCAGTATGTTCTATTGATTAACATGAATTTTATATTTGGGATAGTAAGGGTGAGATCTTGTTTGAGAATGGGGTTTTTATGTATCTTATTCCAGTCTAAAGAGATATTACTAGAGTTTGGTTCTGATTCCCATTTCAGTTTGTTACAAGAGTGCGTTTTGCGCGGTTTTGGCAATATCAGTTTATAGATTTTAGACAAAATGTGACCCGATTTTAGGAGAAGACCCAATAGTGTAAGGATCGTCTGGTTTATGGGCTGTATTGAGTGCTTCGTTAATTGGGCTTTAAGTTTCAAAAACCTGAAAAAATCCATGGTGTCTAGACTAAAACGAGCTTGTAAGTTGGAGAAAGGTAGCGGTAATTTGTCCGCAAAGAGGTCCTTGGCTAGGTTCATACCGTTATTTGACCATTTTCGCCAGTGTACCATTTCTCCGTCTATTTTAATGCTCCTTTTGACTGTATATATACATCAGTGCACACGTTCACAAAACACTATTGTATCGAAGGAAGCACAAGCGGGACAAAAGGTCTTACAACATCTGTTTACCAGTCAATGCTCATCTTCAACCCAACCACCATAGAAGTAGCAAACTGCTACAAAGTCCATGCACAGCATGTAAATCGAGAAAATATTCACGCTGCAAAAAGTATCGTTTCTTACCTGTCTGTGTAGTTTTGCAGCTTGAAGAATTTTCTGGATTTACATGCGAACCACTTCCACCAAGAAGATGAAAGGAGGGAACAACATACAACAAAAAATAATAATAATCTGAAGATGGCGACCAAAGGTGGGAGCTTCCAGAGGAAGCATGACAACGTCACAAGGGGGCCCAAATGGAGGTCCGTCGACGCCCTTCAACAACAAAAATGAAAGAAAGAAGGTAAAAAGTTACCTGAAAGAGACAGTTATAGATTCCTTACCTTAGAATTATCCTGGTGCTTCTTCGCCCTCTTCTTGTGCTGCGACTTACCCAAAGACTTCAAGGACTTAGAGTGCGAAGAGGTGTGGGGGCTCCGCGACCGGTCTCGAGACCTTCCCCTCGAACAAGACCGGGAGTGACGCGGAGCCGACCGTCGGGTCTCCAAGAGCTTTCGGGACCGCTCCCGCAAAGACTTAAGATTCATGGCCCGGCAGTCGGAGCTTGACTTCGGGTCGTGGTCGCGCTCCAGACACCAAAGGCACACGAGGTGCGGGTCTGTCACCGACATCAGCCTGTGACAGGCCCTGCAAGGCTTGAAGCCGGTTTGACAATGGGACATCCGTCGCGCACCAGGAGTCGAAGACTCGGAAAAAGAGGTTGACAAAATGTCAAAAATTTTGCCAAAAAGTGACTAAAGGGGTAGCTCGCTCCGGATCTAAGCTAGGCTGGCGCGGAAAAAGAAAGCGCGCAGGAGCGGCGTCTAAATAGACACCGCGACGTCATCCCGGCGACCACGAGGGACGCAATGTCGACCGACACCACCTACCGACGCGCAGGGGTACTGCTAAGAAACCATTCTCCGGATCCAGCCTGACGCCAGGGGGTAATTCTAAGGTAAGGAATCTATAGCTAACCTATGTCTCTTACAGATACACACCAACAGGTAAGAAACTATACATTATCCAATACCGGGTTGTTGTGAGAACAACCCCTCTTTTTCTTCTTATCTTCTTTTTTTTTTCCCACCAACCCCATTTTGTTGTGAAATGAGCATTACACATGCTAGATGTTGCAAACAGAAAAAGTTACTTGCCTGTAACAAACAGTTTGGAACTTGTAATGGTATAGATTCAGATGTGCCCTCCTGCCTCCCTGATGCAATCTCACAGTATGAAGTTTGACAATCGCTGCTTTACTAAATACATTGTTAGCTACTAGTAATAAACTTTACAGTTTTGCATCTCTGGTCCTACTCACACTTCCCTGTATGGGAAACCACAAGCTAAGGTGGGGTTTATGTCCCGGTGAATGTGTTTCGGGGGTGGTGAGGGGATTTTATTTTCTGGTACATGCGTTTTGAGGGAGGTATCCAGTCGCATTGAAACCTCTTCTTTGAAGAAAAACAACTTGCAACATCTGCACTTAATCCTAGATAGTACAGTATGTAATCCAAAGCACAACAAGCTGCAAACCAATTGTTACAGGCAAGTAATGTTCACTAGGTGATGAACATTCCTCATCATTCGGCCAAATCCCCATTAACATTCTCTACAGGCTTTGGCTCATTAACTTTTTTAATATCCTAGAGGTTAACCTAATACCCAGATATTTGCAGCCCGAAAAGTGATGTTGCCCACAGACTCTACTTTGCTTCATTTGTACAATTAAAACTATAGAACTGCTAACCTTGAATCCTGATGCCCACCAAAGTGCGTAATGCCTCTTTTTGAAGAGTGACGTTTATCCATAGCATGAAAAATACATTTTCTGAATACATGAATAACTTTGTCACAAATGTAAAGATTTTTGTTTTTTAATTCTACCTGCAGGTGGTTCTGTCCGTACTTCAAAGAATAACGTGAAAAGAAGTACCTTGTGCGGTTACACAGTACTTTAGGCAAAGCCTGTCAAATATATTGTAACTAATAGGCCTCTGTAGCTTGCCATAACCCTTTTCACAAATTGGGCCACACCATCTTCTCCCTCACGGCCATAGGATGTTTTTGTGTATCTAATGAAATATCCACAGCCTTTATTTAATTTTTGTTAGTTTTCGATAAGATTGGACTTTCTGCATAATTTTACCAGATTTTGCTGGCTCCTGCTAACCTGACTGGTTTGTTTCTGAGTCATGGGAGGAATTCTCCAGAAAGGATATGAGAACCCTGATGTAGAGCTATGCATCTGCCTTTATTTAGTAAGGCTGTGGGTAGTATAAGGAACAGAATGCAGGGTGTTATCCCAAATTCAGATTCACTGTAATGTTCGCTTCAGAACAAAGCGATTCGTGATGGGATAAGAAAACATAAATTTGTTTAAAAACATTATGGGGAACATGTGTGGCACGTGAGAGCTTCCCCTTCTTAATGACTCCGTCTGCCTCTTCTTTCTCTGTAGCTCGTCCTAACCATGTGCTCTGATTCTCTGCAATTGAAAGCTTCTCTGTCTTGTTTGCACACCTCCTGAATTTCCTTGAAATCATCTAATCCAAATACATCTTTTGATAATAGGAACAGAATATCTTGAACTTTTGGGCCTAATCCTTGACACCTTTTTCCGTTTTCATCCTTCATTATCTCCAATAACTATCAGTTGATCTTTGCCTTAATTTGCTTGGTAAAAAGTCTGTCAGCTTTGTTCTTCCTTTCATAAACTTTATCTAAAAGGTCACTGTTTTTTTTTTTTTTTAAAGTAATCAATACGTTTAATTGGCCGTGGTGTTTTTGTGTACTTTTTCATAGCCTGTCTGTTTTAAATTGAGCCTGTACTTTAGTGGGGGTAGTCTTTGAACTTCTGTTGTAGAATCCACCTAAATATGTTGAACTCTCCTGTTAATGCCTTTATTTTCCCCTCAGGAACCTCCTTTAAGTCATCACGTCCTTTAACCCTCACCTCTCCATTTATAATGTGCTCTGACTATTCTTCTATGCACTATTATCTTCGCATTCTGGCCATTTCTGATTCTGTTTTGCATGACTTCCACAGAAAGCGTCTATTGTTTACACCAGATTTTAAATCCGGTAATTTACTGCTATGATGTAGCAACAATTAATAACAAAACTCGTTACCCACTGTTGGTAGTGCACCAAAGTAAGGTACAGTGTGTATAGGGTCCACAGTTCCCCAATGGTAAGGCAGAGGCTAAAGTTAGATATAACCTTACTCTCTAAAGTGGTAGCTTGGTCGAGCAGTAAGGCAGTATCAGAGGACAGTGTAAAGCATTTGTTGTACACACTCAGTCAGCAAATGGTCTCACACACTCAAGAACTGAACTCTAGGCCAATTGTTTGTATAAAAATATAGTTGTTTTTATTTTTAGAACCACAGTGTGTATCAAAATATACTTTCTCAGAATGGGTTACCTTAGTTAAACACTTTTTAAATAGGCAATAGACGTTTTGATTACAGTAGTCACAGTTGGTGCAAAAGGCAACACAATGTCAAACACAATGCAACATTGAGCTCAATGGAAAGTTTTAGTTAAATGCAATTAGTTACTTTGTGGATTACTTTTCTAACCACAGGACTGGATCTTGGATTCAGTCCCGGGACACTTCCTGTAAACAGTTGAGTAAAAGCGTTTTGGTTACAGTAGTGATTTTTAAGGAATATTATTGTATTTTAAAAGTTGACACTTAGAAACTTTTCTAGGTAAAATTACCAATGTTATCCTATGGAAGGAAATTCAGTTTGCAGGTAAAGTATGTTTACGTTACTTTTGTAATCCAGTGCTGGGCTCTCCAGTTCAGCACTGGGATATCTATCTAAAACAGGCAAGTAATTACGCTTTGTATCGTTGGCACGATTTTTAAAGAATATTTGTAAGTTTCAGAAATCGACACTTAGAAACTTTTTCAGCAAAAAGCAGGCAATGATATCCTATGGAAGGAATTTCAAGTTACTGGTAAGTACGGTTAAAATTACTTTTCAGGGTCAGTACTGGACTAAAAGATGCAGCACTGAGGTCTCTCCTGATAGCAGGTGAGTAAACCGGAATTCGTTACTGTTGTGATTTTTAAGCAATATTTTGGTATTTCAAAAGTGGACACTTAGAAGAAATTTCACAGAAAACCAGTCAATGGATCCCTATGGAAGAAAATTGAGTTAGCGGTAAGTGACGTTGTGATTACTTTTCAGGGTCAGTGCTGGGCACCAAGATCCAGCACTGGGATCTCTCTTAATAGCAGGTGAGTATTTCCGTTTTCGTTACTCGGTTGATTTTAGGTGAATATTTTAAAGTTGAGAAACTCCACACTTCGAAGAATTTCCGAGTGAAACCAGTCAGTTACCCTATGGAAGAAAAGTGAGTTATCGGCTTTTGGGTAAGTACTCGACTGGCAGAGTTAAGGTTCTGGGCATAGACTCGGGGGTCCCCCAGGGTCAGGTAAGTACAGTTGTTACACCCTCAGCGGCACAGGGGCGGCCGGGTGCAGAGTGAGTAGGCCCAATGTTATCCTATGGACGGCAGGGGCCTTTGGTTGGTGGCTGCTGGCTAGCAGGCCACTCGGCTGTGGGAGCAAAGCTCCTGGTCACTTGCTCAGGGCAAGTGGGGAAGTCGAACAGGGTAGTTGGTGCACCCTCAGCGGCACTGGGGCGGCCGGGTGCAGTGGGCTTTTGGGCCGTCGGGCGCCCAATGGTTTTCAATGGGAAAGCTGCGTGACGAACAAAGACTGCAAGCTCGGGGACGGTGATTCTTCAGGTGCGACCACCACTTCGAGAGGTAAGTTGGGAAGCTGTGGGAAGGGTAGGCACCCAGGAGTTGGGCACAGGAGGCCGTGGGGCGTCGGGTGCAGGGGTGTCTTTAGGCGTCGGAAATCTTACCCTCGGCTGGTCGCGGTTGGAGGGGTTCCTGGTTCTGAGGCTGCAGGCGTCAGGAGCGTCGAGGAGGGCCCTTGGGTGATGGATTCTGGGTCACAGTCGCCGGGGGGACGTCCTCTTGGTATTTGCCCACTCAGGCACAGGCTTGGCTCGGCGGGTGCAGAGGGTGCAGGATTCGCGGTTCCCGGTTGGCACCAGGGGTTGGTTGCTTGCTTTGAGCAGTACCACTGCTCTTGGGAGTCCCAGGTGGTTAGAGTCACAAGGCAGTCAGGTCCTCCGGGGTTTGTGAGGGTGCTGACCACTGGAGACGCCTGGTTTAGCAGGATCAGGTTCGAGGGTCGACAGGCCGGTAGGGCTAGGGGCCAAATCAGTTGGTGTCTTCCTCTTGTGAGCAGCTGCACGGCAGGTCTTCTTGTTTCTTGTTCTTCTTTCTTGTTTTGGAATCTGGAACTGAGGAAGGAAGGTTCAGGAGCCCCTAAATACTGAATTTAGGGGTGGTTACAGGTAGGTAAGGGCAGGGACCAATGGGTCCCTTCCCTGGGGTGGGTACACCCCCTATTCTGCCACTCTCCAGTGGGAGGGGGGCAGGAGCCTGTCCCTGGTTGGCTGGGTCCCCCCATCCTCAAGATGGCAGGGACTCGAGTTTGTGCTTCCTCGCCTCCCCCACCTTAGGGGTGGAGTTGGCAGAGGTGGGCACAACCCATTTCCTGCCTCTCGTTTTCCTGCCGGTTCTCCCGCCAGAAGTGGGGGTAGAACCAGTGGGGACCAGTTTGCTGGGAGCAGCAAATGGTCTGGGGAAGCTCAAAAGGCGGCAGGCCTTTGAAGCTTCCCCTGCCCGTCCTGGGGGAGGAGGCTTTGGCACCTCGCCCCAGGATGCGCATTGTTTCAGGCCCCTGAGAGCAGAGGCTCTCGACCCAGGGGTCCAGAAACCTGTCTGGTGGTGGCAGCCTGGGCAGCCACTCAGTCCGGACACTGGAGGTCGGGTTGGTTTCAGGGGGCATCTCTAAGATGCCCTCTGGAGTGCGTTTTACATTAAATCCCACACTGGCATCAGTGTGGGTTTAATGTGCTGAGAAGTTTGATACCAAACTTCTCAGTTTTCAGTGGGGCCATTATGGTGCTGTGGAGTTCGTAATGACAGACTCCCAGCACCATATACTCTCAATGGCAGCACTGCACTTACAATGCCAGAGAATGGACTAGGACACTGTAGGGGCACAGGGCTCATGCCTCTGTGCCCTCACCACTGGCATAGTGCACCCAGCTAGAGGGGTGGCTGACCTAGGCCAGGGCAGTGGTTTGTAGGCATGGCACACAGGGATGTGTGCCATGTCGACTCTTCACTTTTGTTCTGCACCAAGACACGCAGCCTGCAAGGGCAGTGTGTGTGTGTGTGTGTGTGTGTGTGTGTGTAAAGGTACAGGGTCCCTAAGGGTGGCACAACAAGTGCTGCAGCCCTTAGGGGCCTTCCCTGGTCACAGTGCCCTGGGTACCCATGGTACCATTTACTAGGGGCTGACCTGTGGCCAGGGATGCCAATTGGGTGTAGGTATTAATGCAGTTTTACCTGGTTGGCAGGAGCCCAGGGAAAACTCAGTCAAAGCACATCAGCAATTCTGCAAAAAGTGGGGGCATACCATGCAAGAAAGATGGCACTTTCTCACAAGGTCCTAAAGGTCTTCCTAGCTAGTCTGAGAGGGCTCTGAGAGACGGACAGCACAGGTTTTCTGCTTTGACTGAAAGCACAGCAGCAGGAGTGGGACGTAACTCAGTTACCCATCTATAATTCTGCATGTAAGCTCCGTTCTGTATACTCTTTGGTCTGGTTCTGCTGCGAAAATTGACTGCCGACTCTCCAGTGATGCATGATGCCACATTCTTACTGAACCAATCGCGGCCTCCTAAACCAACATCAACAATAAACTTATGTGATGAAAATACTGTCCATCTTGGAATCAGTTTTGTGACTATCTGAGTAGATGGTGTATAATCCCGGGGTCTCCATCCTTTTCTGTAATAAGAGCTACTTCTGCTCAATTAAAATCAAACCAAGCTAGCAGTGTTGTAATCGTGATCATTTCGGTCTAGATTACATTAGTGGCCACCCTGTGCAAAATTACCAGCAGCGCTTACCTCAGTGCATCAGGCAGGTTTGCTACTTGTTGGAGTAGCCTGGTATAAAGATTTTCTCTTAGGTGCCATTGGCTCTATTATCTTTTAAACCCAATCCCCTCAACCTGCTGCAAATCTCTTCTACAAGAGTAGCATCTCACTAGCTGACAATTCTTCTGACCCAAAAATCCAAGCCTACATTAGCCTTGACAATTGTTTTAGAAAGTGGTTTGGTACAGGGAGTTATCATTGTACATTGACCTAGTACTATGAGCATCAAGCACACAGGAAACAAGGCTATAAGACAACAAATAAATTTAAATATACATGTACAGTCGTGTACAATGTAGCCATAATCATAAACAAGCATTGAAAATGCAATAGGTCTCGCCTTTGATTAAGTTAAAGCCATTTGCTTTGCTAATGGTATTGTATAGCAAAGCAAATGGCTTTAACTTAATGAAAGGCGAGACCTATTGCATTTTTAATGCTTGTTATTTACGCTGTTAGCGTAGAGCTCACGCGACAGTCTGGTCGTTATTATTATTTACGCTTTCCGTGTAGAACTGTCTCAAAAAGCAGCATGCTGCTGGGGTGTTAATATTTACGCTTTCAGCGTAGAGCTCACGCCCCAAGAAGCAGCAGGCAGCCAGGCTGTTATTATTATTTACGCTTTCAGCATAGATCGCAGGTCCCAGAAAGCAGAAGACGGCCGGTTTGTTATTAAAAGTGGAACTTCGCGGGCGCCGATATTTTGCGCGTTGCTTTTAGTGAGACAGATTAGCAGAGCCGCACTGTTCAAGCTTTCCTGATTATCTGTAATTAAATGCGGAGTCGGGGGGAGGTGGGGGAATTCTCAGAAGGCGTTTAGAGAAGCTGCAGTGAGCCAAAGTCATGCTGCTGTGTCAGAGTGGCATTTTTATTAATGAGAATACAAAAAGCTGGCATATTCTTAGCCCGGCTTGCGTTTAGTTACCAGGCAACCAGTGTATGGTAATTCATCCGCGAAATGTAAATCTTTGCGAGGGGAGCAGGCGTTGTGCAGAATGGTTGCGACCACGAGGAAAACAACCTGTGGGGCCTGCTGAGGCGACTGCCGGGCTTGGTGGGTCGGTTGGGGAACCCGGGGGAGAGAGGAGGTAAAGAGAGGGAGAGACTGGCTGCAGAGAGCGCTGGAGACAGAGAGAGACGGGCTGCACGAGAAAGTGAGAGCGAGAGAGAAATGGCAGATACAGGAATATAGGAGGAAGAGTGAGGAGGTGAGAGGAGAGTGAGAGACAGGATATCCCAGGGAGAGAGGGAGACAGAGGGAGAGAGAGGTGAGAGAGAGGCTGAATAGGGCAAATAAGAGGAGAAAGAGAGGTGGTGTTAAGTGAGGAACCACGGGGAGAAAAGATAGCTAAAGCCATAGTGTAATAGAGAGAGGGAGAGAGATTAAGAGGGGGATGGAGCCAGAGAGAAAGACGGTGAGATGGGCGAGAAGATGTAAAAGGAAGAAGAGAGCGAGCGAGAAAAAGATAACAAGAAAACGATAGTTAAAGAGTATGAATGCGAAAAAGAAAGGGAGAGAGGGTAAGAGTGAGAGGCTGGCGAGAGAGAGAGAAGGATGGAGAGAAAAAAGCAAGTGAGAGCAGTAGAAGACAGAGCGGAGATTAAAAAAGCAAAAATAGAATAGGGAGCGAGGGGGTGACAGATCTAGGAGAGAGAGACAGGAGGTGAGAGAGGCCGATAGTGTGAGAGCGAGGAGAAGCGAGGAAAAAGAAAAGGGAGCGAGGAAGGTTGGGAGACAGAAAGAAACGTAATGGGGTTCTAAAACAGCAAGATGGAAACAGAGCGCGCACTTGAAGACGAGATGAGAGGTGAGACATATAAGGGAAGGAAGAGAGACATTGTGCAAGAGAAAGAGAGGGACATTGAGAGAGGTGGATTTGAGGAGAGCGGAAGCCGGGGAGAGAGAATGTAAGAAACGTAGACAGGAATCAATGAAGCAAGGGGAAGAGAGAGATGCAGAACGAGAGAGAAAGAGGTCGTGAATGAAAATTAAATGAGAAGTAATGCAGGAAAGAAAGAGAACAGCCCAAAGAGTGAGAGTGCGTGTAATCGATCACAGGCAACAAGACACAAACATTGTTTATTTGTAAGGAGACACATTTGAGCCAGCAAACACCCGTGAAAGCACACTTATACCTACTTTCAGGAAATGTGCAGACCTTAACATTCACTAACAGTACTTAATCCCCAAGAAACGCAGAAACTTCGTGCGGGTGAGGGAGTGAGTCGCGAAAGGTGCGCACTCTGATGTGGAGCGAGTCGCGAAAGGCGCGCACGCTGAATATATGTAAAAGAACAAGCATGCAAACACTCGCTCCAATGAGCACAATCAAAGATTGCCGACTTTTTTTTCAATATTTGATGCTTTTAATAAGCAGCGCAGCATGCCGCGCTGCTTATTAAAAGCATAAAATATTGAAAAATACAATTTGCCGAGCCAAAAAAAAAGTCCCCAGTGTCACGCCGCCAGTGAAGCATCCAGTCCTAAGCGTGCACATCTTCTGTCCGTCCGCGTGCACATCTAGCTTGGAATCCGTATTGATTCCAAAAGGCCTCGCATGGCGAGAGCAGCGCATGCGCGCTGCTAACGCCAGACGAGACCTAAAAAAGTGGGTAAACAAAAAGATAGGTGGCTTTGTCTGGCGACATTAGGCTATCAGAGACTATAGATTAGTTGTAGCAATTGGGGAGACGACCATTGGATGCTTTAATATTGCATGATGAAAATCTTGTTTCTGTACTAAATATTTTTTAGTAGTTTGATCTAGTGGCACATTGCTTGTTGCATTCTTGCAGGAGGCATACTGAAAGAAAGGGGTATTCATTAAAAATGTAAGTAGCAGACTAGAGTTTCAGCATGAAAGATAAACAATCAGATAGACATGAAAGGAAATAGTCCTTGAAAACAAATTAGAGACAAGGCATTCTGAATGGGCGGGGGGTTGTTCAGAATAACAGGGACGGGAGACAATTTGACTGAAACAGATACAATTGGAATGAAATAGTAGATTTGCAGAATAAGATGTGTGTGACACTCACTGGCAGGGTATGATTGGCGACGCAGCCTGGTGGTGATGGGAAGTAATCTATACGAATGTGCCAGGAGTCCAATCTGAATGAGTACACTGCGGAGCAGTTTGAATGAGAGAACCGCAATTTAATCCGAGTTAGAGAGCATTTAAAAGAAGCTGGGATGCAATCAGAAGGAAGGTAATTGAAGTGAGAGAGGCAGTTGCAGTAACCAAGTAAAAAAAAGGAACCAATAGTAAGATTGCATGACGCAGAGTACTCTGTGAAAGGTCGAGGCAGGAGTTACTTCTGAATGGTTAAAGAAAAAGCGACTTACACGGAGGCCTTCAGCGCACGAGGGGCTCAAAATACTGGAATGCTAAACAGGTAACCATTAAGAAAGTGGGAAAAATGCAGTTGCATTGAAAATAACAAATGGCATTCAAAAGAAGAGAAAATGCATTCTTATTGAAATACAGATAGTTATTGAAATGATATACGAGAAAATAATCAGTATGAGATTTAGAAAAAAGGCGAACAACCAAATGACATGGATAGGAGGCAATCCGCATGAGAGAGACTGGAGGAATAAAAAAGGAGGTAATCCAAATAAGAAAGCAATTATCCCCCGAATTTGAGATATAGACTGCTGTCCTATTGGGAGTGACTGGATGCAAGCCCAAGTGGAAATACCTTAATGCATTCAGAATGAGTGTTCAGAAGCAATCTAAGTGATCAGAAGCAGTAAAAATGAAAGGTAAGGAGTATAGGCATTTAGAAACCTAAAAAATGAGGACGTTTGAATGATGGAGATGGGAATTATTGAAACATGAACTGAAAGAATGTTAGAGGCAGCCAGATTTAAAATAAGACTAGGCATTCACAATCAGAAACAGCAGGAAAATTGTCAGGCTATTGAGAAAATCGGATCAAAAGAAAAGGAAGCCTACCTGAATTAAACCGACCAGTAGGCATTTATGATGAACAAGAGACTTGGGGATTCGGAATAAGGAGGAGAGAGAAGCAACATGAAGAAAAGTGACTGAATGAGAATCTGAAACTATAAAATTATAGGGAATACTGAGGGAGACTGATGCTGAGAAGAAGCAACACTAACAATGAGACGGGTTGGAGGCATACAGAAAAAGGCGGCAGTTACTCGGAACTAAGGGAAATATCAGAATGGATTCAGAAAGGACTGGAAACTATCAGAATTAGAAACAGGAGGCAGTTAGAATGAGAACAAAGTGACTTCTTCAATAAAAATGAAAGCGTATTAAAATTGATAGCTTACAGTGGTACTTTTGTTTATTGCAGAAAGGAGATATTCGGACGAAAAGAAGAGAAAGCGAAAATCTTCCACTGAAGAAAAATTGCGAGAAATTGCAAATAACGAGCCAAAGGAGTGTGGGACTATCAACGAGGTCAATGGGACCAGTGAAGACATTAAATCTGAAGGTGAAACTCAGTCCAATTAAAACTGATCTGATATGACCTCAGATCAGATGGAGGTAAGTGTATTTCTTTCATTGTTTAGGGCTTTTGTTACTGTTTGACAGTGCAGTGTAAGTATGCACGGATGAAGATGGAAGTAAGCGGATCAAGAAAACGTACTAAAGCATCCTATGAAGAAATACAGTGTAGTCCTGCAAAAGCATTTTGAGGTACATTTTGTCTCCGCTCTTTTGTAGCAGGCTTGACCCCACTTAGCGTGCCTCTTTAAAAAATGTATTGAGCTTTCATTGTGACCTGATACATGCAACCTCACCTGAGACATGCAAACTGCAGGGTGTATTCTATTGTTTCTCTCATAATGGTAACTGTTTTGAATGTATAGTCTTATTTTTGGCATAATAGAGAACACTTCATAACAATTAATGCTTCTGGGTAACATTCTGGGCTATTTTGCTTTATTTCAACTGTTAGTGTTGATTTGTCAAGGATGTTTCTAGTATTTTTATTGCCTTGAATTCTAATGCAGTGTGTTCTATAACTCGAGAGCCAGTAGCATTGGATTGATGGAAGTGTAGGGCTTATGAATTATTGCAGCTGTCTACCATACCTCACACAGCGTTGGTGTTGTGAGCAGCCCATGAAAAGGCAAATTAAAAATCAAGGATTCAGTCAAACTAAGCAGGTACTCATGCCAGGTACTCCTTTCTCTACCGACATCCATGTTTGCATTATGTTATTTGTAATATAAGCTTGTTGTATGTATACATATATTGAAAATTATTTTGTGTACTTGGTGAAAATTGTATATTTTGTTAACTGAATGCAACTTTCTTTCAACTGTACATGATGGTGATGCTCAGGCTGGCATTACTTTCTTTGGATTCATGCATTAAACACCCCTATAAATGCAAGCCTGTAAAACACATCTGATCACTTTGCCTTATTAGGGAATACGCCTTCAAAATATTAACAATTGTAGGACAGATGGCTGGGGCTGTACCAATACAATAACTAAAGATATTTCTCTTGTGGGGACTGCAAAGTTATAAATGTTCACATGGCAGTTCTCATCAGTTTACCCGCTCTCTGCTTAATTAACTTTAGATAAGCTTTATATGGAGATAATGGCAAAGAAACAGTTTGTCTTTTAATGATCTATTTACAGATTGGTCAATCTTTTGAAGATATACCATTAATAGACCATTCTATCTTATTTTTATATATTCAAATAAAACCAGGACATATATGTAGCACAGTTTGTTTCATTATGTTTATATGAATGTAAAACCTTTTGTGTGCATTATCTAATTTGTCTCTGCCTTAAATTTTGCCTCATAGAATGGAGCTGTGACGCAGAAAGAAATCCTCACGAATACCCCAGCTGAATATCTTCTTAAAATGAGGTGAAAAATCTATAGTGGCTTAGAAAAACATGAGGTCCACTGTTTTTTTTTCTCTCGCAAAATGCATTTCAACACTAATGTCTAATATCTCAGGTCCGAGAAATGTGTTAAATTAGCATAAATGCTGTTGAGAGAGAAATTGAGGTCCTGCATCTGTTTCCGTCAAGACATTTAAATCTATACCTGCAGTCCCTAAACCCGTGGTTTGCACAAAATGTTGCCGAGTTTTCAGTATTGGGTATTAAAAAGAATAACTTGATATTACATTGTATAAACCAAGTTAAAATTAATTCATGTGTATTTGTTGGCTGTTAGCTACTTGATCTATGAGAAAGAAAAACGTGTTCTCTTTTCCACTGTAATTCAGATGTTAAATATTCAACAATTTTTTCAAATAAATTTATTGTGGTAAAATAAACATGCTGCTTGACTCTTAATTTGTATAAGATGTATTTTCATTTTATGACCTGCAGTTTCTATAGTTTGCTGGCAAATTAGTGATTTAGTTAATGGTGATAAAGGTAAGTGAAGATTTCTGGAATAAGACCTTTTGGTCTGATAGTAAACTGCCTAAAGTTCTACTTGGTGATTGGAATGAGTTGGCCTTATAAAGACTCAACCATAAGGGAGCCAAAAGTAGATATTCTGAGGGGGGAAGTCCTCAGGCAACTTATACTGAAGGATGGGGAGGGAGGATCGGGAAAGAAGGCATGGAGGAAGCATGCGCCAAAAAGAAAGACATAAATCCCATCTTGTTCATGACTGTAGAGGAGGAGCTTGGCGGTGAGGCCCCCTTGCATATGAAACCCAACCGTTTCTGCTACCAATGTTAAATATTTTCAGTAAAAAGATGAAAGGCACTGCTCTCCCTCAGACCTGTCTGAACATAAAGAAGCACAGAATGGCCAACTTTATTTAGCTGGTGCCAGCAAGCCCAATAATAAGTATTATTCACACAAACAGAGCTATGTAACTCAAACTTCAAACAACTGCCATTGGTTTAGTGAGAAATGAGATCTGTTGCAGTAAATTTGCACCATGCAGATTCCTGTGCAAACTCGAGTACAAGCTGCATTCAAGCGGAAGTGCTTTCAGTCCCAGACTGAGACATGAACCAACAAATCAAATACAATTATATACAGTGAAGCACTTTTGGCCCCACAAAAATGACACTGGTAGATTTGCAAACCATGAAGGTTTAATAGATTAGTAAAATTACAAATTCAAATAAGTTGAAAATCAGTAATCAATACATGAATGCATTAGTCAATGTGATACAAATCAATTTAAAATCACAAATACAAAGACAAACTTTTAAAGTTATCATAAAGTAAATCAAAGCAGGATCTTTTCCCTTGAAGAGAAGTTTCCTAATATGCTAAGCTAGGGAAATCTGGAATTTAGTGAGGGGTCAGGCAGAAGGTGTCGGCGAGTAAAGCCTATAAAGGCAGAATCAAATGAAGATTGTCAAGCAATTGAGAAAATAAATCTTCCAGGAGTCTAGCTCTTTCGGGAAAGGGCAAAGAAAGTGCCTCCGAGGAGAGTGGAAAGGGCTTCTGAGCTATCTCTTTTAACTCTAACATAGGTATATCATATCTACTACGTTAAGTTTTAATCCCTATGATTCCCATAAAAAGAACCAATCAGGATTGAACATGTTGCATTAATACAGTGTTTGTCTACCACACAATGGAATCCATGCCGCATGAACTTCAGCCAAATATGTGCATCACAATGGTTCAATTCGGTCGGAACATTCCGACTTGCAGGTACGGGCTCGTTATTCTGCTCTCAAAGAAACAAACAATTAAACATTCACACAGAAACCAAAATAATATGATACATTTTAATAAACATTGACTGGTGCAGCTTGGCTCTTGAAACGAGAAAGAGGAAAATACACAGCAGACAGAAAATGCGTTCCAACTATAATGAGCCATTTTAAACTGAAGCTACATTAACTATGGTCAGCTATTTTGTTTTTTTATTTCGAATAGTTTTTATTGAGTTTTTGTATAAGAATACAAACGGAGGGACAGTTCGCCATTAAAGCAAAGATGGTGCTTGTCTTTCATAATAACATTTCTAAATAAACCATTCATGAAGGCACCATGATAGTGGGTACAGAAGGCAAGGGGGTGAGGTACAATATGTGCATAGCGGATATGTCAGTAATGGTACAGATACGTCTCCCATTTCTGTTCATTTCGGGTTTTGTATTTATGAGATTTGGGTAAGATTAACTTCTACACCTTGGACACGATATGTCCTGCTTTATTTAGGCAATTGATGAGAGTTGGGAGTGAGGGGTTATTTTTAGTGCTGGGCATTTCGATATCTGGACTTTTAGTCTCCAGAATCTATAGACATCTAGGTTCTCTAGTCCGAAGCAGGACTGCATCTTGGAGAAGGGGAGGCGGTAGTCATTCTCAAAGATGTCCTTGTTCAGATGTATTCCTTTTTCCGACCAATCAAACCATAGTATAGGCTGACCATCAAGTTTGATTTTGGGATTTAGCCAAATGCATTCCAGATTAGTGTTACAGATCTGTGTCTTCGAAAGGTAGTACACCCCGAGAATGGTTCTTAGTATTATCCAAAATGTATTTGGAGTAGGAGGTTTGGGGATTATGCATAGTCAGATATGCACAGATGGGTTTGTGGTTTAGGATTGATTTTTCTATGTTTACCCAGATAGGTGTGTAGTCTGCATCCTCAAGAAACCAGTTGGTGCCCTGTTTGAATAAAAATACCATCTAGTCGTTTCTAAAGTTAGGGAGGTCTATTCTACTGTTACCTTTTGTGAGTGAGTTTTTGTGTGATATTCTCGGTTTTTTGTCTTGTCACAGAAGTTTATTGAAGATGTCCATTTTAGCTAAAACGTCTTCTGAGAGGTACCTAGGGTGCATATTAATTAGTTGATTAACGGAGTAATCATCATCTTTAGTGTCTCTGCCCTGCCCCACCAGGAAAGAAATTTAGGTGATCAGCCATCGAGAAGTTTAACTTTTTGAGTAATGAGTCTGTATTAGATTTTAGTGTAGTGATGAGGTCGTCGGAGAATTCCACTCCTAAATATTTGATGCATCCCGGTTGCCATACGAGACCCGAGTCTCCTAAGATCTTTGTTCCCTATGTTATTAAGGAGTTTAACGTCTGATTTGTCCCTATTAAGGGTGTATCCTGAGATGTCTGCAAATTTTTGTATTGATGATATCAGTGTGGGAATAGAGGGAGGGGGCGTCCTCCGTAGCAATTTAGATATAGTCCCCCTATGCAACAAGTTTTATATTTAGTTCACCGAATGAAACCCCTGATATACCTTTATTCTCACGCAGATGGTGCAGAAAGGGTTCTAGGTTCAGGAGAAAGAGAAGAGGTGATGGGGGCATCCTTGTGTCGTCTCTTGTTTTAAGCAAAACGTGTTTGATATGACACCTCACGCTTTTACCCTGGCTGTCGGATTGTAGTATAGTGACATCATTCTAATGGGAGATTTGCCAAGATTTTACTTTTACAGGACCAATCATAATTAACTCCAGTTAACTTTGTTGTCCGCTTTCTCTGTTTCTTTTTTATTTTTTTTATTTCTTTATTTGTCAAGCTTTTACAGAACATACAAAAAGCAATTCGGGACATCACAATCGCTAAACAAAAGTGTGTACATGGTGAACATCTAGATGCATTCAGACATATTACCATCAGATCAAGTACCTCTCGGCATATCTATATAGAAGTAGTACAGTATAGCATATTGTGATCCGTGAAGGCGTCTTCCACCAACCCATTTAAACCAAGCCATAGAGACCAAAATAGAGGCACTACCCCCAACTCCGCAGTCCGTGTGCCCAACCGAGGACGTCACTGGAGTGATCAAGCAACCGTCGGCGAGCAGTCCTGGAGCCTCGTGTCACCTTCATTCCCCGACCCCCCCGGTCCTCTGGTAGATATATATGTCATGTAATGTCCCCAGAAGTTTTTTGGGCGACTTCTGGGGGGGGGAGTAATTCGCTAAAGTTCTCCGACTGTGTGCAGCAAAAAAGCATATCTTGGGACCACTGCACCACCGTAGGGGTAGGGCCGCGAAGCCAATTGATCGCTACTCTGCGTTTCGCTAGAAGAAGCCCCATATCTATCAGTCTGCGCCTCCCTGGTGGGATCTTTTTGGAATAACCTAACAGGGCTAAGGCCGGATCCAAGGGGAGTTCCGATTCCGTTATTCTCGCCAGTTCACCAAATACCAAACCCCAGAAGTTGTGTACCCCTGGGCAAGACCAGGCCAAGTGCATAAAATCAGCCGTGGGTTCCGCACATCTTTCGCAGGTAGCCGCGTCCCTCAAACCCGTATCTACACAATCTCTCGGGGGTGTAATACGTCCTATTGAGGTACTTAAAATGAATCAGTCTGTGCCTGCCGTTAAGCGAGATCCGGCGTGTACTGATGAAACAATATGCCCACATCGCATCGTCGATCGGGTGCAGTAGGTCTCGTTGCCAGTCTAACCTGGCCTTAGAGTACTGATTAGCCCTGTGGGACGTGGCGATCGTATAAAGCTTGGAGACAATCCCCCGGGGCGACTGAGCCTTAATAACATAGGTTAACTCAGCAACCTCAGGCGGCTCTATGAGGTCCTCTCCCAGTATATCACGTAAAGCATGTCTCGTCCTGTGGAACTGAAACTGCTGCAGCAGGGTATGAGGGGGATCCCCTCCCGCCAGCGCCTCCCAGTTCTTAACCGCCCGTTATGAAAGAGGTCTCCAGCCGTCTGAATATGCAGAGAGTTCAATGCTCGAATCACCCCTTGGTCACAACAGGGAGGCAACCAACGGACCCAGTTAAGGGGCATAACTGGGGAATATAGCAGGGCTCCAGCTTGGAGCTGCAATAGAAAATGCCAAGCATGTCGAGTAGCATTAATAGAGTCGAGTATACCCGTCCTGCGGTCCGCCTCTTCAAATATTAAGGCCGGAAGAGGTAATGGGTCGGCAGCCAACTTCTCCAGGCGAGTATGCGGAGCGTCTGAAGGACCATGTATCCAGTGGAACGCATGAGCACACTGTGCAGCCCTATAATATAAGTTTAAATCCGGAGCTCCCAGCCCTCCCATGTGGTAGGGCAGAGTTAGTGTTCGCCACTTGACCCTGGCCTGTTTGCCCGCCCAGGCTAATTTTATCAGTAGCGACGTGACCCGGCAAAAGAAGGAGCTTGGTAATACCATGGGAATATTTGTAAACAAAAACAGGAACCGCGGCAGCACCACCATCTTCATAATCGAGACTCTGCCTAACAGACAGAGGAAGCCGTATCCAGGCTTCCACGTCATCTTCCAGTTTACTGACAGCAGTGCCATAGTTTTCCCTGAATACGATCTCCGAGTCTGGATGCACCCGTATTCCCAAGTACCGAATCGCTTCCGTGGACCACTGCAGTGGATATTCTGGCTCGTGCCACGTCGTAGCAGGCGTGAGTGGAACCGCGACAGACTTGGGCCAGTTGACCCGCAAGCCTGACAGTGCGCCGAAGTGCACCACCTCTCTCAAGACCGGTGAAAGATTACTTTCCGGGTCGCGGACGTACAGTAAAGTGTCATCGGCGTAAGTTGACACTATTAATTCATATTTCGACAGTCTAATACCCCGTCGGCCGTGGTATTCACGCAGTGCACAGGCCAGTGGCTCCGCCACCAATGCGTATAGCATTGGGGACAGCGGGCATCCCTGCCTTGTCCCTCGAGTGATGTTAATGGGATCCGTCACCAGATTACCTATTCGGACTCTGGCAGAGGGATGGTTATACAGCACCCCTATCAATTGTAAGAAAACCGGCCCAGTCCCATCCTCGTTAAGACTTGGCGCATGAAGGGCCATTCGACAGAGTCAAAGGCCTTTTCCATATCGAGGAAGACCGCTACTGCTTTGATATCTGGTCGCGTATGCTGCATGGCCGAGAATACCGTACGTAGATTGTAAGTGAGGTTCCTATCCGGGATGAACCCTGCTTGTTCAGGAGCGACAAGAGTCTGCGCAAGAGGAGCTATACGATTCGATAGGATCTTAGCGTAGATTTTAGTGTCGACATTTAGCAAGGAGAGAGGGCGGTATGACCCGCATTCCTCAGGCGGCTTCCCCGGCTTGGGTATAGCGACTATCACCGCCTCCCTCATTGAAGGGGGCATCGTTCCGGTTTGGCACATGTCATCAAAGAGCGCAGATGCGGCAAAAGGATATCAAGAAATGCCCTGTAAAAAGCCACGGTGAGTCAGTCTACCCCAGGGGCACCGCCTGCTCTCATTCCCGTCAAGGCCAACACTATCTCATCCTTTTCCACCGGCCGCATCAGAAACTCACGCTGAGTTCGAGAGGTGCGGAAGCTTAATATAAGAGAGATAATCTGAGATTTCCTCCTCCGTACCAGAGGAGCGAGCAGTGTATAGTTCCGCATAATAACTTCGGAAACGCTCCGCTATTTCCGTATCTTCCGTGAGGATCGTTCCGTCCGCCGATTTAAGTTCCGATACTAAAGTTTTACTGCGTCGTCTCCGGAGTAACTGTGCCAAAACGGAGCCCGGCCTTTCCGCCTCCCCATACACTCGTGCCGTGGCGTATTTCCCCAAGTGCCGGAGTTCAGCATCCGCTGTATCATGATATTCTGTTAGGAGTGACTTGAGTTCAGAGGCCACCGCGTCATCCGCACTAATCAGTTGGCGCTGTTCTAAAATTCCCAGCTTCTTTTCTAGGTCGGCCAGCCGCCTTCGAATGTCTCGCAGAACGCCCGAGTGCTTGGACATAGCCATGCCCCTAATGTAAACTTTAAACGCTTCCCAGATCGTTTGAAAACTATCCACAGATCCCACGTTAGTAGCGAAGAAAGATTCAATATCCTTCACCAGCTCCACCTTGAAGGCTGTGTCCAGTAGTGAATATGGGGGGAAGCGCCACGTGAACGGCGGTACGCGTGCCTTCGGGGTAGCTATCGCAATCAGCAAGGGGGAGTGGTCAGATAGTGCGGGGAGTACCTTACATTCCCTAATATCGTCACAGATAGGAGTTGATGCTAGCATATAATCTATCCTAGTGTGGAGATTATAATGCGCCGAATAGTGAGTGTACCCCCCTTTGAGCGGGAATTTCGCCCGCCAGACGTCCCGTAGGTCCAGATGCAACATAGCGGATTCCAACTCCCTCGCGGCCGCCGAAGGACGCCGCTCAGGGCCCCCGACCGATCCACACTCGGGTTCCGGACCAAATTAAGATCCCCCCCCAGAGAAACCTACAATCTTTGTAGTTAGCCACGGTGGCCACCAGGGAGGCGAAAAATTCGGGGCAGTCATAGTTCCGGCCATAAATATTGACTAAAATCAAGTCTATGCCCTTTCCTCGACATCTAGATATCGTATATCTACCGTCCCTGTCCGTGTCGAGTGGTTCTAGGGTGTAGGGAGATTTAGGATTGAGCCACGTAAGTACCCCCCTGGAGTGTGTAGTAAACCCAGAGGCGTGTGCGTGGTCCCGAAGACCTCTGCTTCGTAGCAAGGGGCTGTCAAGGGGTAGGTGCGTCTCCTGTAGTAGAGCTACGTCAACGGCATGATTTTGCATGTAGTGGAGCACCTTGCGGAGTTTCCTGGAGTTGTTCAGGCCCCTAACATTCCATGTAAGCGCCCGGAACACATCAGTAACAGGATTCACAGAAACATTACTACGTACCACCATCCCACTTGTTCTGCCTCCCCCTGCGCCTTGATCTGCGTCTCTGGCCACTATCTATCCCACCATGTATGTATTGAAGGAAAACATCTGTTTGTAATGACTTCCGATTGCTTCTCAACACCCACCTGCCCCCCACCCACAGCAGACCTTCCCCAACATGGTCGCGTAAATTCCCCTTCCCTCCCCAATCCCACCCCCTCCCTGTCCCTTCCTAGAATCAAAAACATCCCCAGGTGTATTGCACGCGAGGGCGGAAGTTGCACATCAAGCAAAGAATACTCTCAGAACACCTGATAACCTTGCTCCCGACACCGTCGCAGCTATCCTTTACAACTGCTATATATGTATTGTCTCTCCCCCTCCCCACGCATCACCTCAGTCAAGAATGCGTATAAATGTTTGCCCTGTAGAGCCCTGCCCCTACCCAATAAACATCGTATCACTGATCTGAGTCCCCCCTACCCAGTATCAACTTCCCCGTCAGGACCACAACCCCAGCATTATCCGCCCCATCCCGGCCTTCCCACACAACTCTTCTCGCAGCTCGGAGAAGCGATTAAGACACAGCTGGGGAACACCCCTAGTAGCAGAGGGCGTAAACAGACCAAAAAAAAAAAAAGGGAGAACCCCCACCACCCCAGCATTAAACCCCCCAAGAAAGCTCCACCTGCACTGTCAGAACAAAAACTATACTTATCAGACCATAGTAGTGGGCAAAGTTCAGTCCTGATCCACTAACGATCCACCTGCAGCTTCGTCCAGCAGTTGCCTCTCAGGGCTCGGGCGATTCTCTCTCGACCAGTCTTTCAGCACCCTCTGCAGGGCCTTCGGGTCAGTAAAAATGTGTGACCGGCCCTGCCTATTGACCCGCAACTTTGCTGGGTAAAGCATAGCATAGTCCACTCCCAGGTCGCGGAGCTGTTTTTTCATCGGGGCAAACTGTCGACGAGCCTCCTGCACTCGAAGCGTGAAGTCCGGGAATAGCGATATCGTGGAGCCTTCATACCCCAACGGTTGTTTCTCCCTGGCCAACTTCAGCGCCACATCACGGTCCCGATAGTTTAGCAGTTTAGCGATGATCGGGCGGGGGGGTGCCCCCGGGGGTGGTCTGGGCCCCAAGGAACGATGCGCTCTTTCCACCACAAACATAGCAGAAAATGAGTCCTCGCCCAACAAGGTCTTCAACAACTTCTCTGTGAATTGCTCCATATTGCCAGTATTTGTTGTCTCCGGCAGTCCCGTGATCCTGAGGTTGCAGCGCCGAGAGCGCGCCTCTAAGTCCTCGGTTTTATCCTGCAGGACCCGCATCACTCTCCCCAGTTGTTTGTGCTCAGAGTCCAAGGTGGTATGCGCCTCCTCCACCTCCGTCAGCCTACGTTCGGACATGTCGAGTCTTTCAGCGTGTTTGTCCATCCTCTCCCCATGTGGTCCATTCTATAGGACAACGCATCCATTTTCGTGCCAAGAGCCGCTATGCCACTCTGCAGGCTTTTTTCCATAGCCACCAGCATTCCACGAATGTCGGGACTTGAGGTGTCTGCTTGGTGCTCCTGCATGCTGGAAGCGTCGTCCGGGGAGGAGTCTTTAGACTTGGATCTTTTCTTCTCAAACGTCAGTTTCGACTGCGTCCTGTCGACCCTGCCCATCGTAAGTCCCCTGAAGGTCGCAAGGCTGGCGGATTTCCACTGTCACACAGGAAGGGCAATGCAACCAGCAAAGGGAGGCGGAACCCACACAGTAGGAAACACGCGGCAGCAGCCCAATCAGCCCCCCAAACCCCAGGGTGGCGTCGGGTACAGGTTTTTTCCCTTTCCTCCGGGGCTGAGTTCAGCTGCCTACTCAAGGCGCCAGGTCCGCAGTGCCGCACCCCCAATCTCTCTGGTAGTGGCAATCGCGACTTTCCAGACCGCTATGTTGCGCACAGCTTGCAGGCGCTCTGCACACCCCACTGCGCCGTCTATCTTGCTCCTGTACACAAACTGCACTAGCCACCGTGCAGGGTCCCACACCACCGCAAGTGTCACAGCGAGTCTCAGCGTCTTCTGCACACAAGGCGAGGCCACCCTTGCCGCCCAGGTCCAGCAATCCAGGCCCTGTGGGATCCAGCCAACCAGACAGGCGGGGCGCTGCTGCACTCAAGCTAGGGTGGGGCACCAGGCTGGCACGCAGTTCCGCTGTAATGGGCCCACAATCGCAGCGCAGCCCCCACCGTATGGGTCCCAATGGACTCAGCAGTGCCACCCCGGCGGGACACGGTCTGCAACTCCGGGGCTCCCTGTATCCAACGATGAAGAGGGGGGGAGGGAATCGTTTCCCCTCGCTCCCGTGCTTTTATCCTTCAGGCCTTCGCCCCTCACGGCGGGGGAGGACGCCACACCAAGCATTCAGCGGTGAGTCCAGGGTCGCAATAGAGGTCGGCTGGTGGTCAGGAGGCTCCGACGCTGCGATCACACTGCAGCCTCGCGCTCTCCGCTGCTGGCGGATCCGGGGCCCACAGCAGGCCCCAGCCTCGGTCCGCGCCGTGTCACACGTCAGCCCAAAGCAGGGAGGGACGCTCACCAGATGTCTCCGTCGAGGCCGCCAACCTAGCGAACCCCCGCAGCCACACTCAGGGCCGCAAGTACAGGCCCCGTACAGCAGCGGCCCCCAGCAAGCGCCGCCCGCCGCAGCCACGCAAGGCCGACGTCCGGGTCCCAGCAGGCCAGTCGCAGTCGGCGGTCCTAACTCTCTCAGGAGAGTCGCACAGCGGTCCGGAGCGCATCCAATCTTCGCCACAGCACTCCGGGGGTCAGAGGAGGCAGTGTCTGGTCTCAGATTCGCTGCAGTTGTCGGATAATTAACGAATATCGTGACGGTGTCACGGAGCACTCAGCTCAAGCGGCCATCCTGGTCGCGAGCAAGCTCTGCCCCCCCCGCTTTTTCTGTTTCTAGCGTAATTGCAACGGTTGGGGATTTTGAGAGCTTTGATTTTTCTAGGATATGGCCTAATAGTCTGTTCCCCAAGAACCCGACCTGAGAAGGGTGGATGAGTTTAGAGATGTATTTTGGGAATCTGGTAGAGATTATCATGGCGTATATTTTAGAGTTCAGATTAATCAATGAAATTGGTCTGTAGGTTTTTGGGAGTAGGATATCTTTACCTTTTGGGGATAACGGTGATAACAGCTTCCACAGGGGTGCCTGTAACTCGCCCTGAGTTGGCGACGTGGGTAAAGAGGTGTTCTAGAGGTGGGATAATTGACGAAGAGAATGCTTTAAAGAACTGCACGGTGTACCCATCTGGGCCAGGGGCTATGCCGGTTTTTAGTTTTGCAGCGTGAATCTTTTCAAGATGCACATGCTGTACATTCTGCCATCTAGTGGTTGGGCCCGGAATTGTTGTATTTCTCCTTTTTTTCCTGTTTGAGGGCGTTGACGTACCACCTTTTGGTGTCCCCTTGTGACGTCCTCATGCTTCCTCCGGAAGCTCCCACCTTTGGTCGCCATCTTCAGATTCTTTTTTTTCGCCGTTGGGTCTGGATCGATACGGAAAGAGCTCCAGACTTTGGAGAGAAGAATAGACAAAAATCAGGAAAAGATTTACGGAAATCCACATTATGGCTATTCAAGGTACAGGACTTCGAATCAAGGTGCCGTAGGGCGTGGAGAGGAGAAACAGCAACCTCATTGTCGACTGGAAAACATTGTGCGTGCAGGGGACTCCCTGTGCGTGGTGATGGACAAAACACCATTCAAGTTTTGCCAGAATTGCCATCACAAGTTCGCCCAAAAGGACCAACATCCAGTCTGCACCCTCTGCTTACCGGTAGATCACCGAAATGAAGATTGCAAAGCGTGTTTGGCATTCACCCAAAAACCCTGAGGGTAAGGGAGAGGCAGAGAAAAGCCAACTATAACATGCAGGGGCACAGCACCATTGCTACGGGACCTGGGCCTCTCCAGCGAGGAGGACAATGTCGCAGAAGGTCCAGAAGGCGACACGGAGATGGACATCCAAGTTGTCGAGGTCGAAAAGAAAGCTTTGAGAGAGGTAAGAGAACCATCGTCCTCGAAGAAACTAGATGAGTCTCGAAAAACTGACTTAAGGGCCTCGAAGGGAGCCTCTGCGTCGAAGCACTCAACGTCCGCAGCTGCGTCCCGAGAATAACATACCGTAAGATCCTTAGACAAGGACTCTGTAACGGCTAAGACCCTTGAAAAATCCGAGACAGTCAAGGAAAGGACGCATCGACGTCGAAACGTGAGGTCGAAATCCGAAAAGCATGGCCCGCCGCCCGCGTTAACCATCAAGGCGCCTTCTACTGCGAAAAGAAAGGCGGAAAGTCTCGATGCCGAAACACACGTGTCGAAGATCGAGAGGAAAAGGCTTGAAGTCGAAATGGCGAGTATTTTACAGCGAAAGAAGGATTTCGATGAAAGCTTGAAACCATTCAAGATACCGCCAAGGACCTCGACGGAAATTGAGAAAAGCGTTGAAGATTCGGAGCCTCCATTGACCCCCCCCCCCGAACTTCTAGAGGTACAGGAAGAGGAGTTTTTTTAGAAGAACAGACTTGCGTAGGATCAGAAACCTCCGAGGTTCAAGAGCTACAATGGCAAGACCTCGACACAGACTCCCCAGAGGAGGCTGTCGACACCTATCCTTCGAGGCCTTCGCCTCCAGATGATATTGGTATGTACAACCACATCATTAAAAAGGCGGCAGATATATGGAGTACAAATTGAGGAAGAAAAACCTCAGTTGTGTTTTTTGCTGGAAACTCTAATGCCTACACCATCAAGGAACCAATTCCTATGCTGCCAAGTGTGCTAGACCAGGGAAAAGGAGGCATTTAAGGAGCCTGCCACATGTGAGGCAGTCGCGCCTAGAGGAGAGAAAAAATACAAACACTCCTTCAAAGATCCTAATTACATTAAGGGGTCGGTGACTGCTGACACCATCATAACAGCCACGGCCAGGAAAAGGGCTAATGTTCCAAGCACTACTGGGCCACCTCCAGATAAGGAATGCAAAAGAATGGACCTTATGGGCAGAAAGGTCGAGAGAAGTTTGGCAAACCAATGGCGCATCGCCAATTTTAATGCTTTGCTCAACCGACATGCATGCCAGCATTGGGAGGAGGTAGGTGAGCTACTAACGCACCTACTGGGACAATACCAGAAGAGAGCAAGCCACTTAGTAGAGGAGGGGAAGAATATAGCAAATACCTTCTTAAAATCAGCCCTAGAGGCCACGGAAACATCAAGCAGACAAATGATCGGTATCACAGAAAGAAGACCTGCATGGCTACGGATCTCAGGATTCAAGCCAGAGGTGCAGAACAACATAGTGAATGCACTTTTCAATGGGGAATAGCTGTTTAGAAGCGTGGTGGAGTACACACTAAACCAATTAAAGGACAACGAGACCGCAAGATCTATGGGGGTTCAACAATTAAGAGGTGGCATGCGTAGAAGAACCACCCCCTCAAGGAGGCCAGCGGGTAGGGGAACCATCACCCCAGACAGATCAACAAGGTTACCAAGGGGGAACCAAGCTCAACAACAGGGACAGCAACAAGGTTGGAAAATCCAGCAAGGAAGACGGTCCTTTTGAGGACGCCCCCGTGGAAGAGGACTTCGGCAAAGAGGGGGAGGACCCACAACAACCAAATGACTTCATTCCAAACACAATTCACACTCCAGCAAGATCAGTGTGTGCTCGCAAAGGGAGAAAAACATCAAAGACAAACCACCAGTTCCTCCAACATTCTACACAATAGGAGGCGGGCTAAAGAACTTCCTCCACAAATGGAGAGAGATCACTTCAGACAAATGGATATTGAACATAATACAGTACAGTTACTTAATAGAACTACTCAAACCACCTCCAAACAGAGGCCCAAGGAGGAAGGTACATTCCAAAGGGGAAACTACTCCAAGAAGTACAAGAACTACGGGCGAAGGAAGCTATAGAGCTAGTGGCACACAAGGAAATAAACTAGGGAAATTACTCCACATACTTCCTAATTCCAAAGAAAGACTGAACGCTGCATCCTATCTTAGATCTGAGGCTCCTCAACAAATTTATAAAGACTCAAAGAATCAAGATGACAACCCTGCAAGAGGTGATACCTCAACTGCAAAAAGGGGACTACATGGCTACTATAGACTTAACAGACGCCTATTTGCACATTTCCATGAACAACGAGCACAAAAAACTCTTAAGATTTGTGGTCAACAAAACACACTATCAATTCAGAGTGCTAGCATTCGGTTTAAAGTCAGCACCACGGATATTCACAAAGTGCCTGGCAGCAGTGGCCGCTTACCTAAGAAGGCAGGGAATCCATGTGTAACTGTACTTAGACGACTGGCTAGTAAGGGCAAACTCGTACAGAGTCTGCATACAACATATACATCAGGTAATAGATACACTAGTCCAGCTCGGTTTCTCCATACACTGGGAGAAATCTTCCCCAGAGCCAGAACAGGAAAAGGTGTTCTTTAGAGCGAAAATAAGTGCAGTCTTGGGGAAGGTGTTTCCGAGCGAAAAACTAACAGCCGCCCTACTGAAGAAAACGCAGCTTTACCGGAAGGGGCAAGCTCTGACAGTGAGGACAGTGGGCAAACTGCTAGGGATGATGGCTTCATGCATTCACCTAATCCCCAACATTTGCCTATACAGGAATGGCTTCAAGCACAGTGGTCACAAGCAAGGAGTTGGGAAGATATAGTGGTTGTCACGCAAAGGATACAGGAGGAGATAGCATAGTGGAATAAGACAAACATATCACAAGGGAGACCTTTTACACAACCAACTCCAACAGTGACCACAACGACAGAGACCTCCCAGATGTGATGGGGAGCTCCCATGGACACACATTTGTGGAAGGAGCAGGATGCAGTACAGCACATCAACATCCTGTAATTAAAACCAGTGTTCCTAGCCTTAAAAGCCTTTCAGAAACCGCTCTGCCGGGAAGACAATTCTGATACAAACAGACAACACAACCACCTTGTTTTACATAAACAAGCAAGGGGGAACACAATCAGTAGCACTTTCAACTCTAGCACAGCAACTGTGGACATGGGCAATCCCACGGGAGATAAACATGATAGCAATACACCTACCAGGAAAGAACAATGTAAAAGCGGACAGACTAAGCAGGCAAGCTTCCTGGTCCCACGAGTGGGAAATGAATCAGACATCAAGAAAATCTTTCACAAATGGGGAACTACAGAAGTCGACCTTTTCTCAACACCCCACAATGCAAAATGCCAACGCTTCGCATCCAGGCAACCTTGCCGACAGTCCTATGGGAATGTGCTATGGATAGACTGGTCAGGGATATTGGTTTACGCTTTTCCCCTGATACCATTTCTCCACAAAGCGATCAACAAATGCAAGATCAGCCACATGAAAATGATTCTCAATGCTCCACAATGGGCGAGACAGACCTGGTTCTCAGAGATAATGGAGATATCTCTGGGATCAATTCAGAAATTGTCAAAGAGGCAAAAATGGAAGAGTGCTCCACCTAGAACCGAAGAGCCTGAGCCTCGCAGCATGGCTCCTGAGGACTTAGTTTGGACACCTAAAGCTACCAGAAAGCACAATGGCAATCCTACGGGAGGCAAGAAAGCCGACCACTAGGAAATGTTATATGGAAAAAATACACTATGGTGCCTCAAAGAAGGACTTTAAAAAAGAACACAAAAGAAAGGACAGTGCTAAAGTACTTCGCACATCTACTGCACAATAAGCTAACCTACCCATCGCTAAATGTTCACTTAGCAGCAATTCTAGCATATACAAGGGGCCACAGGGAAGAGCTTCTTCACTTCACAAGTGGTCAAGAGGCCCCTAGAAGGAGCCAAAAGAATCACCCCCCCAAGAGGGTGCCAGCACCCACATGGAATCTAAATATGGTACTCGCTCAGCTAATGAAAGCACGATTTGAGCCACTACACAAGGCCACGCCACAAATGCTCACACTAAAGACAGCCTTTTTTGTGGAATAGCATCACTACGTAGAGTTAGTGAGTTGTAGGCACTAACATTACAGGAACCCTACTTCAAAATTCATAATGACAGAATCGTCATGAGAACGGATCCACACTTCATGCCAAAGGTGGTATCACAATTCCACATAAATCAATCCATACAGATGCCAAGTTTCTTCCAAAATCCAGAGACGCAGGCAGAAAGAGCATTGCACACTCTAGACGCTAGAAGAGCAGTGATGTATTGCATTGAAAAGACAAAAGAATACAGAAAGACAAAACAAATCTTTGTATCATTTGCAAACAGTTTCCTTGGGAAACCAGTAACCAAGATCACAACCACAAGATGGATAGCACAAACACAATACAATTGTGCCACAAACAAGCAGGAGAAATATTACAAAGGGCCCCACTGGCTCATTCAGCAAGAAAGAAAGGGGCAACTATCGCCTTCCTAGCCAACACACCACTTCAAGACCTTTGCATGCCAGCAACATGGTCTTCAGTGCACACGTTCACGAAACTCTACTGGGTGGACATCCAAATGAATGAGGAAGCACAAGTAGGACAAAGGGTCTTGCAACATTTATTCACAAACCAACTCCTCTTCGACCAAGCCACCACAGAACTAACAAACCGCTACAGAATCTATGCACAGCATGTGAACCAGAAAAGAATAACACTGCAAAACGTATAGTTTCTTACCTGTCGGTGTATTTTTGCAGCTTGAAGGATTTCCTGGATTCACTAGCGAACCCCCCCTCCTCCACCAAAGAAGGAGAGAGAGGAACAAGAAAAAAGGAGGGAAAAAAATCCAAAGATGTTGACCAAAGGTGGGAGCTTACGGAGGAAGCACGACAACGTCACGAGGGGACACCAAATGGTGGTACATCGACGCCCACAAACAGAAAAAAAAAGAAATACAATTCCAGACCCAACCACTAGATGGCGCAATAACGCACAGCATGTGAATCCAAAAAATTCTTCAAGTTGCAAAACTACACCGACAGGTAAGAAACTATACGTTTTCTAATGGAGTTGGTTGTTTCCTCTTTTGTGATGAGTCCCTCAATTGCTTTTAATCCGTAAGTTTAGGTAAGTTAGCGTTTTTAAAATAGTCTATCAGTTTCTTGTGGTCTAGAGAGGTGTTACCTTTATATAAGCTCTGATAGAAATCTTTAAAGACCCTGTAATTTTAAGTGTTAGTGTGTATTACACCATGTTTGCCTTTAATGAAATTGATGACATATTTCTGTAGCTTGTATTTTAGATATGATGCTAGACTTTTACCTGCTTTATTGGCTTCACATAGGCGAATACTCTTGTTTATTGATCCGTATACCTGCTCTTGTGCTTATTATTTTGTTGTATTCATATTTTTTCTGGGTAATCTCTTTAAGGATATTACTGTCTCTATTGGAATTGATGTGTTTTTCTAGATCAGCCATTTGTTTTTCGAATTCGAAGAGTTTAGTCTTAGCAACCTTATTCAAGTTTGATCTAATCTTGATTGTTACCCCTCGTATTGTGGCCTTCAGGGCTTCCCATCTCGTGATTTCTGAGGTTTCGCCAGGTTTGTTGTCATTAAGGAAGTTCTGTATTGTCTCTTCAATGACCAGTACGTTATTATGGTGCTTACGTTTTTGGCACAGGGAGGGATCTGAAATAGGCATGTTATGCAAGAGTGATTCGATATCACTCTAGGTTTGATTGTTGTCTGGCCAACTTTTCTGATGGAGTGGCTCAAGATTAGCAGACAGTCAATGCGGGAGTAAGAGTTGTGTGGAAAAGAGTAGAAGGTATAGTCTTGTTCATCTGGGTTTTGGATTCTCCATGCGTCACTGAATCTCGCGCATAGGTTTTCAAGGGCTTTATAGCTTTTGCTGCGGCGGTATGGGAAATGTAAATTTTTGTCTATTTCAGGATCCATGGGGAAATTAAAGTCACCTGTAAAGATGATGGTTGAGGATTCTGGGATCATTTTTAGATGAGACAAGAGGTCATTCAAAAAGGACGGTTCATCTGCTGTTGGGGCATATATATTGACTCTCTCACAATAAGGAGCTACAGAGGGAAAAGTGATCAGGTCGCCCTCCACTCAAAACAACCAACAATAACCATCAAACCTGATCATCAACGGGCACTTGATTCTATCACCTTTGTGAGTGGGATAGGGGATTCATTTTGTATACCCCACCAACAACCCTTCATAATACATAGGTATTGTCCCTACTCATTCTGGCCCGACATGTTTCTTAAAAACACTGTACCGGAAAACGCTCGTCCGGACGTGAATGCGAATTGGGACAACATAAGTGTTTTGCAAATAAAATAGGTCTCACAGCAAAACTGAGTACCTATGTGACGAGGTGGATAGCTGGTACGAGGGGCCTTGGCTACTTCCCGTTACAGTGTTTTTAATAAACAAGGGTCCGGAAAAGTGGATTGAGACCTCATGCCCTGACGAAATTGCCATCAAGCGATTTAAGCAATTAAACATGTCGGCCCTTCATTAAATGGTCTGCAAGCATGCAGTTTGTTTTTAATTTGAATAGGCCCACGAGTTACGAATAAAGTTGACACTAGGTGGATGTGCGGCCTATCAATTTTAATTTCACGGGGTTTCTTTCTTTTTTACTGGTAGTGAAACACATATTTTTCACTGGGTTTCTGGACACCATTATACACTTATATAGTTTTTTGAGCGAGATAGTCACCGATGATGAGAAACGTGGGCACGACTGGTGAGAACCAACCAGTAAGCTCCTATGGTGTTGCGCACGTGAGGTGCTATCTCGCTTTTTCACAAATTTTTGTTTCACATACACCAATTTAAGTGGAGGGTATTTGTTTATAACACTGTGACGTACAGTTTGAAGGTTGTTTTTAAAAAAAAATATAGGGCCAGAATGAGTAGGGACAATACCTATGTATTATGAAGGGTTGTTAGTGGGGTATACAAAATGAATCCCCTATCCCACTCACAAAGGTGATAGAATCAAGTGCTCGTTGATGATCAGGTTTGATGGTTATTGTTGGCATACATATTGACCACAAAGAATTATTATTTTTTGGAAAGTTTGGATATAATCCATCTTCCTTGTTTGCCTGTTAAACTGGAGATTATATTTATATCGAAGTTCCTAGATATTAGGGTAAAGGTGCCATTTTTCTTCCCTATACCATCTGAGCATTCTACATCAGAAAAGCAGTGATTTTGCATTGAGGTGATGTGTGAAGAATCGATTTTGGTTTCTTGAAGGAGAACTAGTTCTCCTTTTGAGTTTGTATTTGAAGTTAATGATTTTCTTTTTTGATCAGATGGTTGATCCCTTTCACATTTAATGAAATTATCTTGATATTCTGCGTTGGATGAAGCATGATTAGTTTTTAACAATCGTATGGTTCCTAATTAGGAACTTATGATTTGTTCAGAAGGTTGTGGCTGGGAGACTGTGTGAAATTAAAAATTAGAGCCCACTTATCTGTGTTGTAAGATGAGGGGCCAGTTGGGGATCTAGAAAAAGAGGCAATGAGTGGACCTCCTTGCTCGCATCTACAGATTAACAATGGATCCTGATCCAAGAGAGAGAGAGTACCTTTGTGATGGTAAAGAAAGACCTCTATTTGAATGACCGTATCACACTTTTCTAGTATTGACATGAATAAAGAGAAAAGATTTAAAAAGTAAGTACAAAACAGAAGGGAAGATTCAAAATAAGAATGGAAACAACCAGTCCCATTCTGGTTGGACACCATCCCAGCCACCTCCTCAATAGTATCCAACAGGAATGGCGAGAGGAGAAAACTCTCCTCCACTGCAACAATATAACAGTATAGACCATTAGGTACTGTCTACACGAGCATAAAACTGAACATAGTTAGCTGTGTGTGCATAATGTGAATGGTAAAGAAAGAAAATAATTTGTTGGATAAGTGTTTTTATATCGAGGTAACCTCTATGGAGAATTTTTTTTAATTTATTTTTTTAATTGTTTTTATTGCATAATTAAGCACAACATACATACAATAATCCAAAAGAAAGGAAAATAACACGTGGATCACTTAAAACGAAAGCGGATGTAAACTTAACAATATCAATACAAAACATGGGAGCGATTAGAGGGAGGGCAGACAGGGCACGGGTGACATGACAATTGAAGAGATAAAAAACCAGCAGCTGGATGATCCAGCGTGGATAATTCTAATATGAAGGTAGCGAATGGACATGAGAACAGCACAGGGTAATACAATTAATCTGCGGAACCATTCTAAGATATTGAGTTTACAGGGATAACACACAATCATTTACTAGTCTTCAGGCGTATCTGCCATGGCCTGTTGTGCACCTCTATGGAGAATTAGAGCGCGATTGGATGAATTGAATATGTCAGGAATTGGACATGTCAGGAGGAGTATCCTATTTCTTTATCGAGATGAAATAGACTCCTGCGGAGTCCTGAATAAACCAATACTAAACAGCCATAAACAAGAATTAGAAACAGTAGACTATATGGAGGCAGTCAGTCAAGTTATCGAAATCAGACAATCATTATCAAACCATTATACAACCAAATTTAGGGTGAAGGTGGCATAAATCCTGAATCCGCAATGGTCTCTTACCTTTAGGCAGTAGGTATAACACATAAAATTAAGTATATTAGCAGTAGTTAGCTCGAAAGTACAGCCATGAGGGACATATAGGCGAGATGTTCAGGTATCTAGATCTTACATGGGTTTTAGTTCAGTACAGAGAACGTTCCTGCCGTGAATTAGTTCTTGCTTTTAGAGGGGCCAGTCTTGTGTTGCAGTGCCCATAGTTGAGTCGTCTTTGTTGTCCAAGAGGGTGGATGGTCATTAAAGAGGTGTGTGGAGCCTTGAATAGTTGCACTGTATTTTGCTGAACCCACAAGAGAATTGACATTTCATAGCTTTCAGTCTGGGTCGCAGAGTCAGGAAACCCTTTCTGGTCTCAACCATAGATGTTGAGAAGTCCTGAGACACAAAGATTTTGTTTCCTTTCCATTGTATGTGGTTGTTTCCACATAAATGTAGTAATTTTTTTCCACATGTTGACAGCGGAGTGGTTTACATACAATTGGGCACTGGTATGTCTGGTTTGGATGTTTCCTAGTGGAAGCACGGCACGCTCTTCCGAACTCCAGATCCTTCTCGAATGTTATTGGTATTTTGTACAAACCATTTTTCCTAGAATAGGATGCAGGAACAATGACATCCTTTACTACAACTTCTACGTCGCCATCCATTCCAGGCCACCAGAATGATTCTCTGACCCTACGCTTGGACATATTTCGTCCTGGATGCCCCTCATTAACAATAGCCAGAATACGCTTACGCATATTCTTAGGAGGTACTAGCTGGTGCCTCCTTCTAACTTTTCCTTCACATATGCTCAACTCATCTCTTTTTTTTTTTTTTTTTTAAATCTTTTTTTTATTTGTCAACAAGAGGGCAACAAGCTAAACACAATATTACATACATTAAAAAAACAGGGAAAAAAATACAAAAGACCATATCTCAAAAGCTTAAGGCAAATAGGGATACATCATTAAACAACATAACATTGTCACAGCATGGCGGCTTTCAAAATTCAGCATATTAATATTAGAGCAAAGACCCCCATATTGCATTAAATTTTGTCAAGGAACGAATACCCTTTGTTTTAGCCAATGCTTGTTCCATTTCGTACGTTTCCCTGATCAGCAACCACCAATCGCTAATAGAGGGAGGTTTTGGAGCAATCCATACCCGGGCTATTGCCAACCTAGCAGAGACCAACAGTATAGCAGATAGACGATTGGGTCTATAATTCATGTTCTTAAAACCATCATGATTTCCATAAACGTGATAGGCGACTATTCCCAACCTCTGAGAAAATACTTGACCCACCTTCTGCCAGAATGACTCTAATGCCGGGCATGTTGCAAACATGTGTTATACTAGCCGCATACATATCGCATCTTGGACATTTCGTCCGATCATTACCCGAGCCATTAGAAGCCCATTTAGGGATTTTTTTTTTTTTTTTTTTGGGGCATTTAGTACATTAAACATATAGTCCGGAATTGCTGTAGTCGTAAATTAGTAGAATAAACTGAGTCATCTACAGTATTTAATGCTTGCTCAATAACAATAGGCATGACCGCTGTCCCCAGAGCCTTACTCCAATGCTCCACCAGTCTTTCACAGTCACTTTGCCCATAGCTACAGAGGCATTTATACATGTTGCTGATCAAAGATTTAGTCTTCCCGCTATGCAGGTAATCCCAGATTTCAGAACGGGTTACACTCATTAAACTTAAATGCCTCGAGAGATAATCCCGGATCTGAAAATATTTAAAAAGCATATAATCCGGTAGATTATACAGTAGCTGCAAGCTCCCAAAAGGAGCTAGACCATTATGATCGTAAAGATCTCCGAGGCACGTAATCCCATAGCTAGCCCAACGTTTGCTAACGGCATCTTGGAACACCTCCGGGAAAATTGGGTTGCCCCAAAGGGGAAGTTTATCATAATAGAATAGTACATTAAATCTACAAGATATAGTGCGCCATATATATGTACTGTCTCGTATAGTCTTAAACTTGACCCTTTTGAAGTAATTCGGGTCGTTAATTCTATATAGATACATGCTGCTCTCCTCTCCCAGCATAAATTGATGATAAAAAATAGTATGCGCTGGGTTGAGGAGGTTGCGAAAGCGCCAGCTAAAGCTGACCAAAAATACATCTTGAAATCGGGAAAATCCAATCCTCCCTGCTTAAATGGAAGCTTTAGCAGGTCTATTGCACGCCGAGCTTTTCTGTAGCCCCAGATAAAGCTACTTAACACGCCCTCTAACCTCTTAAAAAATAAATTAGGAACCCGCAAAGGAATAGAACGGAATAAGTACAAGAATTTAGGTAAGATCTTCATTTTAACAATAATAATAATTCGCCTCTATAATACCTATAGGCAATTTATGCCATTTTTTTTAATGATTTGGGTAACCCTTTCAATAGAGATTCATAATTCAAAGAAAACATCCTGTCGACCTGCGCAGAGAGCTTGACCCCCAAATAAGTAACTACGGAGCAGACCCCGTGAATTAATACAGCCGGTTTAAAGTTAAGAAGTATTTGAGTTTTTTTAACGTTTAATTTATACCCTGAAACAGAGCCGAACTTGACTGCTTCATCCTCAATAGCTTTTATCGCTCATGGGTTCAGTTGTAAAAACCGCGATATCCGCATAGGCGATAACCTTAAGCGAGCTTACCCCAGAAACTAATGGCCGGATTTGAGAGTTACATTGCAGAGCACAAATAAATGGCTCAATATACAAAGCAAATAAAGGTGAAAGAGGACAACCCTGCCGGGTGCCACACAGAATCGGAAAGATTAATGACTGTAAGCCTAAATATACAAGTTTAGCTTGGGGTTTATTATATAGAGCTTGTATCCATCGTTTAAATTGTCCCTTAATACCAAACGTTGCAAGTATGGCCCAGAGAAAATCCCACCCCACCCTATCGAATGCCTTCTCAGCGTCTAAAAGAATCATACCGAGAGGGGTTGGCCCCTTGCTTGTCATATCAAAAGCCCCAACCGCCATATTAACATGGGTGGTAGTATCCCTACCTTGAATAAAACCGTGTTGGTGAGGGGATACAAGACCAGGCATGACTGGAGCGAGACGATTCGCCAATATTTTAGCAAAGATTTTTGCGTCTGCATTAATGAGCGATATTGGCCGATACGAACCGCACTCGTCAGGGGGCTTACCCTTTTTCAGAAAGAAAACAATCTGTGTCATGTTCCATGACTCTGGTACCTTACCATTTGAACCAATAAACTGTATGACCTGACTAAGTGGCAGAGTCAAAACATCTTTAAAAAGCTTATAAAATTCGACGGGTATAGAATCTTCTCCAGCCGCCTTTCCAGATGGCTTAGTAGAAATAGCCAATTCTATTTCTTCCCTTAAAATATCTTTTTCCAATAAATCAGATGTCTCTACCCCCACACTTGATAAAAGTCTACCCTGAGTATATCGTTGTATGTCTTCGTCCTTTAGTTCAGTTGTTGGGGTATATAACTCCTGATAATAGATAGAAATTTGTTCAAGAATGTGCTGTGGATGTGAGTGGAGTATGCCATTTAACCCTTTAATAGCTTTTATATGAGTTTTAGCCCTGTCCTCTGCGACCTTAAAGGCCAGAATCCTACCTATTTGTTCGCCATATTCGTATTGCGTAAGACGATATTTATTAAATCTTACCGCAATTTTCTCCCCGAGTGTCTTCTTTGTAGCTAATCTAAGGTCAATTAAAGTAAGCAACAATTGCTCTTGATCATTAGTACCCCGCAAGACTGCCTCTGCATGTTGTTCTTCCGCATTACGTATAGCTTGAATAGCCTCCTTACTTGCCATTCTACGCTCTTTATTCTGTTGCCATACATATTGTTGTATTATGCCCCTTATAACTGCCTTACACGTATCCCAAACCATAATCGGGGAGGCTGACCCAGTATTCTCTTTAAAGAATAGATCAAGCTGTTTCCTAATACTAGCCAAATACACCCCATCTGACAATAGATATCTAGGGAAAGAAAAAGGTCTAAACGTCTTACATTCAGCTAAGGCCCTGAACAAGAGTAATATAGGATTATGGTCGGAAGTAACTCTCGGGCATACTTCCATATCTGCCAACCACATTATTTGATCCGAAACCCATGCCATGTCTATTCGGGAATAAAGTTTATGCGGGGCAGAATAGTACGTATACCCTGGTATAGTTGGATACAGATTTCTCCAAACATCTCTAATAGACTGAAGCCGACCCAATTCCACAATTGCTGCCAGAGTCTTCCGCATTCTATGAGTAGCTCCCCGCCTAGTTGTGTCTATACTGTAATCCAACACACAGTTAAAATCTCCCATTACAACCCGCTCCCCCTCCCAATTCAACTGTTCCATATTCAGCACATCAACAACCATGGGGTCATCAACATTAGGACCATACAGTGAACAAAAAACATTTCTTTCCCCTTATCTCCATCTGTGCAATTGCCCATCTACCTCTCTGATCGGCCAGTGTTTTGCATATCATACATGAGAACCGTTTGTGTTTTAGTATAGCAACCCCCCGCATTGAGGTACCTTGTAGCGTGCACACCACAATTTCGTACCCTAATTGTTTTAAAAGGCCGCGATCTTTATATGAAAGATGCGTCTCTGTTAGCATAACTACCTGGGGATTATACATTTTGAGCTCTTCAGAGACAAGTTCCCGCTTAATTCTGCTATTAAGGCCTGCAACATTCCAAGCAAGACATTTAATCCACTCCATTACAAAGATTATTCCCTCCCGCCTTTTTAATACCCAGCCCTATATGTAGCTTTATTCTTGAATTTATTCCGTTTTCATTAACTCTATTTACAGATTTGCTTCTTAATGCCCTCATGTTGACCTTTTCTTGCCCCCCAATTAGCCCACCCCCACCCCTTTCGCGCTTGGCGAACACACCACCCTCCCTGCATAGTGAAGGAGGAATCTTCCCCTTTTATCAGCTGCCGCTAATTTGGCAGCTACTTGGAGCCAGTACACGCACGGAGGCTCCTCAACCATACCCACACCCACTACAGATATACCGTTTAAGCATTATCAGTTACAAAAAAGCCAATATAAAGAAATGAAAGAGGAGAAAAAAGGGAGAAAAGACAAAAACAGAGGCCTCCGACTTTATCCGACACCTCTTTTTGCCATCTACCGATAGCTTCTTTTGCTTCTTGTTCTGTTGAAAAGAAATAAGATTGGCCCCCCGCAAAACCTTCAAGCGTGCTGGCTCCTGTAAGAATACTTGTGCCCCAGTGGCTTTCAGCGAATCAATCAATTGTCGTAACTTCCACCGCCTGTCCATTGTCGCTTTACAGAGATCTGACCGTACAAAAAAAGAAAAGGAATCAACTGCCATCGGAGAACTAGGACGGGCCTACAAGGATACGGCCTGCCGAAGCAAAAAATTTCCAGAAAAGATCAGAAATGGCCTTGGATAGCGAGAGCCCTGTTTATGCTGTATTATTTGGAGTCTATGAGCCCTTTGCACCTGGCAATCCCAATCCCAGTCTCACAGGTCCAGGAAAGCCTTCTGTAATAGCTGAACAATAAAAGCTCTGGAGTCCGACCCCTCTTGTCCCTCAGGAACTCCAAACAGCTTTAAATTATGCCGCCGCTGACGGTTCTCCAGATCCTCTAACTTGAGTTGCATAGCTGTTATATGGTCATCATGCAGCTGAAGCGAACTAACTGCTTTAGTAGTAGTCTACTCGGTATTAGCTACCCTCTGCTGTAATTCCATAACATCATTTGCCAGTAACCCAACCTTAAGTGTTACTTCCTTCAGGGACTGCTGAATACTATGATTATCCGCCCTGGCTTGAGCATAGTGCTCCTGAGCTTCTTCTCTCTGATCTTTTAGAGCTTGGAGAATTAAAGCGAGTGTCGGAACATCATGATCCTGTATCCTTCCAGGTTGAGGTTGAGATTCTCCAGTGACTTGTTGCAACACTTGAGGAGAACCAGATACCAATAACATACCAGAAGGATGCAAAATGGGTGATTGGCCAGAGGGTGTTGCTGAAGGTATTGCTGAACCAGACTGCGAGCAAACCGCTCCAGTCCCTGCCACAGCCATATTACCACAACCATCATCTGTTGGACTAGCACCCGATAGCCTTTATCATTGTCTTAACCCAGCGTCGCAGGGGACTGTCAGCTGGAGCATCCTTAGGTCGTAGTGATGGAGCAGTATATTGCTGCTGGTCCAGCCCATTATAGACTTTCTTTGCACATTTCGTTGTTCTGGATTTGAAATTTTTCTTTTTAGCAGACAGATTATATACTGGAGAAGCCCTGTTTTCCAAAGGTTTGTCTGAAGCCTGCTGAGAATCTTGTCTCACGAATATAATTTGACCATTTCGCAGCCCACTCTCTTCAGTCAGTGTCCGAGATATAGGTTGCAATTTGCTAGCCATATCAGGACTCAAGTTAGTAGGAGTAGAAGCCGTAATTATAGCAGACGTTGTGACAGAAGTTGACAGAGAAGCATGCCGTACCCCCCTGATCATATGCCACACCTGGCGAATCATCAGATACTGAGCTTCCACTGCAATATGTATTAGCTATACTGCCAAGTTCATTAGATTCAGTTTGTGACGACTTAATTGCCCCGCCTTCCATAGAATTACTCGCAGGCAGCAACACTGGTGAGTCTAATACTGATGCTGAAACATTCAACGCCGCTAATTCAACTATTGACTCAGCTGAGGTTGTTTCAGCACTGGCAGCACTATCAATACTATCAGCATTGTCAGCATTACTAATATTGTCAGCGTTATCATGCCCCTCCAGGTCGCCAGAAAGAACCTTTTGTACATGCCTGAAAATGTTCGAGCCAGAACGAGCGTTTTCCATGTTACTTTGTTGCCCTGGAATTGCCTGTTACAATTTCCGCTAACATATTGCCAGTGATTGACTCAGCAGCCGCTCCTACAGCAAACAATTCCGCTGCTTTACCCGATTGTAAGAGGCGCAGTAGCGGCTTACCAACTCTCGACAAAGTTTTAGAAGAATCCCCTCGTTGGGCCGCCGGTACCTCTTCAGCCGCGTCAGCCCGTCCAGTGCCTGTAGAAACTGATGTATTCACCGGCATCCGACCAGCTGCCCCAGTACCTCTAGACGATGTCTTCGGCGGTGCCATGTCTCCGGAGCAACCCGGATTCAAATCGACAGACACAAGCAGACCCGAGGCCAGTCCACACCAATGGATCACTGAGGAACGCCCAACCACCAAACGGGCAATCCGGGAGACATGCAGCAACCGCCCAATGCCGCCCAGTACTGCTGCCTGCATTTGCCGCGGTGAGTCTTTCACGTAGTAAATCCACGCGCCCGATAATCCTCACAGCATACGTTGAATATGAGGTCCCCTCATTGAAAAAAAGCACTTTGCCTCTCCTCTTTATGCCGACATCAAATTTGCCTCAATTCCGTGGCTTAACTTAATCCATTTTCATTTATGAAGACGAGTGCGGGAGCTCGGGAGCCTCCGTGTGTCTGCACTCACAAGCGGCGTCAGTCCGCCATCTTGCTCCTCCCGTCCTTTGTCAATTCCGCTCAACTCTCACCTTAAAGAACTCACTTAGTTCATCATCTCTGCCATCTTCAAGGTTCCAACCTTGAACAATTTTCGTCTCCACTTTCAGTAACACAGGATCACACCCTCTTGCTCTCTCCCACTCCTCACAACACAAAGCCATTTCACCACTGTTAATCACATCCACGGAATCGCTATAAATTTCATCACAATCTTCTTCTAATGGCATCCTCGATAAATAATCTGCGATCACATTTTTTGTACCCTTTACATACTCAACTTCAAAATTAAATTCCATAACAGATAACAACCACCTTGATATGCGGGGTGTGTCACTACCTTCCAACCCTCTTCCTCCTTTAAAAATATAGGTCAAAGGCTTATGGTCAGTTCGGATTTTAAAAGGCAGACCCAGACATAAAATTTAAAATGATTAACGCCCCCGCAACAAGCTAAAGCTTCCCTCTCGATGACCGAGTACAAACGATCAGCACCTTGCAATCTTCTGGATGCAAATCCAATGATACCTTCCTTACCATTCACTACTTGTGACAATACTGCTCCAATCCCTACTCCACTAGCATCTGTGGTCAAATATGTTTTCCCTGTAATCTCAAAACGCCCCAAGGTGGGTGCATTTGATATAGCTTCCTTAATAGATTCAAGCACTCTTTTGCAATTATCATCCCACACAAATGCCACATTTTTTTTCATTATCAATCTCAAAGGTTCCACAAGTTCAGTAAAATTCTCAACGTATTTAGCACAATATTCTGCTAATCCTAGAAACGACCTCGGTTAGTCTTTGTTTGATGGTTCAGGAGCCATAGTTACAGCTTTTATAGTACTTTTCTTGGGCCTTATCCCACTTGCACTAACCTCATGACCTAGATAATCCACTCGTTCTTTTCTCACTTGGCATTTCTCCTTCTTTATCGTCAACCCATGCTTTTCCAACCTTTTCATCACTTCTTCAAACATTTTGTCATGGTCACAAATATTTCCCATAATCAAAATGTCGTCTTGGAAACATCTTGTTTCAAATCTCCAAAAATCTTTTCCATCACTTTTTGAAAGACGGCAGAAGCCGATGCTAGTCCGAAAAGCATCCTCTTATATCTAAACGCACCTAAAGGAGTGGCAAACGAAGTCAGGTGTCTAGATTCTTCGTGCAAATTGATTTGATGATATGCAGCTGACATATCAAGGACACCAAATACACTTCCTCCTCCCATAGTAGATAGCATCTCGGATATATTGGGAAGAGGTTGTCTATCCACCCAAATGTTCTTATTTAAGTCACGCAAATCAATGCAAAGGCGAATTTCCCACCATCCTTTGGGGCAATCACAATTGGAGCCAACCACTCTGATGCATTAATAGGCTCTATAATTTCTTGTTTCAACACGTTCTCAATTTCTTGACGCAATGGTTCTAACATCAAATTCGGAACATTTCTTGTCTTGTGCACTACAGCCTTCGCATTTTCTTTTAAAAGTATTTTGTGTGAGTACCCTTTTAATAAACCTAAATTGGAGTCAAAAACCTTAGGATATTTACTCATTAACTCAACACAATCATTCACTTCTCCCACATTCACCTTTTCCATTACCATTACAGGTTCTTTGGCATTAGGATCTATTATAATATTCAGATCCTTTTGATGCCGCCACCCCAAAAGATCAGAACCAAAATCAGTAATATAAACTCTTCCCTTGACAGCTTCTCCTTTGAACCTTATAACCATCCAACACATCCCTCTGATCTCAATCCTTTTTCCTGCGTAGCCTACAGCTCGAATGTCTGAATCACACAAAGATGGACCATCTTCTTTTGGCCAAATTCGGACATAGGATGTATTCGCATTAATCACCGCCTCTGCTCGTGCCGCTTGTATTCAACTATGTTGCCCAGCAATCGAATTCCTCGTACTCCTGTACGTGTCAATCACCGCCTTTGCTCGTGCTGCCTGTACTCAGCTGCGTTGCCCAGCAACTAGATTTCTCGAGCTCCTGGACGCATCAGTTTCCTTTCGCTCCGTCAAGCGAATCTATGCGCGTCTGTTGCTTCCTAGCAACTGGATTCTGCTGTCCTCAAGCTCCTGCACACCGATCGGATTTCTCTGTCTGCGAGTGAATAACTGTACACATTTTCAATCCAAAAACGACAAGCCTCAAGTTATAAACAATATTAAAACTTCAACCAAAGAAGATATTAAGCCACAAACTTGAAGTTCAACAAAGGATATTAAAACAACAAACAAAGAGGGGTAAAATACAACTTTATGCTAATTGGACAAGGAAGGAATTACACAAGAAGATTTTTTTGTTTTAATTTTTTATTTTAAATTGTTACTTGAAATTTTTATTTTAAATTGTTATTTTGTGTAATCTTTTGCAGGTACTATGTCTGACCAAAGCATGTCCTCGCCTCCTCCCTTCCTAGCAACACCAGGTGACCCAACTATACCATGGAAACAATGGAAAAAAATATTTTTAACTTACTTATTAGCAACAGGAGGAGACAAGTATGGTCCCTTAAGACGAGAAGCAATACTTCTCCATCACCTTGGTGTTGAAGGGAGAAGGGTATATGAAGAGCTACCGGAAATTTCTTTAGGGATGGGTGATGGCAGGCCCAATAATATATGTCCTGTCCATCCAGATGCTAGAACTACCCCTAAAACTAATGTTGTGTTAGAATGTCACAAGTTCTTTAGTAGGAGTCAAAGAGTAGATGAAGACATTTCCTCATATGTATCTACTTTACGAGGTTTAGCCTTAACGTGCAGGTTTGAACATTTAAATGATTCTTTAATCAGAGACCAGATAGTTAGACGTACTAGTAATAAAAAGATAAAAGAGAAATTGTTGATGAAGGAATATACTTTAGAAGAGGCTGTTCGAATAGCCAAAGGGATGGAGCACACTGTCTTATTGCTTAAGGAAATGGAAAATTCCACTATTACAAAAGGTGAGAAAGTCGAAGTTGTTGAAAGAAAACTTGAGAAAAAAAAATAGATGTCAATATAAGTAGCGATTCTAAGGGGTCACAAATTGAAAGAAGAAATTTTTCGGTTAGAGATATTAAGTGTTTCCGTTGTGGGTCCCCAGGGCACATTGCGTCAAGCTTAAGATGCATGGCTAGAAGTACACTGTGCAGAAATTGTGGTAAGAGAGGACATTTTGCGAAACTATGTCGCACTAAAATGCCAGAAAAAAATAAGGTACAAGAAGTTGATGATATTTGTGAAAATGTAGATGAAATTGTTTCAACAATTAATGATCTTACAGAGTACTCTGAAAATAATACTGTAGGAATGACCAAATTAGATTCTAAGGTGAAAATGGAGTCTAGATAAATTAGAAAAACCTTATTGCAATGTCTCCTTTGAGGGGAGGGACATAAAAGTATTGGCAGATTCCGGGAGTCTGTACACACTTATTTCGAATACATCCCATCCTCGTCGCCATGAAAAGAAGAGCCTTCTGAGGTTTCTTGAAGTCGTAGTTTATTATTTATGGCATCTCCAGCATAAAGCAACATCCATCATCCTTAAGTGCTCTCCAACTGACCTTACCAGAATTCTCACAAGAGAACTCCTCACAGTAGAATCTCAGCACATTCCATGACATCTCCACACAAATGCTCCTGCTTAAGTGCTCAAAGTGATATAACAAAAATGTATCAAAATACTAAACCAGTGGTCCAAATATATGTCTGAAGTAGGGATTCACTGGTAGTCTCCTGCAAGAGATGATGTACATTGTATTAGCCATATATACCTTAATGTGAAAAAACAGGATAGCAACCAATTCTCAATCAACAGACCCACAACCAAATTGGTAGTAGTGGGATTATTATGTATATACATTTTAAATATACATCAGCCATGCAAACCCTGTTCCTTGTACCAAACTAAGGAAACGGGTGAACATAACATGGGGGTAGGTCTAGGCTTACCCGCTAGCGTCTGGATCAAGGCCTCAACTCGGGCCCTAGCATGAGGCTCAGGGTATATTCTCCCCTATAATTGTATCGTTAGAGGGAACAACAGACAGAGGTAGTTTAAAAGCAATTGAAAACGCTGAGAGAAAAATGACTTAAAAGGTATTAAAAGCCACAAATAGGTATCAAACAAGGGTCCTGTCATTGCCATCATATCAGGTCTCATGGAAGTCCAATGTATGTATTGCCAAACAGGTGTTGTTTAATATCCAATTGATATATAAAGAAGTCTTATTTAAAAGTGATGGTGAAAACACCCTTCTATTCTACATGCTCAGGAGCGCTACATAGCTTGTTCAGACAAGAATCTGAGCATCCGTAATTACATGGGGCCCCTCGAGCCGAACTCAGTGCACTGACTGGCCAGATCGTGAATTTAAGCATTATTGTGCTCCTGTGGCTCCGCAAGATTGGCCCGATCTCTAATTATGGCATTCGCTCGGACGTCACTGAGATCGCTCACGACTTCCAGTTCAGTTTGAAAAAACATACATGAAAACAATATATAAAGACGACTCTCCCGCTGTAACAGTACATGGGCAGTCAATCAACGTCGAGTCCAAAGGAACTGCCTGCCGCGCTGCGTCTAATTTTATTGTTAAAGAAAGCTGGCATCTTCTTAGCCCGTTTCCTGTTTCCGGTCAGTCAAGACTACAGAGGCGCGCTAGGCCTCATGGACGTAGTAGTCTTGACAATGATTTGCCATCAGTAGGTCACCTGACGGCCTAGTTACCAGGGTAATTGTAGTCAAGGCGATCTTCTGACGGAATGACTTTATATAGTGTAATGACTCATTACTGTGTTATGCAAAACACTTTATTTGCATACATGTTTCTAGGTCATGAATATTTCTAGGCCGGTTTACATTAACTATTAGGCTTTACTAATTATAAAAACCCTAGTTGGCGAGTGACTACAATTTTTATTTAGCCTCATGGAAAATGTAGTCTACAATGAGCAGAGTATTGTGGTCTAGACCTAAAAGCAATCTTGTGACAGAACAACTTTATTTAGTGTAATGAATCATTTTAATGTTATAAAAAACTTTATTTGCCATGAGTATTTCTAGGCCATGAATGTTTCTAGGCCGGTTTATATAAACTATTAGGCTTTACTAATTACAAGCCCCTAGCTGGCGAGTGACTACAAATTTCCTTAGGCCTCATGGGAAATGTTTTCTACAATGAACAGAGGAAATTAAGAGGAATTTTGACCATAAAACCTCAATCTTATCAAAGTTAGTGCATTTCTATCACAGCAAGTTTGCCTAATGAGAACATCAAGGAATAGATAACTATGGAATCTCCTCATTAAGGTCATGGATTAACCAGTGGGAGGCAGTTGCTGGGGGAAGCAAAAGGCAGGGACAGCTTTTAAAGGCGGGAGGCCTTTGAAGCTTCACCTTCGTGGACCCAGCCCATCCTGGGGGAGGAGGCCTGACACCTCTACGCCAGATAGGTTTTGTTTCTGGACCCAGAGAGCGGAGGCTCTCTACCCAGGGGTCCAGAAACCTGTTTGGTGGTGACAAATGGCTGGCAGCCATTCAGGAACCTCACCAGGTCTGGTCGTTTTTGAGGGGGCATCTCTAAGATGCCCTCTGAGTGCCTTTTACATTACATCCCACACTGGCATCAGTGTGGGTTTAATGTGCTGAGAGGTTTGCTACCAAACTTCCCAGGTTTCAGTAAAGCCGTTATGGAGCTGTGGAGTTCGTAATGACCAACTCCCAGACCATATACTCTTTATGGCTTTACTGCACTTACAATGTCTAAGAATGGACTTAGACACTGTAGGGGGACAGTGCTCATGCAACTGTACCCTCCTCTGGGGGCTAGTGCACCCTGGTAGAGGGGTGACTTACCTAGGCCCCAGACAGTGGGTTCCAGCATGGATGTGTGCCATGTCGACTTCACTTTTCTCTGCACCAAAACACGCAGCTTGCAACTGCAGTGTGGGGGTGTTAAGGTGCATGGTCCCTAAGGGTGGTAAAATATGTGCTGCAGCCCTTAGAGGCCTTCCCTGGTCACCGTGCCCTTGGTACCCATGGTACCTTTTACAAGGGGCTTACCTGTGGCCAGAGATGTGCCAATTGTGGGTACAAAGGTACAGTTTTGGGAAAGAACACAGGCCCTGGGGATCTGATTGGCAGGGACCCAGGGCATATCAAGTCAAGTTGCATCAGAAACCTGGCAAAAAGTTGGGGGGTTACTACAGCAAAAACCCTCTTTCTTACAGTCACCATTTTGAGCTGTGTGCGGCATTCCACAGTTCCACAATTATCATTCCATAGTTAGCGTTCCTTCAGACTATACAATTGCAAGCAATGAGATCAGTGAAGCGCCAGCACTTTAGTTATGGTGCTCTCAGATGCATTGGAAGATCGTGCGTGATCGTGCTAGGGCGCCGCCATTATGGGTTATTGATAATCATTGCTTTGATTATCATAGTCTGATGATAAGATGTGAAAAATTACAGGTACATGCCGTATTGGATCAGCGCTGGGCGAGAGGAGGTATTTTAATGGGGTAGCGCCGAAAGAGAATTTAGTCAGGCACTTTCACGATAACTAGATCCATTTGTTAGTCCTCCGCTCAGCGACTCAGTGCATCGCCATTTTGAGCTGCGTGTGGCCTCTGGAAGTGCAGCGGCCCTTCATTAGTCTTCCAACATCTTTAATATCTGCAGCGCTAGTCATTGGAGGGTCTACTTGTATTGAGGCTGGAATTAGTTGTGATCGGCAGGTAGGGTTTCGAGAGCCGGGAGTTCTTGCACCCAGTCTCAGATGTCGGCGTCTGGTGCTGCATAGTGTTATGGCGTATATTCATCAGTGCCTACCTCGTGGCTGACACTAGGAGACTGTAGTAGTTCGTGCCGAAACTAAGGTATCACCTGCAATGTTCCCTCTAATTTCTTTCCTCTGTGTGCGGCAGTGTAAGTTCTCTGTGCGCTGCAGCCAATGCTATGTGCGCCAAGAACCAGACCGCGCATATGGGTGCAGCGACCAATCAGTGCAAAAATCACTCTAAACTTTTGCTTAAAAAGTGAAAATACTGTGCATTCCACACATACAGCGCCACATGATGGGTCTTAAGGCAGGTTTGCTATTTACATACACACACCATGACATGAATTGGTTACACGGGCAAGTACACTTCGGATTTAGAAAAGCACAGGACTGGTACCAATATAAGATTTGACTAAAGATTCTCAACTAGAGCTCTGTTCATAGGGAGGGAAAATGTTGGGAGCCTATACAAGATCGCATACCTGGGGATACATGCAGGGGGGCACATGTTATCCCCACCTGTGCATGGACCCCCAGTTCCTGCAGTGCATGGACTTGGCAGTCCATGCCCTGCAGGAATTTGCTTTGGCGTTCCCATTTCGGTGCCTTTTTTATAGGTACCGCCGTGGGACAGCCTGCACATTGAGATCTGCATGGTGCAAATTCTTTGCAGCAGGCATATTAACCCTCTGCGCTACCTTAAAACTTCCACTAGAGAAAACTCAGAGTTTTCTTGACATATTTATTATTGCATGAAAATTGCTGGAGGCAAGGAATGTCGCAGCAGGTGCTTTTAAAACAATAATGTACCTGCAAACACCCGCCGAGTTGGCACCCGGTACAGTGGCACCGGTCACACCACCCTAGAGCCGGCCCTGGCCCCGCAGCTGAGCCCTATTAACCAAAGAAATGCAGCAAGTCTACCAGGGACATCTTAAGGATTTTGGGGGCCCTGGGCCAAACCTATTTTGGGGACCCCTGTTCAGAACCGGTTTGAATTTATGATTTCATTTCAGCTCTTTCTGCCCTCTTAGGCCAGGTCACTGACAGTATACAGGCGCAATTGTCCGAATTCTTAATGTGTTTACATCTAATGTTCAGGGATAGTGATGTGTGTTATCAATATTGTAACACATCAGCCGTTCACTAATATTTCTGCAAATAATATCTGTGACACACTCCCATTTCTCATATGTTTGGTCCCATTGTGATCTAAAAGAAACCTTTTTATGGATGTTGCATGAAAAATAAACTTTTCTCTGCAGAATGGCTATAATAGAATCTCACACATCACCCACCTTAAAATTAAATTATGGGATAATGGTATTCGAAACAATCGGTTTAGTAATTATTCAAGGTCATCACGGAAAGACTATCAGGAGGCTCCCCTGAAAGGCTGGGGCCCTGGGTCAGAGCCCACTATGGCCATGCCTTAAATAGCCTTTGAAGTCTCAGCCCTGCCAACTACCACGCATCAGGCGTTAGACTAACGAATTTCAGTGTGGTGGTCCGCATCACTGCATTGAAATGCAAAGTCACGCATAATTTAGGGTCCTTAGGAGCGCTAGTAATCATGCACTAATACTGACTGACTGATTTCCACTGACTAACTTTAACTCCTGTGCTTATTTTAACTGACTGACTTTAACTCCTGTGCGCTTATTTCAATTTTCTACGGACTGCTCCCTCCAAGCAAAACAAAGCTGAGTCAGAATCGTAACTTCCACTAGATGCAGGTGGGACTAGGCAGTGGGTGTGCGTTCACATTAGCGCGGCAAGAGGAGGCAGAGCCATAGTGGCTGGGGTAGGCAAGGCAACGCCCTGACCAAGCGGTGCGGAAGCAGCGATGGCCCACGCTGTCAAAGGCAACCTGGTGGTAAGCTCTGAGTGACTGAGGGGGAATGATACGGGATCATGTTCATGCGCGCTGGGCAAGTATAACTTGATGGAATGGTGGAGCCACCTATCGCCGTGGAGTCAAGTGTGCGACAGATGGGTTGAATATATGACTGCTAACCGTGCGCCTCCTTTGCCTGTTTCACACCGCGTCTGCTAGGCCTCTTGTGGATTAGAATATTTGCTTTCTACGAGAGGGCAAGTCAGCATATAATTGACAGAGCCGAGCCGGACATTCTGGTTGGGTTTATGGTTTCCACATTGAGAAACATACCAGCTGTTTGTACAGTTTTCTTGAGAGGCCAAAGTTTGTTCCCGTGCAGCTGCTACTGAGCCATAGAATCATACTCGTGCCGGCGTTTGCCAAGGGAGTCATTACGGTGAAGTGGGCCGTACCAATTGCTGGTCCTCGAGAGTCGCCTTGCAAAATAAGTAGTTCCTCGGTGAGGCATTTCTCTCACTGCTTCAAAATGTACTTTCAATTATTAATAGCACCAGCGTGCCACACCCTGGTGCCGTCCAATTAATTTCAACACCAGTGTGTTAAGTCATCAGAGCCGCCGGCCTGGTCAGTGCCAGTGGTGTGTAGTTCTGTGATAGCCTGTGGCTGCAGGGCTGTATTGGTTACATAATTTTTTTTTAACAGTATGATCAGGTTAGCTAGGTTAGTGTCCTTTCAATTTTGGGGGCTTGCTATGGGGCGCAACAAGACCCGAACTTCGGGGGTGGGGGGCTAACACTCCCAGGCAGTGCTGGCCCTAGCACTGGTTGCACATGGTGCAACAGTCTTTTTTGGTGCCCCTCCCCCATTTCCTCCTTCTCCATGAATTCCCTCACTACCACTCGCCAACAATGCACCTTATCTCTCTATGGTACCTTTCTGACAAACATATCATTTTTTTATAGCGCTAGTCATAGTTTACTCTCACTCAGTTCTGTAGTCTGCATGGTACACATTCTTTGTAGCAGGCACATTAACCCTCTGCGCTGTGTGGGTGGCACGAGTGCTCTTGTGAGTGCACGGTGAGCGATGCGACAGTGTGAGAGTAGGGTAAGAGGAGTGACTGCAGGGTGAGTGAGGTGACCATATGAATTTGGGTGCGGATGTAAGTGCAGAGTGGGACGAATGAATGCATGGTTAGTGATGAGCTTGTTTGAGTGAGATTGCAGATTGAGCAGTGAGGGGGGACAGGTGAGTGAAGTGTCACATGAGTGCAGGGTGAGTAGTGTGCTCGTGTGACTGCAGGGTGAGGTACAGGGTGAACTGCACAAGTGCATTGTGAGTGCAGAGTGATCACTGTGAGTGCAGAGTGATCACTGAGTGCCGGGTGAGCGGGAGAATGGTGTGAATGCATGGTGATCAGTGTGAGTGCATTGTGATCGCTGTGAGTGCAGGGTGAGCGTGAAAGTGAAGGGCGAGAATGAGGAGTGAGTTGTCTGAATGCATGGTGCATTCCCAGACACTTGAAGTAACTCAGCATGTTATTGACGGGCGGCGTAGGGTTTCAGATTTAAGGTAAACTATTGCTATTATGGCGTTAATCAGGGATCAAGGGTGGATGGAAATAAATAATGTGTTGATCCTGCAACAAACTTCCAGTCTTATGATTAGGGTTGCCAGCTCATTATTTTGATGTCCAGACGGTGCCGTATTTTCAGCACCTAGCTGTGCATACTTCGAACAGCAAATATAATAGAAAGCACTTTTAATTGTGTTCTAGGGCTGCCTGAATGATCCATGACTGATTTAAAGGGAACAAAGACAGAAACGTCAAATTACAAATGAATACATACTTTTTTTTTTATAACCCTATTTGGTGTCAAGACGAGGTCTTTGCAGGCTCTTTAAACAACACATGGCTGGTATTTTTCTTTTGGCAACCCTACTCTATATTCCTTTTCATGAAATGGTTCCTCACACTACAGCAAAGGCATAGGCAGAGTGGGTGGGGGGGCAGGGGGTACTGGAACCAGAAAAAAAAATCAAATCTAAGCCTAGGTAACCTGTTTACAAATGTGTGCAAATGGTCTTTAAAGACCTGTGAAAAATTCGGGCGTGCCGGAGATAAGACTCCAGACACTGCCCAGACGAGCCCACAACACAATCTCCCCTTCTCTATTCACAAATGAAATGCAGCATGTCTACAAGCACAACATGGTTGTAGACTTGCTGCCTTTCATTTGTTAATAGGGCACAGATGCAGGTCAGATTGTGTGCCTTTGTTAAAGTAATCATGTTAATTGCAGCACATGACAGGCGCTGCGATTAACATGATTACTTACAAAAAGGCACACAATCTGTCTGTTTTCGCGCCGCACGCATTTTAAAGCGGCGGCGCGACAGTCCTCAGTTGCCTGTGCGCGCTTTACATTGTCAATGCGCGTGCGCGCACCTTAGAGGATACAGTGATCACCTGTATCACGTTCCCTTCACGATGACAATTCTGCAACGTGTAGACTTTTATTTTTCAGTGTTTTTGCCGTCGTGGAGCGAAGCTGCTGGCTCACGCTGCCATCTTTCTCCTCATCCAAGCCACGCCCCTACTTTGGTTAGCTATAGCGCGAATATCACACTGTGTATTAATATGCTTGGAGCAGATTAATGAAAATGTTTGGGCAAAGCGAAATTGAAAAATCTTCACCAGGTCCCTATATATGACACCTGTAGTGTCAACCTGTAGAGCTAGTTTTCATCAAGTCCACTTTCTCTGTTTGAAAGTCTATTGGAACCAGTCTTAAGCATGTAAACTTGGACACAACTGGCCCAAAATTGGAATAATGGTAAATGCATATAGCTATCACGGCTTCCCTTTTAGATCATTTTCCATACTTTCACCTGTACCAATGCGAGATCCAACCACACTTAGCCAGAAGGTGGTTAAAAAACCTTGGAGCCTCCTTTTCATTTTGTGTTTCTCTAGCCACTCTGGAATGATGTAGTGCCAGATATAATAGTGAAGGGTACCTGCTTGAGGAATATTCTACTGCCTCCCATTAGCTCGTAATAATTTTGCTCCTGTTTAGGTCGCAGTTCTTTCAACAGTGGACTCTCCACTAATCTCACTTTCAGAGGCATCCTGGAAAACCAGCAATGGAACTCTTGTCTGTGATAATTCTTGGTGAGTAGGGAGATGTCCACTAAGATGTGAGCGTCCTACATATGTACCCCAAGATGTTTTATTTATCCCCGCATAACGGAACAAGCGATGGCATTCAATTTTCAGGTACCCATAAACGGAAACAACGACATACTGATCAAACACAGGATTGAAATAGAAGCCTTAATGTCTGATCATCGGAGGAAGAGACTTAAGATGGATATATTATGTATACATATCATTGTCAGTAGTTTAGCCCCTTAACTGCTGGGCCCTTTTTTGGTAATTTGGGAAAGTTTGCGCTTAGGGCTCCATAACTATTTGTCCACATAAGGCACTCATACCAAATTTGCGTCTTTTTTTCCCCCAACATCCAGGGGATTCGAAAGGTACCCAGGCAGCCACGGCCCGTGCAGGTAAGAGTGGTGGGGCCGGGTGAGGGGGGATTTCGACTGACAATGACGAGGGAAAATTAAATAAATAATTAATTTTCCCTCGGCAACGTCCGTCGAAATCCCTCCCCACCCGGCCCCATCGCCCCACCGTTCTTACCTGTACGGGCCGCAGCTGTACCCAGGGTTTGTGGATTGCCCTGAAGGGGACCGAGAATATAAGCAAACTATAGCTAAGTTTTGAGTTTTTGGGACAAATGGGGGGGGGAAAGCACTCCGGGTAAGTGTCTGTTTTTATTCCCCTAAAATGACACCAGCGGGCGGTTTGCTGTGCTAAGGTCACCATCTTCAGGAACATGCAGAGCTGAATCTCATGGGGGATCCAGGAAAGCTGTAGATTTCTGAAAAGTAGACAATTTTGAATTCTGCAAGGGGGGTCATTTGTAGATCCCTCAAGGTTACCCCAAAGAAACTAACTGTTGATATAAATATTGAAAATGAGTAGAAAAAAATTGCCATTTGAGACGTTTTTTCATTTGTAACTTTTGTCACAATGGTTGATTTACAAAAGCACTGTACCATTATGTCTGCTAGTCCCTTCTGGTTGCCCGTTTGTAGCTTCTCCAAGAACCAGAGGTACCCAGAGGCAACAACTGCGCCTCACCGTACAATTGTTCTCTTTCAGGGGATCCTCATCAATAGTTTTAAGCATTAGAATATTCCCGCCTAATTGCGGGGCCCCCGGAGCACATATTAAAAATATATTTTATATATATATATGTACAGCATAAAAATGTGTGTGTGTATATATATATATATATATATATATATAATGCAGCCTATATTAAGGGTTTGCAAATACCCTATGTACATTGAATTTTCCTTTAATAAACCTCTTACCAGATGCAAGCATATCTGTACATCAGAAAAAGAGAGCATAAGGTTCAAAAAAGCCTTTAAAGAAAACTGCAATGAAATGTAAAAGGCATTGTTAGCCAATAGGCTGCATTAAAAACATAACAAGTGAATTCTGGCACAGTGCCGTAAGACCTCCAGGACCTCCTGTATCCCATCATGCTCCTAAGGTGACTGGTCAGTTCTTTTTTTTTCTTCTAGCTCCTTTAGTTAGGTTCCTGGAGCACTGAGCTCGATTTTTGACTTTTCTGTCAGAAATTGCTTCTCAGAAATAACATTTTCTGCTTCACTCTACATCTTTTTACACCTAGAGTGAGGAACAACACTTTTCTGACAGGAATTTGTTTTTTCCTGTCAAAAATGCCCTCTCTTTTTGCCCTTTGCACTGCCTGTGGCAAAAAGAATGTTCAGACTGACACTCATTCAGTCTGTATACTATGCCTTCCTGATACTCATCAGCCGAAGTCTTGCGACCACTGTAAGAAACTCTCCAGAAGAACTCTTAAAGATAGAGAGTGAATCCGACTTCATGGTCTTCAAGAGAGGAAGAAAACTTCAGGAGGACATCCTCCAGATGCTTCCAAGTCTTCCTCTCTGCACAAGGCTCCTTCCAGACACAGATCACCAAGCAGGCATGAAAAACAGGAGATCAAGATCAACTTCTAGAGGTACAAATACCAATTTGTTCTCTGTCGGCGTCACGATCGACGTCGAGAGTGCCCCCGACTTTGAGGCACTCTTTGCCTGCAATAAAACAGACTTTGAGAGATTTGTCTCCGACAAGATCTGCATCGAAGGCAAAGAAGCATTCGAAAGCCACGTCAAGACTCCAATCGTCTTCAACTAAAGACACACACACAATGTTGAGGCAAGTACACACTCCGTTGAGTCAATCATTCCTGTTCGACGTTGAAGCATCTTGTGACGAAGACTACTTCGACTGGTTCTCACCATCGCTCAACGTCGAAGAACACTTCGCGAAACAGGATGCCAACGGATGTCGCGGTATACATCTCAGGCAATGGCAACTAGGTGCTGTTCGATGGCGAGGCACACATCTATGCCGGCAGCAGCTAGGTGCTGCTTGGCGCCGAGGCGCACATTTCCGTCGGCGACAACCTGGTGCAGCTCAACATGGAGGCAGACATCTCCACCGGCAGCCCACCCGGCATTGAGCGTCTCTGTCCACAGTGATAAGGTGCATCTTGACCTCGAGACGGTCATGCAGTCTCTACTGACGGCAAAGAGAGGCCATTCAACATCGAGGCCTCATTCATCACCTTCATCATCATTCAAAGAAGAGGTAGCATTCTGCACAAAGGACTCTGGGAAAAGTGTCGACTTCCTCTTTAGGTGCCTCCTCTGCATGGGGACAAAGATCCCTCCATCAATCAGAGGCTCCGTGGTGGCTGGAGAGTGTATGCAACTGGCCTGTTTCACAAACCCCAGACTCTCAATACTCAAAAACATATTCACCGTCACGGTCTCCCCAAAGACACAGTCTCCTAAACTGACTCCTCAAGCCAAGACTCCTCTAGCTGGTCTGGCAGAGGTCAGCTCTTCTAGGCCCACAACAAGATCCAGGGTTCCTAGAGAAACCACTCTTCGAAGCAAAACTCACTCAAGAACAAGGAGTAGATCTCAACGCAGGGCCAGATCCCCAACACCTGCCTGAAGATCTAGGTCTCACGCCACAGGGCACGGATCCCTGACATGGTCTATATCCACTAGATGATTAAAGAGGGAATATTCACCGACATTCACAGATACTCCACCAGACTTTTCCCCCATAGATGAGAACACATTTAATGAGGTATTGGTCAGAGGAGTGACCAAGTTGAACATTGATATCCCTCGGTTCCAGGTCTTCTCGAGCCAGTTGTGGACATTTTTCTTACACCAGTCTCCATTTGCTACTCCACCAAGGATTTTAAAGAAATATAAGGTTCCAGACCAAGACCCTTTATTTCTAAGAGCCGACTCTTCACCAGACTCTATCATTATAGCCGCCGCCAAGAAGACGCACTCAATTGCAGCTTCATCATCCGTCCCTCCTAATAATGATAGTAAACGCATAGGTTCCTTGGGCAGGAAAATGTATGGCACCTCTGCCTCATTCAAGAAGGCGTCAAGCACTACTGCATTACTGGAACGCTACGATAGATCCCTATGGGTCCCCTTTGCCAGGTTCTCAGAAAAGCTCTCTAGAGGAGATAAACAGAAATTCAATAAGATCCTGCAAGAAGGAGGTCTGGTTGCTAACCAAATAATTAGCACAGCGACAGATGGCTCTGACTTGGCAGCCCATGGCTATTCTCATGGGATTTGTGCGAGATGCTCATCATGACTTCGCCTGACTGGCCTAAAACCAGAAGTGCAGCAGCGCATCCTGAACCTTCCATTCAGGGGCAATTCATTATTTGGATAACACACAGATGATGAAATGGCAAAAATGAAGTCTGATTTGGACACACTCCAGGCCATGGGCCTGGAAAAGAAAAAACAGTACCGTAGAAGGTACATGCCTTATTACAATCATCCGTTTCATCAGAGGGTTCAAACCTCTCGCTGGGTTCCGTACCAACAACCCAGATCAAAGTACCAATCACACAGAGCTACACGTGGACGAGGAGCTAATAGACAACCAACAGCTTCCTCCAAGACCCCAGGCAAACAATGAGTTGTTGCTTCCCCTGTCGCTTCTACCCACTCTGGTGGGGGGAAAGTATCAGCAAACATCTAAACGAGTGGCGAAACATCACCAGCGACAAATGGGTGCTAAATATTGTAGAGAATGGGAATGTACTATGCTTCAAATCCCCACCTCCGCAAGTCCCACCGTCACAGACCCCTTGCCACCAACAAAGGCTACTACAAAACAAATTGTTCAATCTACTTGGATGAAGAACAGCTGCCTAAACATGGACAAGACTGAAGTACTTATCATGGGCCCACACCCACACGCCTGGAATGACACCTGGTGGCCCCCCTCCCTCGGAAACCCGCCCACGGACCACGCATGCAACCTTGGAATCATCCTGGACTCAGACCTCAAAATGGACCGCCAAATCAACGCCGTCACTTCCTCCTGTTTCCACACCCTCCGTCTCCTACGAAAGATCTTCAACTGGATCCCCCTCGAACACAGGCAAACAGTCACCCACGCCCTCATCAGCAGCAGACTGGACCACGGCAACGCACTCTACGTCGGGATCAACAAAAACATCACCCGCAAACTCCTTTTTTAATTTTTTAATTTTATTTTTGGGTCAGACAAACAAAGCCTCTTACACATTCCTTATGTTTACAGTTACAGCATTATACATAGCAGGGTATAGGTAACGTTACAGTGTACATTGCCATCTCCGGTTGCATCAAATTTACATCATAGGCCATGTCTCACTACGTGTATATATATCAGTCTCAACCAGGCCAACATCGCTCTCTAATAGATTCACACATCCCATCCCTTCTCAGCTCTCTGGTTGTGTTGAGAGAAGGTACTGTACTAAGGGGTCCCAGAAGTCACGGGGCCTAGAGGGCTGGGAAATCTCTTCCGCATACAGGTCCAGTTGTGTTTTGCAGTAGGACATGTCTTTTATCCAGTCCGCGGATTTTGGCATCCTTGTACTTCCCCATTTTATTGCTATTCTTCTCTTTGCCAGTAGTAGTGCTATCGCCAAAAATTTACGTCTACTCGCCTTCTGAATCTTATATATGCCCAATAAGCATACTAGAGGTGTATTAGGGACTCTCTCTCCCAGCATCTGTGTGATGGTGTTAGTGACATCTGTCCAGTATGGCTGTAGCACCGGACACGCCCATGCCACATGCAGGAAATCTGCCCCTGGGGTCTGACATCTTAGACATTTATCATCAGCTTTTAATCCGTAAGCATGTAGCTTTCGTGGTGTGTAATATACCTGATGGATATATCTAAAATGTATAATTTTTAAATTCCCGTTGGATGTTAGCAATTTCAATTGCATGCAGCTGAAGTCCCAGTCCTCTTTAGATATAGCTATACCCAATGCCTCCTCCCATCTAGCAAGTGGCCTATTTAGCTCTTGGTGTTGTTCCCTTTGTGATGCATTGTACAGTTTTGTGACTAGGTTTTGTCTCGTGGGGTAGATCAGAAGCGTCTGCAGCGCATTGTGTGTCTGTGGCTCTGCAGGGAATGAGGGATACAGGGCTCTAATCGCCATGCGCAATCTTAAATATGCAAAGATCCTCAACGGAGTGTGGGGAGTGTTTGCCATTGCACTGTCTTGTGTTATGTATTCGTTGTTCGGGAAAACGTCGCCCATGGTTCTGAGCACCAGTTTATGTAGTTCCTGAGTCATTTTCTGTTCCTGCGTCACCGTAAGTTGTGGATGGTGTCTAAGTGGAAGGGCCGGTGCATATAAAGGAAGTTTACACGCTCTCTTCGCCAGTGTGTACCAAGCCCTAGATGTACATAGTGCCGGCTGTATCGTCCGACTGGGGCAGTAATGTCTTGGATCCTCGATGAGGGAGAGTAGTGGAGTAGGAGTCATGCTGTCAAGCTCCACCGCAACATGTGGCACGAAACCATGTGACTGAAGCCAATAATGCGCATGTTGCGCCTGCGCGCAATAGTAGTACAATTGCAGATCTGGCGCACTAAATCCTCCCTGAACGTAAGGTCTCGTCAGCTCTCTCCATCCCACCCTTGCCTGCTTTCCTGCCCATGTCAGGCGAAACTGCGCCGCTCGCAGTCTGGCAAACAGAGCCAGTGGAAGCCACACCGGGATATTCATAAACAAATATAAGAATTTGGGCAAGACCCCCATTTTCTGCAACGCTAATCGGTCAGCCATCGACAAAGGCAGTCTGATCCACCGAGTCACCCGATCCTCCAACTTGGAGATTGCCCTGCCGTAATTCTCTCTTATCACTATTTCAGGGTCTCGATGTATCCAGACGCCTAAATATTTTATCAGATCCGTCCGCCACTGCAACGGGTAATCGAGAGAGGGCCTGTACGTCGCAGGGGTGAGGGGGATTACCACGGATTTGTCCCAGTTGATATGTAACCCTGAGGTGAGCAAATGTTATGTATTCTCTTATAAGCATGTTCAGATTCGCATCAGGATAGTTGGTGTACAGTACCATATCATCTGCATAAAGTGATATGCTAATCGGCCGCAGCTGGAATTGTAACGCTGTCGTGGGGTGCCTCTGTCTAATCTTGCAGGCCAGGGGTTCTAAGGCCAGAGTAAATAGCAGCGGGGTTAGGGGACAACCCTGTCGTGTCCCTCTGAATATATGAATTGGTTGCGAGATTACGCCATTAACTGTGAGTCTGGCGGCAGGTTCGGTATATAATAATTCAATCCATTTTAGAAATGGCTTCAAAACATGTATGGCCATTCCACCGAATCGAACGCCTTGGCTGCGTCCAATAATGTCGCAGTCGCGGGCAGTTCAAGATTGAGATGATGGTACATGGCAAAGATAGTACGAATGTTTTGCGTTGTGGATCTGGATGGGATGAATCCCGCCTGATCCGGCAGGACCAGGTTTTGCATCAGTGGCTTCAGTCTAAGAGCTATCACTTTGGCCAGAATCTTAGCGTCCATATTAATTAGGGAGAGGGGACGATATGATTCGCAGTGGGTGGGGTCCTTGTCTGGTTTAAGGAGCGTTATTATCAATGCCTCTCTCACCGATGGAGGTAAAATACCATCCTCGTACGCCTCCTCATACATGGCCGCCAAGTGCTGCAGTATTAAATCCCCGTATTCCTTATAAAACTCCCCTGGCAGTCCATCAATTCCCGCTGCTTTATTATTGGGCAAGGAAACTATGGCCGCCTTTAGTTCTTCTGCGGTGATATGGTGACATAAATAGTCGCGGTGCGCATCGGATAGCCACGCCAGGGCAATATCATCTAAATAGTGGGAAAGCTCTTCTGGCGCTGGTCCTGCTGTATACAGCCCAGCATAGTAATCCCGGAAACATTGCGTTATGGTGGGGGTGTCATAGTGTGTCCTAGCCTGCGAGTCCATCACCTCAGTTATAAACGTCTGTGCGTGCCCTGAACGAATCTTGCTGGACAGTGCCCGCCCAGGTCTGCCTCCCTCCCCATAAGCCCGCGCTGTGTATTTCTGCGACAGATATTTCAGCTCGCTATCTGCAAACTCATTGTAAGTGTCTAGTTTACCGCGTATGTCAGCCAGTATCTTAGGGTCTAATGTTTCGGCTACTGTGTTTCCAACCGTTTTATGTCAGATTCGGCCATAGTCGTTTGTCTGCGAATATCTTTTAGGATACCTGCTTGCTTGCCAATACAGAAGCCACGAATAGTGACTTTGAATGCCTCCCAGAGGGTCTTTGCACTTTTCACAGAACCAACATTCCTCTCAAAATAGTCTTCTATGGTTTGTCTTAAGTCGGAACAGAACACCTGATCCTGCAGCGCGTTGGGCGGGAGACGCCACGCAAATGGCTTCGGCGTGTGCGTGGGGATACGCAGATCTAGGCGTACAGGCGCGTGATCTGATAGGGTTCTGGGCATGTGTAGTACCTCAGTGGTCCAAGTCTGATGTCAGGCGTGACAATCCAAAAATCTAGCCTAGACCAAGTGTTATGCGAGGCCGAGATGCAGGTACCCTCTCTTAAATGAGGATTGCGCACCCTCCACACATCTAGCAAGTCATAGTCTTCCATCCCCTCTCTGTGTCCTTGCGATTCTCCTCCCATATCGGTCATTCCCTGTGGATCTATCAAGTTGTGGATCTAGGCAGGTGTTAAAATCTCCACCCCAAATTAGTGTAGTGGGCGAGAGCTGTCTAAAGTGACTCCATATCTCAGTGTAAGGGGTAGGGTCATCGTTGTTTGGACCATATACATTTACTACAGTTATGGTCGTTCCACCAAAATCGCCCTGCAGCACTGCATATCTGCAGTTTTCATCAGAGTGTGAGTGGAGCAATGTGAACGGAATGTTTTTTTAACAAGGATCATTACCCCTCTGGCATAGTTGGAGTAGGAAGAGACTATTCTATGTGCGGCCCATCTGCTACCCACTCTACACGCAGCGTCTCGCGTTAGGTGGGTTTCTTGAAGGCAGGCTACGTCTATGGCGTGTCTATCTAGATATGCAAAGATCTTCCTAATTTTCTGGGGGTTTTGCAGCCCACGAACATTCCACGTCAAGAACGTTAGTTTCCTATTATGCTCCAGTCCCTCAGTCATGGTCCCATCCAGTACTTGAGTTTCCGGGTCGGCCTATCTCTTGGTTGTTTACCCTGTTTAATACAACAATTGACATGTTTAATCTGACCAATTTTCTAGTTAACCCTAGAAACCCCCCCACCCACATTGCTAGCCCAATCCTGGTGAAGACATCCCACAAATTCAGAAAAACAATACCCCCCACCCTCCCCCATCAACAGTCTTAACCTCATTTGTGTTTTGCACACGAGGGGGGTAGCTGCCAGCTGAACTCTCGAGCAATCAACCGCTCGAGTGGCCGTTTAACCCATTCCATGCAATATACATTTCTCAACATATTTAGTCCACTAAACCTAGCAATTTACTATATAGGGGGGATGGCACTATCTATAGGACCTGCAATCTCAGCCAGGCAGTAAAAACATTTCACATTATAGTCTGTTTAGTATCTCCTATGCCGTCAAGGCTGTTCAGCCGCAAGTACTAGAAGTGCAACTTATCTGGCCATCCCACGGTCTTCACCGGATCTCTCAAGAGTCCCCTACTCTTGCACTGCACAGGGCCGGACCATTACTCAACATCCGATGTGTCTCCATGTTCCTCTTGCACGTTTCTCGGAGATTTCCGACGTGGTATTTGAGTGTTTTTTTGCCGTAGGAATTTTGCAGCTTCCTGTGGATCATTGAAGATTCTGCTTGTTCCTCCGTCAGATATCCGCAGCCTGGCCGGATATAACATTGCGTATGTGATGTTTGGCTTCCCGTAGTTTCCTCTTCACCTCCACAAATTTCTTACTGGCCTCTTGCACCTGGGATATAAAGTCCGGATAAATAGAAATGTCCATGCCTTCGTGGCTGAGGCGACCCAGTTCCCTGGCCTTCCGGAGCGCAGCATCCCGATCTCTATAATTCAAAAGCTTCGCTATTATAGGGCGAGGTCTGGCTCCCGGCTTTGGCTGAGGTGCAAGTGTCCTATGCGCCTGCTCCACTAGGAATACCTCGGAAAAATTATCTCTGCCGAGAAGCGTAGTGAGTAGGGTCTCAATGTATCGTTCCATATTGCCCGTATTGGTGGATTCCGCAATCCCCATAAATCGCAGATTATTCCTTCGCGATCTGGCCTCCAAATCTTCCGCCCTGGCCATCACTGTCGCCATAGCTTTGTCCAGCCTTTCCTGTTTTGTTTCCATTTGACGCTGGGTATCCTCGTAATCAGAGAGGCGACGCTCCGCCATGTCTATTCTCTGTGTGTTTATAGAGTCTTTCAGACATGCGGTCAACTCTGTAGGTGAGGGAGTCTATTTTCCCGTCAATGTTGGTTAAAGTAGATTGGATTGACACAAACATAGCCTGGAAGTCCACTTGCCCATCTGCGCTCGTCGCGGGTGCCTGGGTGCCAGAAACCGCCCCCTGGTCCTGTTCCGACTGTTTGCGGGATTGTTCAAAATTAAACTTGGGTTGATTTTTTTCAGGCTTCCCCATGGTGCGGCCTCCCAAGCTGGGATCTGAGGAATATGTAGTGACCACCAAGTAGGCCGCAGTTTTCTTCGTCAGGCCTTACTATATGTCCGCTTGGGGGTTAGAGATCCAGTTGCAGCCGTGGGCCGTCTGCATAGCCGCCAGTGCTATGTCGCCAAGGCCACAACGGTGCGCGAGGGTCCAGCGAATGTTCCAGGCGCCGCCCGCGACCCCAGCCAGGGAGCTACAGGCCAGAGGCTCCGCAGTGTATGTCCCCACCACAGTCCGCAATGCAGCCCCGCTGTAGTATTGAGCTTAAATGGAAGCCTCCTCACGAGGTAGGTTCCTGCATGCAAGGTGCTTGGGGATGTGGCCCCCTCTTGCTCCCCATCTTCGTCGCCTTTCTCAGGGAAATGCCTTGTTGGATATATCCCTTTACAGAGTCTATGGCACTCGCCACTGGAGCGGGTAACTGCTCGGCAGGGCAGTGGCGGGGGTTAATCCCTGCTGTCTCCTCACCAGGCAGCTGTGCGGTCCCGCGGGCCCACAAGCAGTAGGGCCTGCGCGCCGGTCGTGTCCATGTTTTCGCTCGCGCCCTTCTCACCTCGCAGTGCCGGAAAGGACCAGCCGCCGCCTCGGTTCCTCCGCGGTCTCCGGACTGCTGTGGGTAGAGGGCAGCGGGTCCGCCAGCAGCCCCGACCGCGCACACAGCACCGGCCACGAACTGGCTCCGCCTTGGCCCCACGCTCCTCGCTCGGAGCCTGCGGCCTCGCGTAGACGCCGCCTCCGGATTGCCACGACCTCTCCGTGCAGGCCGCAGCTCGGTCGGGGAATCAATGCGGCTTTCCTTCGTCCGGAGCGCACATCAGTGGCTGATTGTTTATATACCGGCTCCCGCTGACCTCCGCTGCTAGTTGCTGTCTCAGGTAAGCGAGTTTGTTGGTTTAGTGACAAGGATAGTTGTAGGATCGGATTACGGCCGGAGGAGCACGCTTACTATGCGGCCATCTCCAAGCGTGGCTAGCTCCGCCCCCCCTCAACGGCAAACTCCAGAACGTCCAGAATGCCTCCGCCAACTAGTCCTCAACCTACCACGCCACTGCCACATCACCCAACACCTGCGGACACTACACTGGCTCCCTGTCGAGAAGAGAATCACCTTCAAACTTCTCACCCACGCCCACAAAGCCCTCCACAATACCGGACCTGCCTACATGAACCACCGCCTCTCGTTCCACACACCCCAAAGATCCCTCTGCTCGGCCCAGCTCTCCCTTGCTAAGGTACAGTGCATCAAGAAAACCAGAACAGGAGGGCGTTCCTTCTCCTTCCTCGCGGCCAAGGCATGGAACATCCTCCCTCGCCACCTCCGATAGACATCAGCACTCCCCAAGTTCTTGAAGGACCTCAAGACCTGGCTCTTCGACGAATCTCTGTGAACATCCAGGAGCTGCGAGTGCCCCCACCCCTCCTCCACAGCGCCTTGAGACCCTTTCGGGTGAGTAGTTGCGCTTTACAAACCCCTGATTAGTTGATTGATACTTCGCAAAGTGGCCATAGAGGAGGCTCCCCTTTCTCCGAGGGGAATGTATTCTTGATATTTCCTGGTAAGGAAAAAAGGTCCCAACAAAGACTACAGGTCCATTCAGACTTACGCATTGTTGCAAAGTCATCCTGTGCGTGGGCACCCCCATTATTATTTTTTTAGGTCAAGCCTGGCCAGTTTGCAGGGGATTCTGGGTAGGGAAATGTTGGGGGACCCACGCAAGCCATACCTTGCTGGACTCCCCCGGGTGCCTAGTTTTCAGAAATGTGTGGGTTTGGTAGGTTTCCCTAGATGGCCGCTGAGCCCGGGGCCAAAAACTCATGGGACCCCCTTGCAAAACCAGGTTGTTTTGTGATAGGTAATTTTGATGTCGCCGCAATAGGTTTTGGGCCCTTGCCTGTCTCGGGTACTTGACCCACCCACACAAGTGAGGTACTATTTTTCTCAGAAGACTTTGGGGAATGCGGGGTGGGTGGAATTTTGTGGATCCACACAGATTCCAGAACTTTCCACCACAGAAATGTGAGGAAAATGTGGTTTTTTTTTTTACAAATTTTGAGGTTTGCAAGGGATTCTGGGTAACAGAACCTGGTGAGAGCCAGTCCAGTCACCCCATCCTAGATTCCCCTGGGTGTCTAGTTTTCAAAAATGTATAGGTTTGCTAGGTTTCCCTATGTGCCGGTTGCGCTAGGGCCCAAAATCCACAGGTAGGCACATTGCTAAAAACAAGTCTGTGCCTAGTGGGCTTTTTGCCGCCCTGAGGGGGAATCGGGGGGGGGGGGGGGAGCGGAGGAGGTTACCCCGATATGCCCCCAAGGGGGGCATAAAGACTGGCTATGATTTTGGAGGGGTGGGGGCATTGGTATGCCCATTCTGGGCAGCCCCCACCCCCACGCATAAAAAAAGCTAGCGTAATCGCTGGCGCCTAGTGGGCTTTCTGCCCCCCCGGGGGCAGATCAGGGGCCACTGCCCCCATCCGCCCCTCGGGGGGCAGAAAGACTGTGGCACTTTTTTGGGGAGGTGTGGGCATTGGCATGCCCATTCTGGGTTGACCTCAACCCTGAATAAAAATTAAAAAAATCCTGAGGCCTAGTGGGCTTTCTGCCCTTCCGGGGGGCAGATATGGGGCTATTGCCCCAATATGCCTCTGGGGAGGGGCAGAAAGACTGTGGTAATTGTTTTTGGGGCGGGGCATTATCATGCCCATTCTGGGCAGCCCCCACCCCTACATTATAAAAAAAAGAAAATCCCTCGTGCCTAGTGGGCTTTCTGCCCCCCCGGGGGCAGATCAGGGGCTATTGCCCCCATCTGCCCCTGGGGGGGGGCAGAAAGACTGACATTTCCCAGGGGGGGGTGGGGGCATTGCCATGCCCTTTTTGGGCAGCCCCCAACCCAACATCAATTAAAAAAAAAATCCCTGGTTTCTAATGGGCTTTCTGCCCCCCCGGGGGGGCAGATTGGGGGCTACTGCCCCCGTCTGCCCCCTGGGGGGCAGAAAGACTTACATTTCTCTGGGGGGGGGTGGGGGCATTGCCATGCCCTTTTTGGGCAGCCCCCACCCCGTCAATAAAAATAATCCCTGGCTTCTAGTGGGCTTTCCGCCCCCCCCCCCGGGGTGGCAGATTGGGGGCTACCGCCCCCATCTGCCCCCCAGGGAGGGCAGAAAGACTGTGGTGCCCAAACAAATATGGGGGGAGCAAAGGCTCTTGCCCAAGTGGCCGTTCCCCCCTCCCTGGTGTCTAGTGCGTGAATCCCTGCTTGGGGATCGCCCCCCTGGGGTGATCCCCAAGCAGGGATCCACTAGGGAAGGTTACCATTGGAAAGGGGAGATTCTCCCCTTTCCAACGATACCCCTCCCATCTTTTTCGGTGCTCGGGGGGGCTGAGATAGCCCCACGAGCACTGAAACTAAGTTTCAGTTTAGTTTTCGTTGCAATGACGATCGTCATTGCAACAAAATTCAAAAAGAGGCTTGAGGAGGTTGGGGAAGCTCTTCCCCACCTCCCCAGGCAAAAAAAAATGGGAATTCCCTCTGCTGTCTGCAGCAGAGGGATTTTCTGAGCATGTGCTCATGACGGAATGGTTCCGTCATGAGCACACTGGAACTTGTGCTCATGACGGAACCATTCCGTCATGAGCATGGAAGGGGTTAAGTCTGTTTTGCTAGTTGTTGTGACCCAAAACTAGGGAACCATGGCGCTAGACCTGGCTGAACTGCCTAAGCTCAGGATGGCTGATCTTGGGGTGCAGTTTAGGCTTAGGGGGCTGCCTGCTTCCAACAAGATTTGGAATGCAGGGTTGCTTAAGTCCCTTAGGGCCTGGGCTGGGGTAGCTGAGGAGATTCAAGGGGGATGGAGGGTGTCGTCCCCCCCGCCCCCCTCCCCACCTCACCCAGGAGGTAGGTGAGGATGGCGCCTCTTCTATTTTCTTTGGTGTTAACCATATGATCCCAGATGGTGGGAGGGGGGAAGGGTCCCCTACTCGGGAACCACCACTGTCCCTTGCAGAGAGGCAGCTTGAGGCTCAACTAGCTTTGACAGCTTTGGAGCAGAGAAAACTGGAATTGGCTGAGAAGAAGTAAGAGAGAGATGAGGCGATAATAAGAAATGGTGGCAGTGAAAATGATGAAGAGTTTGAGATGTCCAGGGGTGGTGGGTTTGACCACAAACTTCCCAAGGTTATAGTACCCAGGCACACAGAGAGGGATGGCATTGACAAATGGTTGACTGCATTTGAATGGGCTCTTAACTGATTCCAGTGGCTGGAAGGGATAGGCTCCTGACCCTGCAGGGAGAGGAGGCGAAGTCCTATACTCACATGAGGCAATGTTTAGTTGAGAAATTTGGTTTAACCCAAAAGCAGTACAGGGTGAAGTTCAGAGACACCCAGAAAGTAAGTACAAAGTCATGGGTAGACTTTTTGGACATCTGACAAAAGGCACTAGAAGGCTGGATTGTTGGTAACAATGTTGATGCTTGAGGGATTGTATAATTTGTTTTTAAGAGAACACATTTTGACTCGTGCTGAAGATAAGTTACTCCAGTACCTAGTGGATTCAAAACTGTCTAGTCCTAGAGACCTAGTCAGGGCAGCTGATGAGTGGGTGATAACCTGGGCTTCCACTTGGCACCAGGGGGAGACCAGAAGAAAGGAGGACGGGTCCCTCCCCAGGGGAAAGCTCAGGGAAAAGAAGGTCAAAAACCTGAACTGGGGGGCCCGAGCCAACCCAAATTCAAAGGGCGGGGGTATCGGGGAAAGAGCGATAGGTTCTTTGATCCCTCAAAGGTGGGTAAGTGCTTTGACTGTAACCAGCCAGGGCACAAAAAGAGAGATGCTGTCTGCACCAAGAAGTCCCCCACTTAGGGGCCATCCCCAGGGATTGTCTGTGTAAGCGTGGGGGTGGAGAATGGTGCCCCAGAGAGGGGTAGGCAGGTGGTAGAAGCAACCTTAGTGTCCCTGGTTGGGGTGAATATTGCAACCCTTGCTGCCTTACCTCCAAACATGGATAAGTACAGGCAGTGGCCTAAAGGTAATGGGGCTGAAGTGGAGGCTATCGCAGACACAGAGGCTATTCAATTCAATTCAATATTTATTAAAGATTTGGAACTCCAATGAGGTCCACATTAAATCTACATACAATTATTACATAATAAATATGATAAAACATGAGGACAATTAATTTCTTAGTCCATTGATAAATATCGAAACCCTTCATAGCTAGTCTTGGATTTTCCCTTACAGTAACATAGATGGATATTGTCAATTACCCTAATGAGCGATATACAAATAAAGGTTCTCAGCATTAAGACCAATAAGCAGCACAAAGTTCTAAATAAAACCTCTACCAAAACAAGTGGCACACGTTTAGGTCCATGCTAAAACAGTTGTAGCTTCGTGATAGATTCCTTTTAGAATAATGTACATCACATCAGTTGCTTGGAAAAAACAGAAAAGTGTTCTAAAACAACCAGCATATTTGGATAAACAATACATTTCCCTTTAACAACAAAACCTAAAAATAAATATATTCTAATTTTGTGCGAAAACGCATTAAATAGCAACTACATATGCAAATTTCTAAAACATACAATAACGTATAATAGCTTCTTCGGAAAATCAAGTTTAAAATAACAGCAAGAGTGTGGGAGTACAATATATCCCAATTGTGCAAAGAACAGTTGAATAGCATCCTGTACATGTGCAAAATACAATCCCCCCCCCAAAAAGGTCAGAGTACTGAGACTCCTTTAACGACACCAAGGCCCAGAGATTAACCGCATAATTGGAGGGAGAGCCGTGCGTCTAAAAGGAGAACCCAATTAAAGGATATGTAAAAAGTTAAAATATATTCATAAACTCCTTAAAAAAATTGAATAGTTTTACACAAACTGCTTCGTTTTTCAGGCAAAAGAGAAATTCGCATGCTGAAGTTAAATTTTTGATACAGTTTTGTAAAAACATCGGACGAAGCCTACGACGACGACTCAAAACCATTGCTGGACAGCAAGCAGGAGAGCCAGGATGAATCAATAGAAGACCCCGAAGGGACCATTTGGCAGCAGGCACAGGGAGTCACAGGAAGACCTCAGCAGCACAGTGAAGATGGAGGCCCACGTCACAGGAGATGCGGTGAGAACGTTGCTTTTGCAGCAGAGTTCTGGACTGGAGAACCAACAAGCCTTGGTAATGGCAAACAGAAGCAGTGCACAGGGGTCTGCACAGAAGACACGTCAGGCCTCGGGAGAGTCACCAAACTACCACGTGTTGTAGAACCATGGAGAGTCCGTGGGACAGCAGGTTTCACAAGCTGTTGTTGTCGTCTAGGGGCTTGCGACTTTAGAGGAGTGACTCCTTCACTCCAAGGGAGATTCCTTCTAGCTGTCCTTAATGCACACAGAGTCCTTGTGACTCTGGAGGATGCATGGCCAAGGAAGTTGCAGGATGGTTGCAAAGCATGGAGACGAAGTTGCAGTAGGAGCCTTCCTACCAGAAACAGTCTTGTCTTGGGTCCGGCCCAGACCAACAGCAGAGTGCAGTGACCGGCAGCAGAAGAGTCTTGTGGAGGATCCTGAGATCAGTCTTGCAGTGGAATCCTTATCTGAAAGAAACACAGTGATAGATTCCTTACCTTAGAATATCCCCAGGCATCAGACTGGATCCGGAAAGTTTTATTCAGCAGTACCCCTGTGCGTCGGTAGGTGGTGTCGTGCGGCTCCGCGTCCGTCGTTGGCGTCGTGGTCGCTGAGATGGCATCGCGGGCGCTACTTAGACGCTGCCCACGCGCGCTAACGTCAGAAGCGCAGATCCGGGAAGAGCAGGAACCCCCAGTCAATTTTTGACTGACTTTTTGAGGCTTTTTGTCTCTGTTTTTTCATTGAGTCTTCGACTCCTGGTGCAGATAGGATGCCCGGTTTTAAATCCTGCGGGGACTGTCACCGTATGATGTCGGTGACGGACCCGCACCGTGTGTGTCTTTTCTGCCTGGGGTGCGACCACGACCCCAAGTCGTGCCCCGACTGCCGGGCCATGGCGCCGAAGACTTTGCGGGAGCGGTCCCAAAAGTTGCTGGAAGCCCGGCAGTCGGCTCCGCGCCGTTCGAGGTCCCGGTCCCGTGGGAGATCGAGTGACCGTGCGCGGAGTCATCACCATCGGTCTTCGGGATCCAAGTCTTCGCACTCGGGGTCAGGTAAGGCGAAGCACAAGAAGTCGAAGAAACGCCATCGTTCTCCGACTTCCCCTCGCCGGTCGCGTGACGCGGCTGAGGGTGCGGGTGGTGCCTCCCCCGCGGCTCTGGCGGAGCCTATGCAGTCGCCGCCGGACTACCCGCCCTTCCCGGGTTCGTTGGTGACTCCGGCCCAAATACAGGAATTCCTGTCGGCCATGGCTCGTCTCTTTGGGCCGTTGGGTCCCGCCGGTGCGCCTTCGGGCCCCGCGGTCCCGACTGGGGGTCCTCGCCTTTCCTCGCCGGCGGCTCCGGCGTCGCTGTCGGCTCCGGCCTCGGCGCCGCAGGACCCCCTTGGATCCAGGCCTGGATCCCGGTCGACGCTGGTTGACCTTATAACACCTCCACCGACGTCGACCCCACCGGCACCACTTCTGACGCCGGTTTCAGCCCCTAAGTGGACGCGGCGTCGAGCCGGCGTCAATCAATGCCGTTCTCGATGTTGCTTGGGGATTTCTATCCCCATGTCCCTGCTCCTTATTTTAGACCTGTTGAACAACCTGAGGAGCTAGGGGAGGACTGGGAGGGGTCTGAGGACCCTCTCGCAGCTGCTTGCGAGTCTGAACAGGACTGGGCTGAGGAATTTGGGGACACCAGTGGTCTGGATACCTCACCAGACCTTGGCATGCTGTATCCTCCTACCGTGGCTACGGAGGAGGGTGCTAGTCAGACTAATCTAGGGTCCCACCCTCAGTGAAGCCCTTAAGCAACCCAGGAAGTGGGTTGGGCAGCTTCTGTGGTGACCCACCTATCGGGGGTCAGGGACGCTACTATGGTGGACTGACCAGTCAGATGCTCCCAGAGGCCTCTGCTTATCTTGCTTTCAAGATGGCAGAGTCAAGTGGCCACCTGGTAGAGCCCTGGGCACCTCCCTGAGGGAGGAGCTGTACAAGGGGGAGGTCACTCCCCTGTACTTTGTGTGGTTTTGCACCAGAGCAGGAGTCAAGGGCTCCTTGACTTGAGCAAACCGGTTTATGTAAGAAGGGTACCAAATGTGCCCTTCAAAGCAGTCTGGAGGCGCACAGAGCACCCCTACCCTAGCCCGGAGACACCTTTTTCTAAAGGAGAGGTGGCTACACCTCTCCTCTACAGGAAATTCTTTGTTCTGCCTTCTCCTGCCTGAGTTAGGCTCATCAGCAGGAGGGCAGAACAGTGTCCGGAGTCGACAGCAGTACTGGCTTGCACGCAGATCCCGCAAGGCCTAATCAGTAAGTAAGGGGTGTTCTCTAACGAGGCCCCCCAGTACATGGTATCATGCAACTAACATTGGAACGGTGTAGTTGCATGATTTGATACCATACATGACTAGGTTCAGGGAAGCCATTATGTAGTTGGACATCTCGTATTGACCAGTGCCCACTACATACCATAAGATGGCTTCCCTGCACTTATAATGCCCAGGCAATGGAGTCCGGGGTTTGTATGGGTGCCTCTGCTCATGCAGGGGCACCCTCACACTTGGGACCATGCACCCTGCCCTTGGGCAGAAGGGTCTACCTTAGGGGTGACTTATAGGTTTTAAGTGCAGTGACCGGGATATAAGGTAAACCTTATATCTGTGGTGAAAGGTGCATGTACCATTTCACACAGGCTGCAATGGCAGGCCTGTAGACACAGTTTCCATGGGCTCCCATGAGTGGAAGACCCTTGGTGTACCAATGCCCTGGGTAATTTAGTACCATATACTAGGGACCTAAAGGGGTACACCAGTATGCCAATTGTGGGGTGTACAAAGTACTTGAATGAAGGGCATGAAAGGTATTCTTGTAAAGCGCATCTTTCACTTCAACAAACAGGTGCATCCTGGTGCTCAAATATGGGCTAAAACCATAAGACCATCAGAAATTGGAGAAGTTGGAAATTAAATGAGTGCATGGCAAAGAGAGTCAGGTGCATTAAAAGCCAAGTCCCCTCCCCTTTAGTCTTTAGTCTGAAAGGTGGGGGCTTTAAGACATTGGCTGAAGAGGATCTCAACAGCCTCTGTGTTTTGTAATGCACAAAACGGGCAATGAGATATGATGGTTCACTATTGTTGAATGCTCTAAACACCAATAGGAGAGTTTTGAAAAGGACCATTTTATGTATGGGCAGCCATTGAAGTTTTCTCAATGCAGTAGATGCAGAGCTTCAATTAGTAAGTTTTAACACTAACCTAGCAGCATCATTTTGTACCATTTGGAGTTTGTGAAGTAGCTGCTTAGAGGCACCTACGTACAGGCTGTTGCAATAATCTAATCCAGTGGTTATTCGGGCAAAAGCCACTGTTTTCCTGGCAGTAAATGGTAGAAAGTGAAATTATTTTTCAAGTTACTTTATCACTTGAAAACACATTCCTGCCACTGCTACCGCTTGGGGGTAGAAGGAGAGGGCATCGTCAAATTTCACCCCCAAATTTTTAGCAAATTGCGCCGGAGGAGGAGAAACAGAAATAGGCCACCATTGGGTGGTTATAAACGATTAATCTTACCAACTAGCACTCTTTCAGTTTTCTCCGAATTAAATTTCAAGTTGTTGTCCTGCATTCAGCGAATAACATTAGTGAGACAATTTTGAAAATTAGGTTCAGAACCAAAGGAACTTTTATTCAAGGATAAAATGAACTAAGTATCAGCATAGGAAGTTGTGGGTATGCCAATTGACGTGATCATGGAGATGAGAGGAGACATATAAATATTAAATAGTGCTGGGCTCAATGAAGAGCCTTGAGGAACTCCAAAAGGCACTATTCTCTCTTCTGATAAAAATTGCCCTAACGAAATTATTTGTCTCCAATCTGTTAAAGATTTAAACCAAGAGATAGCCTTGTATGCAATGCCTCATTCCTTGATTCGCTGGAGGAGTATTGCGTGGGAAATGGTGTCAAATGCCGCAGGGAGATCCAATAGAATCAAGACTGAGTTTTCCCCAGCATCTAAGATCATTTAGATCGTTTCAGACACCTCCAGCAAGGTTGACTCCGTGGAGAATTTTCGGCCTAAAACCAGATTGTTGGGGATGAAGTCAATTCAGATCCTCCAAATATGAAGCAAGTTGCCCATTAACAATCCTTTCCAACATTTTACTCAGAGAGGGCAGTAAGGAGATAGGCCAAAGGTTTGACTTACCAAACCAATTTAGTGGAGGGAGCACCAACACTGGGTTCCTGTTTGGTAGGATCCAAGTGTATTACAGTCTAAACACACACCAGGCAAAAAGTGGGGGCAACCATGTCAGAAAGATCCTACTTTCCTACACACTTATCCCCTGCAGAGCCACCATCCCTCAGATTTCTTACCGCACATCGTGTGTTAGGGAGTTTCCCTGAGCTCTGCTCGGTCACAGTGTTTCATCTTTCACCTTTTGACCTGTCAGCTCTACAAGTGACTTCTGAGCCTCCAGGCAACATCTGAGGTGCGGTCTTTTGACGAACTGTATCCTATTTAGAGAATGTCTGAGGGATCCAAACAAAGGCTTTTTAGGGCCTGGAAATCCTGTGGGAAAAGCAGACTCGTCTAGGAGGATCCCCACTTGGAATGTTTATATTGCCTGTACCCTCAGCACAAACCAAAGGAATGCAAGTACTTTCATACTTTTTCAGCCAAAACTCTTAAGGACCGAGAAGCCAGAGAACGTCTCTGGCTTCAGAGGAAGAAGAAAGCCCAGTCGGACTCTGACTATGACATTGAAGAAGGAGGGCATACTTTCTCAAAAAAGCGCAAACATGAGGACCCTTCCTCATCTGGCAAAGATTCAAAGAGGGCAGAATCCCATAGCAGGGGAGCCAGTGCAGAGCGGTTGAGAAGTAAGAAGGATTCTAGATTGTCCCCCTCTCACAGAAAATCTCCCTCTTCACCTGCATCGGTTCCTGTTACACCATTTAAGGAACCAGCTGTCGAGCAAGTTTGCCCGTCGACGGATCAGTCGACACAAATCACCCCTTTGACGACAGCTCTGTCTACGAGGGCGTTGACGATGCCAGTGACCACAGCGGCGCCGACAACGATCACTACCAGAACGACGACCACCACCTCTTCATCGCCGATGAAGGCAATGACGACAGCACAGTCGACTGCAACGAGAATCTCGATGACGATTCCATCGACGCCTTCTTCCTATTTCCCGTCTACGAAGATTTCATCAGGCCCAATGTTGTCGACGACAGGGAAAGAGACTGTTCTTTTGTCAAAGAAATGGATTACCATATCTTTGCAGGCTGATTTTTCCAAGACCTCCCCTTTGCTTCCAGTTCGCCTGCTGGAGATGCAGTAATCAGGGGATAAAGGTATGTTTGGACCTGCGTACAGTCCTTCTCAAATGAAGTGCCAGGAGACCAAAGATGAGGATGCAGACTAAGGTCCTTCCACCTACCTGGAAGGCGATTTTTCTTTTCGAAACAGTGGCTAGGAGACTGCTCAGGAGTACCATACTTTTCAAGAACATTAACCCTATGATGAACCTGAGGATGAACAAATTCCTTCTTGATTCAGTGGGGGATGGCCCGGAATGTGATGTTTATGTGGCTCCTCAGACTGCATCACCCACCCTGCCTCCAGTAGACTCGACACCAGTGGATATAGGTGGCTTCCATAACCTCTAGGAACTTGCTTCCAAGCGATTCGATCTACCCCTCCCAACCAGGCAAACAGAGTGTTTTCTTTACAATTTCAAAGATGCATCCCAGTGCACAGTGAGATCTATACCCATTGTGGACTACATATGGCAAGAGGGGTGAAAATTGATGTAAGCGCCGGCCTCAGTAGTGACAGTGATTCCAAAACTGGATGAAAAATATAGAGCCTGGAATATGCACCAACGTGCCTTAAAGGTCAGCCTCAACCTGATTCAGTTATAGTGACGGGCAAAAAATCCCTCTTTTCCTTGCTAGGCACCACCATACAAAGATGGTGGCAGGCTTGATAGCATAGGGAAGAGTTTCTCGGCCATGGCGGCAACATCAATAAGAGCCTGTAATGCGCTGGCTATCTTGGGAGGCTGCCATCGACAGATGTGGTCAGGCATGACGGGGTTTCCTAGATTATTGATGCAGCAATGGACATCTCTTCTACTGCCACCCGTCAAATTGCTGGAGCGGTGGTCTTATGCCGTCGGGGCTGGTTGAAGGCAACATCGTTCCGTCCGGAAGTCCAAGCGCAGATGCTAGACATGCCATTTGATGGGGAAAACCTCTTCAGAAAGCATGTGGATGAGGTTCTGCAATTAATAGAATTAGACACAGAACCGCTCGCTCACTGGGGACACTTCAGCAGAGACGTTTTCAATTCTTTCGGGGAGGCAGAGTCCAATTTACATCTCAACCGCTTTACCAACAGAACCAAGTACCAGCCGTACGCTCAACAGGGATTTAGATCAGCAAAGTCTTCTCAAGTACCATACAAGGCTACTGTGACATCCACCTACCTCAGGCAGCCAGCCTGGACACGTCCTCCGGCGGGAGGAAAGTCACAGGGTTCTTCCAGGAGACAATGATGTGTTCCAGGCACCGGTCACCTCAGTCCCACATCAACAATTCGACAATTCCCTCTTCAAATTTTACAGTCCTGGAAAAGAATCTCTTCTGACAAATGGGTGTTAGACGTAATTCAGCACGGTCACACCCTAGAATTTGTTCAAAAGCCTCGAAATATTCCACCATGCAAAACATTGCACCGACATCTAGTTTTGCTGAAGCAGGAAATCAATTTGCTTCTCACTAAAAATGCCATACAAGAAGTCCTGTTATCCCAGAGAAACACAGGATTTTATTCCAATTTCTTCCTCATCTAAAAGTCAGGCAAGTGGAGGTAGGCAATGAATTTAAGGCTCTTAACCAAATTCTTCGTTTAGTATCAGGAGGGAGAGAGAAGCGGAGATTAATTCAGCTTCCAAGAGTTTATAGTATTAATCAAAAGGGAATGAATCACGTGTGTTAGTATTCCAGGGTCTTTAGGTTTTCTCCGAAGACCCTCATTCACTTTAACTAACACATCCACTTAAGCACCACTCTTCAATTTTTAACGTTACCCCTTTTCTGTATAATATAAACATGATACACAGGAACTGAGGTATTTTTAAATTCATCTTTTTTCTGCTTTTTTCACCTATCTTTCATGACTGTCATAAACCAGATGGTCTCGCTCCAGGTGGAGTATTGTAGACCGCTGGGAGAACTGAAAACTCAGGCGGAATAAGACCTAATGATGATTAAATTCACCTAACTAGAAGGGCGGAGAACAAACATACACCGCACCTTAAGTTAAAGTGAATGAGGGTCTTCGGAGAAAACCTAAAGACCCTGGAATGCTAAGACACGTGATGCATTCCCTCTTAAACAAATTCATCAAGAAACAGTCTGTCTTTAAAGGAAATTCTGCAGCTCATGGATCCAGGAGATTTCATGACATCTCTGGACCTGCTGGATGTGTATTTCCATAATCCCATTCACATCAAGCATTGATAGTTCCTAAGGTTCGAGATGGCAGGGTGCCATTATCAGTTCAAAGTGCTTCCCTTTGGTCTCCAATTGGCTCCCAGGGTCTTCATGAAATGCATGGCTTCGGTGGCGGCTTTCCTGAAGAGATCAGGGCACCAGGTTTTCCTGTACCTGGACGACTAGTTCATAAATAGATGCACCTCTCATTTGGCCGGAAACTCGACTCTGAAGCTATTCAAAAGCCTAGATCTCAAGCTGAACAAAGAGAAATCCTCCCTTATTCCATCAAGGGCAGCAGTATTTCTCGGGGCAGTTCTAGATACAGAGGTTGCAAAGGCTTTCCTGACTAAGGAAAGGATTGATCGACTCACGGCAATGACCACATCTCTGTCTGCAAAAAGGTCCACTTCTGTACAAAAGTCTGTGTTGGGGGTGATGTCATCCTACATCCCGTTGATACCAAACTATCGTCTTCGTATGTGTCCATTGCAGGAACAGCTGGGCGAGCAATTGATTCAATGCCAGGGCACCTTTGAGGATACGATTTTAGTCACACCAGAAATGAGTTGGGCAGTGTTGTGGTGGTTTAACTTGGACAATATCTCACATGGTCTCATTCATCCCTGTGCAACTGCATATAGTGAAAACGACAAATGCCTCCCTGGAAGGATGGGGAGCCCACAAGCAGGTTCTGGGAATCCATGGAAAATGGACTGCTTAGGAGGCGCTGTCTCACATGAATCTTCTGGAACTGAAAGCAGTATTCCTGGATCTTCAGGCTTTCATTCTGAGATGCTGCAACTCTTCGGTCTTGGTGAGAATGGATAACATTACCTCGTTTTATCTCACCAAACAAGGAGGAAAAAGGTCAAGGATCCTCTCTGATCAAGCTTAATAGATCTGGGAATGGGTGCTCACAAACAACATCACCCTAAAGGTAGAGCATGTCCCAGGGGAACAGAATGATGGTCTGATACCTTAAGCTGGACAAACAAACAGTGCCACGAGTGGGAACTCAATCAACGGCCGTTGATGCAGGTGTTTCACTTTTGGGGAACCTCAAATCTGGATCTTTTTGCTACCCTGCACACTAAGAAATGCAAGTTGTATGCCAGCAGGTAACCTCAGCCAGGCTCTTAGGGAAATGCATCCATCTGGCATGGATGAGAACGTTTGCATGTGCTTTCCCTCCGTTTCTGCTCATTCCCAAGGTCATCCGGATGATGAAACTGGAACCGTGTTGTCTGATGCTAATAGCCCCAGCGTGGTCAAGACAATACTGGTTTACCAACTTCTTAGCCTATCAGAGTGCTCACATCTTCCATTCCAACCTGCAGAAGATCTTCTTTAAATGAACAAGTGGCAAGTTTTTCATCCACAGATTCGCTCTCGGTTTGTCTGCTTGGCACCTCACAACACTGAGTTCGGAGCAGTAAACATGTCGGAGGATTGCAGAATGATTCTCCAGCACGCTCGTGCTCAGTACATAGCTAAATGTTGTTCTGAAAAATGGAAGAGGTTTTGTGTCTTGTGTAGCTCTGAGTTGCTGCATCCCATTTCATCTTGTCCAGAGCAGATTCTTCCTTATGTGCTACAACTTGCAAAGTCAGGGGTGACTCACTCATCTATTATGGTGCACCTGGCGGCAATCTCCAGATTCAGGAGGCACGAAGGGGAACTCTCTGTGGTCCAACAGCCTGGTTAAGGAGTTTATAAAGAGCCTGTTCCAGGTCTATCCTCCGGTGAAACCTCAGCAGGTGGCATGTCACCTAACCACAGTCTGGTCTCCGCTTATAAGGGCTCCTCTCGAACTGATTCACAAGGCTGAGGGGTACTAAAGCTACAGGCCTAAACGTAACCTCCTCCGGGATAGCGCTTACTCTTTTAGTCTCACCTGGGATATACTGGTTTGAGAGTACCAAGCTGTCATGCACAACAGTGTGCCTGGCACAGGCATCTCAGGGCAGTGGTTGGGATTCCATTCACCAGAGGGTGGTGGAAGTGTTTACTTCCCTCTGGAATCTCCAACTCACCTTTTGGGCCCACTTTCCAGTTTAAGGCTAAGAGGACTTCCTCATCTGAGGAATCACCCTCAAAGGCTATACTGGCAACCCCTGGAGGTACACCAGTGGGTTTGTTTTTAGGACACACAGGGCCCTTGGCTAGTAGCCCTATCTGCCTACAGTTAAGGCACCAAGCCTTCTTGGGGTCCCAGTTCTTACCCTGATACCCACATTGATTTGTGAGGTGTCTCGGGCCCTCCCTCCTGGTCTGGATTTTGGGGGCCTACAGAGTACTCCTTACTTTTTTCTTTGTCTTCAGAGTGGCCCATCTTCTTCTCTTGGGGGGGTAGGGGAGGGCGGGGGGCTTTTTGGCCTCTTTCTTTTGGTCACCCCCACCATGCTTAGTTTTGGAGTTTTGGACACTCGTTCTTACCCAATGATCAGCCTTCCTCCCCCAACTCTTGGAGAGAGGCTGGCCCCTGGTCCACCAGGTATTGATACAACTTCTCTTTAAAAAAAAAAAAAATATTTCTTATTAGAGGAAAATGAGAAACAGCCATCTCAGGGCAGTGGTTGGGATTCCATTCACCAGTAGGTGGTGGAAGTGTTTACTTCCCTCTGGAATCTCCAACTCACCTTTTGGGCCCACTTTCCAGTTTAAGGCTAAGAAGACTTCCTCATCTGAGGAATCACCCTCAAAGGCTATACTGGCAACCCCTGGAGGTACACCAGTGGGTTTGTTTTTAGGACACACAGGGCCCTTGGCTAGTAGCCCTATCTGCCTACAGTTAAGGCACCAAGCCTTCTTGGGGTCCCAGTTCTTACCCTGATACCCACATTGTTTTGTGAGGTGTCTCGGGGCCCTCCCTCCTGGTCAGGATTTTGGGGGCCTACAGAGTACTCCTTACTTTTTTCTTTGTCTTCTGAGTGGTCCATCTTCTCTTGGGGGGGGGCTTTTTGGCCTCTTTCTTTTGGTCACCCCCACCATGCTTAGTTTTGGAGTTTTGGACACTCTTGTTCTTACCCAATGATCAGCCTTCCTCCCCCAACTCTTGGAGAGAGGCTGTCCCCTGGTCCACCAGGTATTGATACAACTTCTCTTTTAAAAAAATAAATATTTCTTATTAGAGGAAAATGAGAAACAGCTAATACAAAAGCATAATTCATACATTATTCATTAATAAATCCATATCAAGTATAACAATCTCAAAATCAATTCACCAAGCCTAACACTTCTCCATAATATATAAATAAAAAGCCTACATAAAAATACAGCCTTAATTTATTAATAGCAGCAAAAATATGAAAGGGCACAGATCTAATCTTCGATGTCATCGACATGTCACAGTAAAAAAAACTCTTATTACGTAGCAACATTGATAATACTAAAATACATGAAAAGCATTATGGTAAAACATAGGATGTCAGCCATATCAAAAATCGTACAACTAGGTCCTATACAGATTATTCCATATTCATTGATGATGAAGAGAAACATGACCAGGTTGCCTTAAACTTACGAAGAGCTCCCACTCGTTTGGCATATGCCTCCTTGAAGGCTTGGGTCCCATCCATCTTATTCAGCCATTGCCCTATCGTCAGTAGTGTTGTTATTTTCCAATTCTCCAAAATTAATGACCTGGCCTCCGCTACTGATATTGAAATGAAGTATTGTTGGTATTTCTTTAGTTGATACACCTCATGTGAGGAACCAAATAAGACCAACATAGGTGATGGACAAATCCAAGCAGACATGCAATGACTTATAACCTCAAACACATCCTCCCAAAATCGCTGCAAGCTAATAAATGCAAGGAAAGTATGAACCCATCCCCCGCACCATCCATCTTTCACCTAAAGCAATGATCAATGGGAACATCTTGTGCAGTCTGTGGCGTATAGTATGCCATCCACCTTGATAAAAAGGCCATCCTTTTGAAATTTGTTGCTCTTAATGCTCTATACCCTATCTCACTAAGTAGCTGCCATTCTCTAATATTAAATCTGCATCCTGTTTCGTCAAAAACCTTTGGAAGTAATTCATCCAAATGTTTCTTGTTGACTCTCTGACGGAGCAAGCAGTACCAATTTCCCACACCAACCAACTTATTTTCGTTGATCTGCCCCAATATTACACGTGCAGACTCACTCATCATCACATAGTTGTTTTTAAGAAAGCTAATCACCTGGTTCTAACCTTTAACATAAAGCTGCTTTTTGCCTACCGAATTGCTGTACTATTGATTCCCATGCTATCAAACATGTGTGATTATAAAAGTCCCCCAATTGTTCGAAGCCAATGTCTCTCCACGACTGCAAGACTCCTCGAGAAAGCTGTAAACCACAAATTTCGCAGTCTTTCGTTGGAGTAAATGCATGACATACAGGTATATCTTGTGCTTTAAAAAATAGCTGAATACGAGATACTAAAGCCAGTAAAACCTTATATCTCGTTCTCTTAGGAAGCTTCACAGACTGCAAAAAAAACCTGGCAATCTTATTGCACTTTCAGTTAACATACGATAAAAAAAAAAAAAGTGTCATACTTCGATGATGCTGCTGTTAATTGTCCCATTAAATTAACCAGTGAGGCCTGGTTATATGTTGGAAAATGTGGTAAAGATAAACCCCCTGCATTGTATATAATTGAAGGGTAGACATTTTTACCCTGGGTTATGTACCAGGATAAACTTCCGAATAATCTAATTCATCAAATTATGAGTTAGGTACCTTTAGCGGAAGATTAAGAAATAAGAATAAAAACAGGAAGAATTGACATTTTTATTAATGAAACTCGTCCCACTAATGACAAAGGCAGCAGAATCCTTCTATCTAATAGCCTTTTGGCCTTTATAAGGGTACTACCATAGTTTAGCTGGAACAATAGTGCGTAATTACTTGTTCCAAAGATACCTAAATACCTAATGGGTCCTTGTGGTGTGAACTGTAGACCAGCCGGAAGCTGAGAAATCACTGAATTTAATAAAAGCATTACTGTCATACTTAGATGATGCTGCTGTTAATTGTACCATTAATTAACCAGTGAGGCCTGGTAATATGTTGGAAAATGTGGTAAAGATAAACCCCCCTGTATTGTATCTAATTGAAGAGTAGACATTTTTACCCTGGGTTGTTTATTTTCCCAGATAAACTTCGAGTAATCCTATCTAATTTGTCAAAATATAAGTTGGGTACTTTAAAGGAAGATTAAGAAATAAAAACAGTGGAAGAATTGACATTTTAATAAATTAAACTTATCCCACTAATGACAAAGGCAGCAGAGTCCATCTATCTAATAGCCTTTTTGCCGTTATAAGAGTATTACCATAGTTTATCCGGAACAATTGTTCGTAATAACTTGTTACGAAGATACCTAAATACCTAATGGGCCGTTGCAGCGTGAACTAGCCGGAAACTGAGAAATCACTGAATTAAATAAAAGCATTTCTGTTTTGGCCTGATTTACTCTATATCCCCCGACACATGTGACACCCTGGATTTCCTCCAACATGTTTTGTACGCTAGAACCCTCTGCCTTCAAATATAGAATATTATTGTCTGGAAATAGTTTAATTTTCGCCATTCCACTTATAGGGGATAAAATCATCGGATTAGAGCAGATTTTGACTGCCAGAGTTTAAATAAAAAGAGAAAACAAAAGTGAGGATATCAGGCATCCCTGCTGTGTGCCTCGCTTAATATTGACCACTCCCACCTCTTCCATGTTAATAATGATTTTAGCTTCTCCCTTATATAACTCCTTTAACACCGCGATAAATTGGGATGGTAACCCAAATTTCTCCAAAATAAAAAGCAAAGCTTGCCAGTCAACAAGGTCAAAGGCCTTTTCCGCATCCATCTTAAGTATTGTGGCTTTGTCGTTGATGGCTTGAGTTAGATAATAGGTATTGGCAGCAATCGATCTTTTCAGCAAAAACCCATTTTGGTCGACATGGAACAACACGTTGTGCACATGGAGCAATCCTAGTGACCCAAAATTCCATAAATAATTTGAAATCCGTGTTTAGTAAACGTATGGGACAATAAGATTTGGGATCCCTCAAATCCTTGTCCTTCTTAAGAAATCTTATCACTACTGCCTCTTTAAATCTCTTAGAGATGGGAAACCCACCCTTAATTTGATTACAAAGAATTGTTAAAAATGGGAGGAGCTCAGCTTGGAAAACGTTATACACCTCTGTAGGTTATCCATCATTTTCGCTAGCCTCAGTCACTTCCTGGAGTTCTATTTGCTAATTAAAGGCATTGTTATAATTCCTGGTAATCTGTGGTAACTGGAAGGACCCAAAAACTTTCCAGCTCTTTATCTATTACCAGCACTTCTGCATAGATTCTCTTAAAATGATTAAGAAATATTTCTGCTATCCTCTCTTTCTCCTCAGTAATTCCTGTGTTTAGGTCTCTCGCCTGGGTAATTACTTGCCTACTTTTCTGAGTTTTAGTGGTCCATGCCAAATATTTAACTATATAGTGACTCTCTTCATACAACTTTTGTTGATAAGCCTTACTCCCAGCAATATCCTCTAATATAAAAAAGTCTCTTAAATGTTCCTTAGCCCTCATTCATTCTTGATGTAATGCTCTATTGTGTTTTGTAAGGTTTCAAATCTTTTGTATACACTGCTTATGTATCCTCACTTTATAGGAAATTGCCTGAGCCCGGAAAGCAGCCTTAAATGCTGCCCATACCATAAATATTGGGGCAGTAATTCATTGATTACAAGAAATCCTGGATAAAATGTTGCATTCTTTGACCCACGCTTGATCAGCAAGTAGAGATTTATCAATCTGCATCTGGATTTGCTTTTCTGAGGTACTCTTAGCACTATTACAAGAGAGACTATAGAGTGATCTGATAAAGAATTAGCTAGTATCCGAGTCCCTCCTCTTTCTATTAACTTGTCCACAAGAAAGAAATCTAAACGGGAAGCTGTCTTAAATCTTAAAGAGTAACACGTAAACTGGGAAAGACCCGGATGATCAACTCACCACGGATCTATTAAGGCACAATCCTCCTTGATTACCTTTATCAATTTTGTGGTTTTCGGTTTTGATTGCCACTTAGTTTTATTTGACGTGTCCAGTACTAGATCATGTATATAATTAAAATCGCCCCACATAACTAACGATCCTTCCGAGTTTATTAATAGATTATAAACTTGTTCCAATGCCTCTGTATCCTCAAAATGGGGCCATAATTATTTTAAAATGTGAGAATTACTTCTGCAGTCTTCACCATGATCCATATCCATTTACCTTTCTTATCCCGGATTACTTCCTTAATGTCCCAATCTAGAGTATTCGAAAATAATATTCCCACTCCCCGTACTACCATATTCGCTGAAGCGAAATAAGCCTTTATTTCTTTGACAAAGATACTTTGGGGGCGTTAGTCTTAAAATGAGTTTCCTGTACATAAATTACCTCTGAGGAAAAGGACCCTAACCACTTCAAAAGTGTGCCACTCTTCTGCACAGTCAACAGGCCATTTACATTACATGTAATTATCTTTATGTTCTGTGGCATTTCTTAACCTTGGTCCTTGAATATACGCCTAAACTTCCCATGAATTCCACTTTCCCACCATTTAATCGCTGCACTTGACCCATTTCAACATCTTCCTCTGCGTCACCTCTCCTCCGATTCTCCTACTCTCACTAGCAAGCAATACATGTCCTGCTCTCGCTCTTTTTTATCTGCACAACCCTTCCTATTGCTCCTCCCCTTAACCAACCTCCCTCCCACCTCAACCCCAACTGAGGAAGAGTACGACCCATGTCCCCCTTCCCCAGCCCACCCATGAGAAGTGGTGCCCTGACCTGGTACCTGAACACACTTACGCTTCCACCCCCTTCAAAATATTTTTTTCTTTTGGCTCCATCTTATCCGTAAAGCCAGAGCTAAGTGTAAAGTGCCTAGGTACCACAAAATACCATTAAAACAAAAAATGACTAATGCACAGCAGCCTACAGGTATATCTGGTATTTAACATCCAACATTTAAAAAATGTTACAACCTGTTAAGCATTTAAACACCAAAAGTAACTTGTGCTTAACAGTAATCTAGGCAGCTCCCATCTTGTTCCTAGAACCAGAGTCTAGACTAAAAGTGCTGAAGTGCCTTCGTTTTAAAACCATAAACAAAGTGCTACAACATGTTTAAAAAAAAAAAAGTGACTGTTGCTTAGCGTTCTCAAAAAAACCTCCCCATACTTCCACCCCCATTCGAGTTTGGCCCCATCATATCACCGGACCAGAGCCAGGTGTAAGGTGCTACAAAGTGCCGTTTAACAAAAATGACTAGTGCTCAGCAGTATCTCTAAATGGCTTCGGCCTATAAAAGTTATTAATGCATAGCAGTAACAGTTCGTACTCTCTTTTCAGATTTTAACATGATTTCACCCCTCATCTTCTGATGATTTTCTTTTACCACCTTCTGCAGCATCTCCTGGGCTTCCTCAAGCGTAACACAAAGATGGAATTGCCCTTTGAATAAAATTTTCAACTTGGATTGTTGGACTATAGATGCTTGTGCCCCCGCATTTTTTAACTGACCAATCAAACCTAGAAAATGCCTACGTCGGCAAGCTGCCAATGCCGACATTTCCGAGAATACTCTCACTTTTGACCCATCGGTTAGTAAGAATTATTTTTTCCGAATAGCTTTAGCCAAAATGGCTTCTTTTATGTGATAATCTGCAAAATGTACTATTATTGTCCGTGGATATTTAGCGTTAACAAAGCGATGTAGGGGGACCCGATGAGCTCGAAATATAGTGAGATCCGCAGGACCTTTCTCCCAAATATGTTCCTTTATCATTGTTTCCATATATGTCAACGGATTTGTCTGTCCATTAATGCGTTCATTTTCCTCAGGGATCCCAATAAAGCGCAGATTTGATCTCCTTGCATAGTTCTCCATTTCATCTATTTTGTGAGACCTGTAGTTTTTTTCTGAAGAACTGAGGCAATTTCCTGCGCCTGTGAAGTTTTACATTCTCTGATTTCGGCTAGGGTAGTTTAAATAAATTACTGACACAGATATATTGAATGTTGACTAGAATTTACCAATTCTTCACTTTGCAGCACCCCCTGAATCCCTGACACCATTGCATGCTTTTCAGTCTGAGAAATTTCGACACTAATGGACAGTCCCTGTCCCATAATATCAGGAATCAGAGTATCAGTGTTTTGCTGCAATAAATCGGAGCTCTCTAATATTCTACTATTAGGCCTTAAGCCGCATTCGGTGATATTAAACAATCTTCTGCAGCTGGTGTTAGTATTCCGCCAAAATCGGATGCCACCGATATTCTTACTTCATCCACACCTTCTGCCCGCACAATCATGCTCTCTGAAGCCATTTTTTTAGAAATAGGGGATAATCCTTATACTCTCTGCAAGTCTCCCTCGTCAATTGGTCTTTTCCGCCGCTGAACCCTGCTATATCGGATTGGCAATCCACCTCCCCAGATTCCCTACTATTCTGTTGCAGGGAATTAGGGCTACCATTCATACTATCTATAACTGAGACACAAACCGCAGAGCTGGCTTAAGCACCAGTGCCTGGGAGAGGTGCGGACATCGTAGAAGTGGCTGCTAACACTGGAGATATCAGTTCCATCGTGCTATGTGATGCGTTCTCTATTTGCCTGATTTTTTCCCTCTTGTTGCAGCAAAAATACGTGTTTGCCCTGCTTTTCTTTTAGTCTTTTGATTTGTGATATCGTATTATTAGCTGGAGCACGTTCCCCTCAGAACCATCTGCCGCATACTCCTTATACTCAAAAAATCGCAGGTTGTTTGGTTTCCCAGCCACAACTACACTCTGTGGTAGTTAGTCATTAATGTCCTCGGTGAAACAATCTTAGCAGAGCAATTGAAGGAAGGAGAGGATAGGTGAAGAGCCTAGACAGGACCCTCTAATGGGAAGGGCTTGCTCGCCATTCTGACTCCTCGATATAAAAAGACCCCCTTAACTCAGAGAGGCACCTGTTGGCTGCTCGCCTCGTCCCTCTGATGTAAAGCTTCGTCGTCCGCTGGAGCGCTGGCCGCTTTAACAATCCGCTCCGTTTAAGCTGCACTGACGTTCACCATGGCATTGACCAGCATCAAACGGGGAATATGGTTATTTCAGAAAGGTGACCGTAACGGCTGCAGAGCTCCTCAGTCGCGTCACATACCTCTCGCGTCTGCTCCGGCATTCCTAACCCGGAAGCCGTTCTCAGCCGCTTCGGATCTGCCCTCTCGTGAAGGGGTTGAGCCCCAGAGTGCTCAGCAGCGAGTCATGCGGGCCGCTCTCTCACTGCCATTGATTCAACTTCTCATGAACACAATTACTTAACAGATGTTCTTTCATAATTAGATTATAAAGCCCATCATAATCATGCACATTGCTGCCTTTTAACCAACCACCTAGTGTTTTCACTGAAAAGTCTGCAAAATCTACCAGGACTAACTCTGGGTTTTCTGAGTCTCCCTGAACCTGATCCTGTATTCCTCAGTAGTGAGTTCAAAGCCCTCAATCTGGGTATCCTTCATGAGGTTATAGGACTCAGCATCTGCCTCATTCAGTGTCAGGAGCCTATCCCTCCACTTTCCTGACAACAGCTCCCAAAGAGAGCCCTGATACTTCTTGTTCCACTGTCTCAGTTTACAGGCCCTCTCAAGGCTGAAAACTATTTGGTGATATCATCACCCACTGAGTATTTTGGGACAATCCATTTGGGGATTAAGGGTCAAAACCATCTTACCTATTTATAATTTTTCTGCCACCAGAGATGGGTCCAAGACCCAACTCAGCTCTTTCCTTTTCTATAGCCAGGAGTTTAGCCTCTAATGCTATCCTCTTGGCTAGTTTCTGAAGATCTGCATCTTCTGTGTCTAGCTCTTCTGGGACACTACTAGGAGTGCTCCCAGTGGTTTAGGTCCCATGGCAATTTTCAATGCTTTGCAGAGCTCCTTGAGTTGGGATACTCTAAGGTGCTCATATGGAGCCAGGTTGAGTTCCTAGGAGGTCCCTTCTACAGACATGATTTTTGAAGTATTTGGGAACTTTTTACGAACTTACAAAAATGCTAAGATCTGCTAAAAGGCCAAACTACTTTACTACTTTTTAAATTCTAAACAGTTTTGCAAAAATGTTTTTTTTTTTTTTTAATTTAGAAAAATTGAATATTGGAAAAAATGTTTTTAACTAGAGACAATGTTGGATTCCTCTGTGGTATCACTTATCAACCAAGAGGTTCAGCAAATGTTGAGTCTACTTTCCCACAGCTGCACTACCAATGTAGGAATCTGGCTCTTTGTGATATATCAAAAAGTTGATATACTGTGTAAAAAGTCCAGGGGTTCCCTTATGAGTGGACAGAGGTTTGCTATGCAATCCCAAGGTGCTCTATTAGGGGGTAGTGTGGTCGAGCAGCCTTAACACAGGAGTGCAAGACATTTGCAAAATACACACAGCGACTAATAAATGACAACACGACTCAAGAAGGAGATCCACACCAATTTATAAAAGTACCTTTATATATGATTTGACATCAGAGAAAATTGTTCAGGTAACCACGTTTTCAAATATAAATTCTCATCACTTTAAAAAGTGGACACAGTGCAATTTCTGGGTTCTGCAAGTTATCCTATGGAAGGAAGAACAAGTTCTGCAAACAGTTACAGTACATCGACTTACAGGACTAATCTCCAGGAGTTAAGGTGTGGTGGGCAAGTCCAAGGCAGCACCAACAGTACACCACCAGCAGCACGAGAGCGGCCGGGTGCAGGGTGCAAATCCATGTCAGGAGCCCAGTGCGTTTCAGTGGAGATTGGTCACTGTAAAAAGAGTCTGCAGGTTCTGGCTAGGAAGCCACTCGGGCTGAACCAGCAAGTGGTCTCAGGCCTTGCGATGCTCGGGGATGGGGGGGGGGACACCTTTGGTACTCTTCTCCAAGGCGCGACAGGTGCAAGGGTGTCCTTATGCGTCTGTTTTCCTTACCGGAGCAGTCGGGGTTGAGGGGACCTGCGTGCAGAGGCTGCAGGCGATGTCAGGCAGTCCAAGAGGTGTGAAACCAAGATGGACTCAAGCTTTGGAGCGCTGGGGGACCTTGTTGACACCAGTGGCTCTCTTTAACTCTGGCCAGAGGCGAAGGGTGCAGTGGTGGCTTCAGGTGTTTAGTTTTGGTGGTTCCAGAGGCCTCAGAGTCTTCTCTTTTGGAGATTCTTTAGAACAGGTCTGCTGTTCACTTGAGGTTTTGAGTCTTTTTCAAAGGCAGGCAGTCCTCCCAAGTTTCTGGAGTCAGAGCTGCAGGGCGAGTCAACTTTGGGGCCATTTTCGACGACTGATGCAGACAGGCCGGCAGGGTTGGTACCAGGTCAGCTGCTTTTCTCTTCTCTGCTTTTGCGGCTCTTCGGTGTCCTCTTTCTTCTTAGGTCATCAGGATCTACTTCTCTGGTGCCAGGGATTCCCCTAAATACTGAATTTAGGGGAGTGTAGGGAAGTAGCCAATGGGCTATTGACCCTTGGGTTCACTACACCCCCCCTATATAACCACTTCCTGTGGGAAGTGGGCGTAACCCTGTTCCAGAATTCCTAAGTATACCATTACAAAGATGGCTACTTCTGAAAAATCGTGTCCACCTCAGTGTAGCCCATCTTCGGGGTGGTAACAGCCTGCAGGTGGCACGCCTACCTGACTAACTAATTTTCCTGCCTGTCCAAGTGCCAAGGGGGCTCTAGTTAGGGGAGGTGGCTTCCTCTCCTGGGAGGCGAAGCACATTCACATTCCAGAGGGGTCAGCTTCTTTGAATCTCGCCGACCCAGGGAGACTAATTAGCAGGTCATCCCGTGGGAGGGAGTTTTACACCCTCTTCCCGGACAGTCTTTTGTTCTGGGTCTTCTGACCGCAAAAGCTCACACCCTAGGAGGTCAGAACAGTGTATCAGGTGGCAGGCTGGCAGAAACCAGTCAGCAAGCCCATCAGAGGCTGGTAGGTTTTCAGGGGGCACCTCTAAGGTGCTCTCTGGGTGCATGTATTGGTAAATCCAACACTAGCATCAGTTTGATGACGAGCATCCCCATTTTCAGTGAAGCCATCATGTATCTGGGGAACTCGTTTTCACCAATTTCCAGCACATGTTTTAAAATGGATTCCCTGGTCATTTGTACTGGCAGTAATAGGACTGACCAGCACAGGGGCATATATGCTCATGCAGGTATGCCCTCGCATGTAATATTTAGCACCCTGCCTTTGGGCTGCTAGGCCTGCTGTTGGGGTGACTAACAAATACTCTATGTAGTGGTAGGGGTCAAGGCCCACGGATGTGTGACATGTCGTGTTTTCACTTTTGTCTGCACCAAGACCCGCAGCCTGCAGTGGCAGTCTTGCATGTGCTTGATGAGGGGTCCCTTAGGGTGGCACAATTTGTTCTGCTGCCATTAGGGACCCTCTTTAGCACATCAGGCCCTAGGTACCAGGGGTACCATTTAGTGGGTAAACAATTGTACATTTTTGGGGGAAGAACACTGGTATTGGCGACCTGATTAGCAGAAACCCTGTACATTTCAAAGGTGCATCAAATACCAGGCAAAAAGTGGGCTGGTACTGCAACAAGTACCCAGCTTCCTATACTGAATTAAAAGTTTTGTCCTGGAAAGTAGCCTTTCTTTTGACTCTTACCTCTGCGAGGAGAATAAGAGAAATCCAAGCCTTGACAATCCATGAACCATATTTGCAGTTTCAAGAGGATACTCATTTTGAGGACCAACCCCAAACTCATCCCAAAGGTGTCAACAACTTTTCACCTCAATTAGCACATTGTATTGCCAAAAATTTTCAGTAACCCCTCTTCTCCAGGTGAAAGAGCTTTGCACTCACTTGACGTTAGACACTGTCTGACGTTTTACCTCGACAGAACTAAAGTGTTCAGGAAATATGATCAGCTATTAGTTTTGTTTGCCTTGCTGAGGAAAGGACAAGCTCTGTCAAGAGCAAGTATCATTCGATGGGTATCTGCAGCTATCACATTTTGCCATGAGAAAGCAAGAAGACCGCTGTCGGCGGAAGTGAAAGCACACTTGACAGGGAAGGTCGCGGCTTCTTTAGCCTTGTTTGTGGGAGTACCGTTACTTAACGTGCAGAGCAGCCACATGGGTTAATGCCCATACCTTCACAAACCACTACTGCTTGGACTCATGGAAAAAAGCTGATGTAGCTGTCGGACAGGCCGCGTTACGGTGCCTGTTTTCCTAAGGTATGCAACTTTACGTCATTTGTGCTCATTGCTTGAATGTGATACATCTTTCTTTCGCTTTCATTCAAGTATATAGTCATAGATGTATTTATACATATATATACATTGCTTTTATCAAAGGTTCTATACAGGTGATATCTCATTACATCTGTGAATTGCATGACTACCTGTGAAAGTTTACAGCGATTATTGTAATGCTTATCATGGTGGGATGGTTTGCCTCACTCACCTCCAAGGGTCTCTTAATACTGCTTGCTAGTCTGATTCAAGCATTTGTTGGCGGTGGTTGACGCAGAAGAGATTCTGCTTCTCCCCTACACTTTAAATTATCAAAAGGAGCACCAGAGGAACCTATCCAGCCCCCCCCAGTGTCGGTCAGTCGCCAGTAGACCCACTGGAGAGGGTTTGCAGGATGGCCGTTGGTAGACACCCGCACCAAAGGGGTTGAACAGTAGTGGCAGAAAGCGATTTCTGTGATTTCAACTGATCCCTGAAAGCCCAATTTCTTCTTCGTGCATTCTAGAATCACAGATTGTTCTTAACATTTCGCTTTTCCATGCCACAATAGAAGGATTATTTTCATTCACCCAGTTTCTCATTATTTGCAGCTTGAATCTTTCTCGATTCAAATGCTGTGCATTCTGCCATTTAGTGGTTGGGGTTGGAAGCTCCTCTGCTTTTCCCTTTTATTTTTAGTAGTTTGCGTTGTCATCGACCATTTGGTGCTATGTCCCTCTTTGATACCATCAGACGTATGCCCATGAAGCTCCATTGCGTGGTCGCCATCTTCAGATTCTTCTTTCCACCGTTGTGTCTGGATGCACTGGAGGTAGCTCCTGGTTGGACAGGAAAATATACATTGTTTTTGAGAAAAAATTGAAGGAAGAGGGAGAATCAAAGACATTCAACGGTTTGAAATGAAGATCACAGGGTTTTCAGCCCTAACCAGCAGCCCATGAGGCCACCATCTGCATGGACACCGGAGTTCTTGGGGTTACTTCAACCCTAACCAGCAGACCACGAGCTTCTCAAACGTGTGGCCTGTACAATGTACTTGGGGTATGGAACACACAGCAGTCATGTCCTGCCCTATATGCCATCACAAGCTGGAGCAGAAAAATAGTCACCAAGCCTACAGCTTGTGTTTGCTCAAGGATCACATCAGAGGGCTGTGATGCCTGTGCCAAGTTCCAGCAAACTACCCCCAAGGCAAGAATTAAGTTTGGTGCTCCAAGCCATAGCACAAAAGCATACCCCAAGAAGAGAAGAGGCCTATAGCGACAAAGACACTGAAATGAGACCGCAGCAAGACTCCAATGCTGAGGCAATTGCTGCAGAGATGAAGGTGCCTGAAAACCGTCAGCAAAGAACATTGAAAACCGTAAAAACAAAGTGTTGCATGGAAGAGTGGAGACTTAGCTGAAAGGTTTGGACTCGGAACACAAGAAGTCTTCCTGGACTTCCAAAACAGTATCAGCAGAGGACAAAAAAGGGCCCCAAAAGCCACTCGGATCTAAGTAGAAGGATACTGCTGGAGGCAAACCCTGAGAACCAGCCTCGACTTTGAAATGTGATCGTGGGCTTGTGGGGGGGGGGGGGGAGGTTGACCAAGGATGGGGACACTTTGACTCTGAAAAAGAAAATACCGGTGGTCGACATTGAAAAGAAAGCGTTCAACGTCAAGAAGAAGAAAGGAAATCTACATCTACCCTTATCTAGACGACTGCTGGATAAAAGCAAAGTCATGCCAGCAATGTAAAGACAAGGCAGTGAAAACACTGTACAGTCAGTTTCTTCATCAACAAGGAAAAATCATCCACAGTACCGAAAAAGGGAAAATACTTTCTTAGGGACCAGACTAGACTCAACACAGAAAAGAGCCTTCCCCATTGAGAAGAGAATCCAGCCAATAACATGGCAAGTTACCACTACCAGAAGCTCTGAAAGTGAGGTGGTAGGAAAACTCATGGGCATGATGGAATCTTGTATACTGCTAATACCAAATGCCAGGCTCCACATAAGACCAATCCACGAGTTGCTGCACAGACACTGGTCACAGGCAACTGGGAGAATCTATTGATTGTAACAAGACAGAGTACACAAGGAGATATATAGTGGAACATCAGGAACATCACAGTAGGAAGACCTTTCAGACAACCAGCTCTAACTTTTACCATAACAGTTTATGCATCCCACACTGGGTGAGGAGCACACAACACATGAACAACCTGACCATCAGAGGCCTGTGGAGCTCGGAGGATGCAGTGAAACATATAAATATCCTCAAATTCAAGACCGTGTTTCTAGCCCTCAAGGCTTTTTAATCGAAAGTCAGCGGTAAAGTGGTACAAATACAAGTGGCAATAATACTACCTTGCTCTACCTCAACAAACAAGGAGGGACAAGATCACACAGGTTATACAGTCTAGCAGGCGATATATGTATATGGGCAAAACAAAGGAACATAATGTTAATGGCGATCCACATACCGAGTGTGGAGAACATGGAAGCAAAACAACGCCTCCTAAAAGCGGGGGATAAACCCACATATATTACATTGGATCCTCACAAAGCAAGGAACCCCGCAGATGGTCCTGTTCGCAACTCAAGAGCATGCAAAATGCCAAGATTTTGCATGCAGGTACCCAAACTACCAGTCGCTGGGGAATGGCTGATAGAATGGTCAGGGTAATTTGCATATGCTTTTTCACGATCCTTCTGATACTCCTGGTAATAGAGAGGATCAAAGAAGCAACCATCACCCTCCTCCTCATTGATCTGTGATAAGCCAGACAAGCATGGTTCTCCGACCTAGTAGAACTGCCGCAGGGAAAGCTCACGCCACTACCCACACAACTGAACATTCTGAACATGCAGGGGGAAGGTGCTTCACCGGAGCTAAAAACACTCAGTTTGGCAGCATGGCTCCTAAGGACATAGAATTCGGAGAATTTCAACTACCGAAAAGAACCATGGAAGTTCTGAAATAGGCATGAAGACCAATAACGCGAAGATGCTACTCCAAAAAAGTGAAACCGATTTTGAAAATGGTGCTCTGGTGAAAATGGCTCACAAACATCGACCGAGTCCGCTACAGTACTAAAACAACTCACATTTTTCCTGTGCCGCACTAAAGGTACACCTAGCAGCCATTGTGGCATACACAAGGGGTGTGATAGGAAGGAGTTTTATCCCAAACACCTGGGATCAAAAGGTTCCTGGAGGGGGTAAAACGACTAGCACCACCTAGAGCGGTGCCAATCACAGCACCTCAATTTGTTACTTTTTACGAAACTTACGAAGCCACCCTTCAAACGCATGCACAGTGCAGGGCTGCGATTCTTCACCTTGAAAGCTGCTGTCCTAGTAGCTGTAATATCTTTGTGCAGAGTGAGCGAGCTACAGGCGCGAAGAGTGTAAAAATCAGACATTTTTACCAGAATAGAAATGAGAATGAATCCTAATTTCCTGCCCAAGTAGGTATCACATTTCCATATCGGCCAGACGATACAACTGCTGGGTTTCTTCCAGCACCCAAATTCCCATGCACATTCTGCTCTACACACGCTAGACGTCAATAAGGCTGTGATGTGCTAAATGCTGGAAACAAAAGCAGACAGGAAGCCAAACCAGTTCATTTAATTTACTTCACTCACCGAGGGATCACCAGTGACAAAAGGAACAATAGCAAATTGGATAGTTTAGTCAATACAAAGATGTCACACAGCATCAGGAATGACGCTGAAGGTGAGAACTAGAGCACATTTCGATGAGAAAGAAGGGGCCAACACTTGCATTCATAGCTAATGTCTCAGTGACATCTGCAGATACTGCCACATGGGCTTCCATACACACCATCAAACATTACTATGTCGACATTCAAGCAAGCAAGAAGCACAGATGGGTCAAAAAGTACTTGAGCATCTGTTTGCAAACAAAAGCATGTTCTCTACACTACCTCCTATAGGGCAAGAGGACACCGCTATGTTATCTATGAACTGCATGTGAATCCAGAAAGATTCATGCTTGAAAGCAAAATAGTTACTTACCTGTAGGGGTAGTTTTGCAGCTTGAAGACACACAAGATCTGAGATTACCTTAAAAGCACAGTAGACCGGAACGGGGTTGCTGCACTACTTTTCTTGGACCTTTCAACTGCCTTCGACACAGTTGACCATGACACACTAACACAAAGACTCTACGAAACCGGCATAGAGGGGACTGCTCTCAACTGGATCACACCCTACCTTCAAAACAGAACAAATGTCATCCATACTCCCCCTTTCTCATCCAAGCTGTACTTCACAAAAGCAGGGATCCCTCATGGCTTTTTTTTTATCTCACCCATGCTTTTCAACATCTACATGAAGTCATTACCAGCAATGACCAATTAATTTCAGCTCACATACTATTCCTATGCAGATGATTCACAAATACTCCTTAAACTGGAAAGCCTCAAAGACATTGGATACTCAGAAATCTTCATTTGCCACAGAGCCGTTGATCAGTGGATGACATGGAGCCATCTCAAGTTGAAGGCTTCCAAAACTGAAATACTCACATGTGGCGATTGGAACAATTGTGACCCACTCTGCGCCTGGCCTGACAATTTGGGACCACCTAAAGTATTTAAGGAAGTAAGAAATCTTGTAATTACTATGGACTCCAAGTTGTTAATGAATGCCCACGTGGGCAAATTAGCAAGATCAAGCTTCATTACTATGAAAACTCTGCGACGCATCTTCCCCCACCTGAGATTTCCACACAAGATCCAGGCTATGGTATCTCTTGTACTGTCTAAACTTGATTACGCCAATGGCCTCTACCGCGAATAATCTTTATCAACTATGAAAAGACTACAACTGATTCAGAACTCTGCTTCCAGACTACTCCTACATGTGAAGCCACAAGCCCACATCTCCTCTGCCTTGAGGGCTCTACATTGGTTACCAGTTGCCAGAAGATCCACCTTCAAGCTGCTTTATATCACCCATAAAGCAGTACATGGAAGAAGAGCACTTTTCATCAGGAATAAAATCACCAAATACATTCAACAAAGGAACCTCCTCTCAAGATTCACACCTCACCTCAAATCCCCACCATACAAGAAAAAAAACATAGGTGGTACATCTTTCTCTGCTTAAGCTGCCAAACTATGAAATTCATTACCCCCAAACATAAGATCCACGGATACCTATCTTATCTTCAGAAGACTACTCAAGAGTTGGTTGTTTCCTACATAACCACCATACTCAAACACTAATGTACAGCATATCCCTGTGTTTGTAAACATTTGCAATTTGATTATATGTATGGATCTAGATATGTGTATTTCTTTGTACAAATATGTATAATAACTGTTTTCAAAAGAAAAATATATAGATATTCTTCAGGTCTGCTTAGCAAATGTATTTATTACGTATGGTTAAATATATAAACATAAATATATATATTCTATGCTTAACATATTTATAGGTCACTGCATAGTTTTCATATAAGTTGTTTGAGTAGATGCTTATGGGTCTCTGTTTTATTTATCTATCACAATATGTAAATATTAAAAATATTTGATCTACAAGTGCTTTACTATTGAAATATTGAGGAAAAGATTAAAATAAAAAAGTTATAAAATACACAAATAAATTAGCTTCAACTACAGCAACACTTGAAAGTCTGGATTTATACAATACAACTTTAAATCTTGATATATTATCTTCCTTATACATGTATACCTTTTCTATGTAGTTGTGTATCTATATATTTATTACTTTACTCCTACTGTGGAAGGGAAAAAACCTTTGACTCTCTCCAGTGCACTTCTGTCTCACCCTATACCTCTCTCAATATAGCCTCTATCTCCACTCTCTGCCTCATCCCAAACCTCATTCTACTACTATGATCTCCAAAATAACCCTTCCTGGACTTTTCCCTCCTCTATCCCTCCTTGGCTCACCCCAAATCTCAATTTACCACTATGATCTCCCAAGCAACCCTTTCTAAATTCTTCCCTCTTCTATCGCTTCATTAGCCTATTCAATCCAACTAACAGACTCACATGTCCACCGCTCAAATTAACTTATATTTCCCTATACTAATCCACCACTAATCTTTTTTGGGTTCCAGAGTTGCGTGCTAGTCACTGAAAAGTGCTTCGACACCTCGTCAGGGGTAGTAGATGCTATATAAATACAATTACAAAATAAGAATTCACATGCGAGACTCCCACCTCCACCAGGAAACTCGTATGGGAAGTTTGCAATAGGGAGGAGAGATTAACTAAACAAATACAAGGGAAACTACAGACATTAAGTCGCTGATGAAAAAGAATCTGAACATGGCGACCTCCCAGTGGAGTTTCCTGGGCACACATCTAATGTCATCAAGGAGAGACATAGCACCAAATTGGCGAAGATGATGCCTACTCCCCAAAAAAAACAAGCATTGGCATAGCCAATAGGTCTCGCTTTTGGGACCTTATAAGTGAATAGCCATGCAACACTTGATGTTGTCTAATCTAGGATATTGTGCTGGATAACTAAACATTTATAATTTCCCAAAGGTGAGACCTATTGGCTATGCATTGGGGGGGCCTTATAAGTGTTTAGGTAGAGCTATTGACTTTGGCAATGTTTCTAAGCTGTGCTGTAGAGAAGTGTGTCTGCTGTGCAGCATGCTGAGAAGTTGTAATTAAAAAGTGCAAGAAGCACTGAGTGATGCTGTGGTGTCGTTGAGTGATGCTGTGCTGGCCCTGAGTTATGCTGTGGTGGCATTGAGTGATGCTGTGCTGGCCCTGAGTGATGCTGTGGTGGCCCAGAGTGATGCTGTGGTGGCCCAGAGTGATGCTGTGGTGGCCCTGAGTGATGCTGTGGTGGCCCTGAGTGATGCTGTGGTGGCCCTGAGTGATGCTGTGGTGGCGCTGAGTGTTGCTGTAGTTGCGCTGAGTGATGTTGTGGTGCCCCTGAGTGATGTTGTGGTGCCCCTGAGTGATGTTGTCGTGGTGCTGAGTGATGCTGTGGTGGTGTTGAGTGATGCTGTGGTGGCGCTGAGTGATGCTGTGGTGGCGCTGAGTGATGCTGTGGTGGCGCTGAGTGATGCTGTGGTGGCGCTGAGTGATGCTGTGGTGGCGCATAGTGATGCTGTGGTGGTACTGAGTGATGCTGTGGTGGTACTGAGTGATGCTGTGGTGGCGCTGTGTGATGCTGTTTTAGCGCATAGTGATGCTGTTGTGGTGCTGTGGTGTTCCTGAGTGATGCTGTGGTGGTGCTGAGTGATGCTGTGGTGAAGGTGAGTGATCCTGTGGTGGCCCTGAGTGATGCTGTGGTGGTGCTGATTGATGCTGTGGTGGTGCTGAGTGATGCTGTGGTGGTGCTGAGTGATGCTGTGGTGGTACTGAGTGATGCTGTGGTGGTGCTGAGTGATGCTGTGGTGATCCTGAGTGATGCTGTGGTGGTGCTGACTGACGCTGTGGTGGTGCTGACTGATGCCGTGGTGGCGTTGAGTGATCCTGTGCTGGCCCTGAGTGATGCTGTGGTGGCCCTGGTCACACTAGGCCTGGAGATCATGAAAGGAGGAGCCATTCGGGAACCCCCGTTGTTGACAGTACAGTTTAGGGAAAGATACCTTTAAGAATGTCGACTTCCCAAAGCAGGTCATCAAATTTGAGTTTTTGTTTGCATTTGTGGACTTGTTCTCTTTTTCTAATTATGAAAGTGGGACTACAAATACCGGAAATTAACTAACTGCTTGGGCATAGACCTAGAAACATTGAGAGCTCGAAGACGACCGAGGCCAACAAACACAATTAAGCAAAAGAAAATCATTTAAGACCAAAACCCGCCGAAGGAGACCACAGAAAATTCCACAAGGGTTGAAACGCAAACTGGAGCATATGTTATTTAAAAAGTAAGAACGGTTTGCGACTGCAACGGCAGAATTTACAATAAATGTTATACTGACCGTAGGAATTCCTGTCTACTTTGCTGGAAGTCTGTGGTAAGATCCAGGGTGGATTTGGGGTAAAGAGATTGTCGGTGGCCTGCTTCTTCCTGAAGAGCCTGGTCAGGGTCGCTGATTTGGAGTGGCTCTTCTTCATGGCGTCGGGTGCTCTGGCCTGGACCTCGGGTGCTCCAGGCCTGCTGCTCTAGCAGGGCATGCTGCATCACTGGGGAGCACGGCATAAGTCACGAATCAAGCCCGGAAGTACTATTACGAGCAGTTCAAACCAATAAAGGACTTGCTTAAGTGTCACAATATAGAGTTAATCAAAATAATTATATTTTGTTCATGTGATTGTTATGAATTCAGAGCCTATTACATGTCTGAAATTAGCATTTTTTGTTGCTTTTTGCATTTGCGGCACGCTGCGCTTTAACTTTATATTTTAAAAGCTAAAGCGTGCCGTGAATGTTAGAGAAGTAAACAAATAGAAAAGCAAGGCGGTGGCCGCCGTGTTTAAAGGTATAACCGACGTAAAAGCTGCATAGCCGGCAACGATGTAAAGGCGGCCGCCGCCTTCCTTTTGTGTTTAATTGCCTACACACATGGAAAGGAGGAGAAGGAAAAAGCACCTTTGGCTATGTTAGAAGCCACCGAACTGCTAATAATAGGTGTATGGGCACCATTTTAAAGTTAACGTGCGGATTGTAACGATGTTGAACACAAAAAAAAGAGAAATATTGCAAGTTAAAGCGCGACGTTGCAGCGGTTTAAAAAAAAAAAAAGTTTGTTAAGCCGCGCGACGCTCGTTAAAAAAACAAGCATTTGAAATGTAATCGGTCTAGGGGACAGGGGTGGATGTGCGCAACTTACTAGTGCAACTTCAGGGAGACGTTCCCCACCAGCTGCTCCGGGGTCCAGCAGGCCATGGGTCCCGCTGACTGCTGCCTGCAGAAGGGCACGGTGGCGGCCAGCGGCATGCCCGGGATGAAGGCGTTTATGTGGCCAATGTTGCGCGCCGTGGGCAGTGGGGTCCTAACCAGAGCCTGCAGGGCTGGCAGGCAGCTGGCAAAGGCGTCCTTCTCAAGCTCCAGCGGGGCACTCTCCGGGAGCGTGGGAGGAGGCGACAGGGCTGGGGGAAGCGGGGCGCCGTCATCCTTATGCGGGGGCTGCCTGCCCGGTGAAATGTTAATGAGGAAAGAGAGCATGTGTCCATGCCGCGCTTCCTCTGGGGCTGCGACGGCGGGGATTGCAGGCTGCGGTGGTGCTGGACTCTAGCACTGCCGTTAATAACAACCGCCATTGCGGTCTGGGAGGAGGATGCAATGGCGGCGACTGGCAGGGACTAGTAGACACTACGGGAGACAATAGGCTTAGTAAGCAGGTACCGCTGCAGCAGAGTGTCCGTAAAGTGAAGCACAGCGACATTTGCACCCACCACTGATCGCGCGAATAAAACTGAAACCAGCTTGTGTCGAAGTTAAAAAACAAGCATTTGCAATGCAAATTGGTGTCGCGTTTCTGAGAGTTGGAGCTATTAGTGTTGTAAACGTCAATGTGTTTAACCGGTAGATGGGTACAAAGTTCAAAAGAAATGTGACAACAACAAAAACAAGCACGCGAAAAGAAAAAAAACAAGCGTGCGGCAAAAGTGAAAGCATTGGCAAAAGTGAAAGCGTTTCCCTTGCGGGAGCGAGCAGCACCAGGAGCGATAATTGATAACACATGGCGCCAAAGCTCGCTCCCGCAAGGGAATCGCCAAACGTGCACGAGTTGCCATTGAAAGCAATGCAACGCGTGCACATTTTTGCCCGCAAAGCTGTGCCGATTACTAAAGGTCTTTTTCCTAAGCAGCGCATGCGCGCTGCGTAGGCGAGACCTAAAAAAAGAGGCAAAGCGGAGGTCATTCCAGACCCATCCACTAGATGGCAGAACAACGCACAGCATGCGAATCTAGAAAGCCTTTAAGCTGCAAAACTACTTTATCTGAAAGAGACACGTTAGTGACAGATTCCTTACCTTAGAATATCCCCAGGCGTCAGGCTGGATCCGGAAAGTTTTTGCGTAGCAGTACCCTTGCGCGTCGGTAGGCGGCGTCGTGCGGCTCCGTGTCCGTCGTCGGCGTCGTGATCGCCGGGATGACGTCGCGGGCAGTACTTAGACGCCGCCCCTGTGCGCTGACGTCAGTTCTTCTTTTTCCGCGCCAGTAAGCGCAGATCCGGGAAGAGCAGTGCCCTAGTCATTTTTTGACTATATTTTTGGTGATTTTTCATTGTTTTTTCTCACGAGTCTATCGACTCCGAAGGTGTCGGTAGGGATGCCCGGCTTCAAGCCCTGCGACGTCTGTGGTCGTATGATGTCGATCACAGACCCGCATTTAGAGTGTCTCTACTGTCTCGGCCGCGACCAGGACACAAAGTCGTGCCCCGACTGCCGGGCCTTGCACCCGAAGGCTTTGCGAGAGCGGTCTCGAAAGCTCCTCGAGGTCCGGCAGTCGGCTCCGCACCACACCAAGCCCCGGTCATGTGAGAGGTCGAGGGGCCGGTCGCGGAGTCCTCATCGGTCGTCGGGGTCCAAGTCTTCGCACTCCTCCGGTAAGTCAAAGCATAAAAAGTCTAAGAAGCGTCATCACTCCACGACTTCGCCTCGCCGGTCTCGCGACTCGGCTAAGGCTCCTGTCGGCACCGTCCTCGCGGCTCCGGGAGTGCCTGTGGAGCCGCCCCCGCATTACCCGTCCTTCCCGGGTTCGGGGGTGACTCCGGCCGAGATACAGGAATTCCTGTCGGCCATATCCCGCCTCTTCGGGCCTCAAGGTCCCCCCGGTGCGCCTTCAGGCCCCGCGGACCCTCATGGGGTTTCCCCGGCGCCGCCGACGACTCCGGTCCCGGCGCCGCCTGTCACACCAGCCTCGGTCCCGGCCTCGATCCCGGCTCTGGTGCTGCCGCAACCCCCATTGACGCCGGTTGACCTAACTACACCTCCGCCGGCGCCGATGTCTCCGGTGCCGTTTCCGACGACGCCCGGGGCTCCGGGCGGCGTCGTTCCCCAGTTCTCTCCGGATCCGGACACGGCGCCGGACCAGCGTCGCTCGACGCCGGCTCCGACTCCGTTGAGACCTTGGGTCCCGCGTGTCCCTCCCTCCTCCTTATTTTGAACCTGAGGAGGACGAAGAGGACTGGGAGGGGTCGGAGGACCCTCTCACACGGCAGTGTGAGTACGAACAGGACTGGGCTGAGGAACTTGGGGATGCCAGTGGGCTGGACACCTCCCCTGACCCTGGCATGCTGTCTCCTCCTTCCGTGGCAACGGAGGAGGGAGTAAACTTTGCAACGGTGTTGCGTAGACCAGCTGGGGCCTTACACCTCCAATTGCCTACAGTGGCCGTCAGGATTAACCTCCTGACGGAAGTGCTTCAGCCGGCGGCTACCTCCTCGGAGCCACTGCTGCCGTTTAATGACGCACGTTCTGACGTTCTTTTGGGCACCTGGTCCAAGCCCGCCACAGGGGCTCCTGTGGATAGGAACGTGGCCCGACGCCATCGCCCCGCTCCGGGCGACCCTCCTGTTCCTCTCCCAACACCCCACTCCTGAGTGCTTGGTTGTCCAAGCCTCTGCTTCCCAAACCGCCTTCCCTACAGCTCCTCCGGATAGGGAATCCAAACGCCTGGATCAATTTGGGAAGAAGTTCTTTTCTTCCTCCAGTGCTGGCTTGCGGTCTGTCAACACCGCTTGCGTTTTGGGCCGATATTCCCACTCTCTGTGGGACTCAGTGGCGCAAGCTTTGCCCCAGTGTCCTGAGGAGGTCCAGACACTGCTTTCCCGCGCCATTGCGGAAGGAAGAGATGCGGCTAAATTTACCATTAGATGTGGCCTTGATACCGCCGACTCGCTGGGTAGATCAATTGCAACGACAGTGGCGCTGCGCCGTCACGCCTGGCTGAGAACCACTGGTTTCTCGGGTGATGTCCAGAACACTCTTATGGACATGCCCTTTGATGGGGTCGGTCTTTTTGGGAACAAGGCAGACCATGCGCTGGAGCGTTTTAAGGACTCACGGGCTACGGCCAAGTCCCGGGGCCTTTCTGCTGTACGCCCTCCGCAGCGATCTGCTTTTCGCCCCTTTCGTGGCCACGGAAGGGGCGCCAGTCACGTCCGCTGCCCAGCCACCGGCCTGCGCAGCATGCGTCTTCGCATTGCCGAGGACGTGGCTCCCGCCGTGGCGGGTCAGGCAACCAGCGTGCGGGTCAGGCCAACCCCGCCCCGTCCGCGACCTCCAAGCCCTCCTAGTCCTTCCTTTCAGGTGCACAGCACGCCAGTAGGGGGCAGGGTCCGCCATCACCTTCACCACTGGCGTGCCATCACCTCGGACAGGTGGGTCTTGGACATTGTCCGAAGGGGCTACTCCCTCCCCTTCGAGACCACCCCCCCAGCCATGCCACCTCAATTCCACTGCATGTCCGGGGATCACTTGGTGCTTCTTCAGAAGGAAGTTGCGGCCCTCTTGGCCAAGAGGGCCATCGAGCGCGTTCCGACCCCAGAAGTAGGACGTGGTTGCTACTCCCACTACTTTCTGGTGCCCAAAAGGGACAAGGAGGACATGCGTCCTATCTTGGACCTCCGGAACGTCAATCGCTTCCTCCGGAAGGAGAAGTTCAAGATGCTCACCTTAGCTCAGGTCTTGACTGCCCTAGACCCTGGAGACTGGATGGTAGCGTTGGACTTGCAGGACGCTTATTTCCACATCCCCGTCCTGCCGGCCCACCGGCGTTACCTGCGGTTCATAGTGGGCCTCGAGCATTTTCAATTCACCGTGCTCCCCTTTGGCCTCACAAGTGCCCCTCGGGTGTTCACGAAAGTGATGGCGGTGGTCGCAGCTCATCTGCGCCGGGCAGGGGTTCCAGTCTTCCCCTACCTCGACGACTGGCTGCTGAAGGCGGGCTCGTCCCAGGCAGTCGTCTCCCACCTCCAGACTACGGCCGAACTCCTGCACTTGCTGGGGTTCTCCATCAATGTGCCGAAGTCGCACCTGATTCCTTCTCCACAGCTCCTTTTCATCGGAGCAGTTCTGGACACAACACTGTTTCGGGCCTATCCTCCTGAACGGCGAGTCCGGGATATTCAGGCTATGATTCCGATCTTTCAGCCTCTATCCTGGGTTTCGGTACGGATGACCCTGAGGCTGCTGGGCCTCATGGCCTCCTGCATCCTGCTGGTCGATCATGCCAGATGGCATATGCGGGCTCTGCAGTGGGACCTGAAGTTCCAGTGGGTGCAGCACCAGGGCAACCTGTCCGATCACGTCCAGATCTCGGAGGGGACTGCAAAACAGTTGCAGTGGTGGCTCTCGAACCGGCAATGGGTCATGGGCAGATCCCTCTCCCAGCCAGAGCACACAGTCGTGACAGACGAGTCCCTTCTGGGATGGGGCGGTCACATGGGAGAGGCGGAGATCAGAGGCCTCTGGTCTCCGGCGGAGTCCCGGCTCCATATCAACCTTCTGGAGCTCCGGGCGATCCGACTTGCACTCAAGGCATTCCTTCCCTCTGTCAAAGGGAAGGTAGTGCAGGTATTCACAGACAACACCACCGCCATGTGGTACTGCAACAAACAAGGCGGGGTGGGGTCGTGGACCCTATGTCAGGAGGCTCTGCGCCTCTGGACATGGCTGGAACATCAGGGCATATTCCTGATGGTTCAACACCTGGCAGGTTCCCTGAACACCAGGGCGGACGAACTCAGCCGCAGGTGCATGATGGATCACGAATGGCGTCTTCACTCGGAAGTGGCGCAAGGACTCTTTCTACAGTGGGGAGAGCCTTGGTTAGATCTATTCGCCACCGAAGAGAACGCGCAATGTCATCAGTTCTGCGCGTTGGAATTTCCAAGGCGGCACTCGCTCGGCGACGCTTTTCGTCGCGAGTGGAGTTGCGGTCTGTTGTATGCTTTTCCGCCTATACCACTTCTACCCAGAGTGTTGAAGAAGATTCGGCGTGACCGGGCCCATGTCATCCTTGTGGCTCCGGACTGGGCTCGAAGAGTTTGGTATCCCGAGCTACTCAGTATGAGCGTCGATCCCCCGATCCGTCTGCCTCTTCGGGAGGATCTTCTGTCGCAGCAGCAGGGGACGGTCCTCCACCCGAACCTGTCCAGTCTCCACCTGCTTGCATGGAGATTGAGCGGCGGCAGTTGATTCCTTTCGACTTGCCTCCCGAAGTTTGTGATGTGATTCTGGCAGCCAGGCGTCCCTCCACTAAGGTGGTATACTCCTGCAGGTGGAACAAGTTTGTGGCATGGTGCACAGCAAAGGCTGTGAATCCCCTCTCTGCCCCTCTTTCCGAGGTTCTTCTGTTCCTTCTTTCTCTGGCCCAACAGGGTTCTGCCCTGGGTACCATCAAGGGCTATCTTTGTGCAATCTCGGCCTTCCTCAGGCTCCCTGATCAGCCCTCTCTTTTTAAGTCCCCTATTGTTAACAGGTTTCTAAAAGGCATTACACACCTCTTCCCTCCTGTTCCGTTTGTCATGCCTCCGTGGGACTTAAACTTGGTTCTTACCTTTTTAATGTGCGCTCCCTTTGAGCCTCTACATAACTGTCCTCTTCGTCTTCTTACTTTGAAGACAGCCTTTCTGGTGGCCATCACCTCCGCTCGGCGGGTGAGTGAGCTCCAGGCTCTATCATGCAAACCTCCCTTTCTGTCTGTCCATCCAGACAAGGTTGTTCTTAGGACGCGTCCGTCCTTCTTGCCAAAGGTGGTTACTGCCTTCCACATTGGGCAGACCATCACTTTGCCCACCTTCTTTCCGCCTCCGCATCCTTCCAGAGAGGAAGAGAGGCTCCACCGTCTGGACACAAAACATGCGCTTTCCTTTTATATCAACCGTACACAACACTTCCGGGTGGATGACCAGCTCTTTGTTGGCTACGTGGGTGCCAAAAAAGGTCGGGCGGTGCACAAGAGAACCATCTCCCGCTGGGTCACCTTGTGTATCAAAGCCTGCTATTCTTTGGCTAAGAAGGAGCCTCCTGTTGGACTGCGGGCCCATTCCACCAGGGCAACGGCTGCTACCACGGCTTTAGGCCGCGGTGTTCCGCTGCAAGATATATGTCAGGCAGCTACGTGGGCCTCGCTGCACACGTTTACCAAGCATTACTGCCTTGACAGCCAGGTCCGGAGGGACGGCTTCTTTGGCCGTTCTGTCCTCCGGGACTTCCTTGTCTGATCTTTGTTCGCAGACCCACCACCGGGGTTGGTATTGCTGGGGTATCTATTCTAAGGTAAGGAATCTGTCACTAACGGGTCTCTTTCAGATGCACGAGTTACTAACTTGTGTAACGATATATCTGTAAGAGACAGTAGTTAGTGATAGATTCCTTACCGCCCCACCCATCCTCCCCGTTCTGCGAACTGATTTCTAGGGTTAAGGACATCCCTTTCAGGGCCCTAGTATTTTTCAGACACCTACGTCAGCTTCTTGCATGGCTCTGCGTTCCTGGCGCGGAAAGTCGTGTACAGAACTGACGTCAGCGCGTAGGGGCGGCGTCTAAGTACTGCCCGCGCCGTCATCCCAGCGATCACGCCGACGACGGACGCGGAGCCGCACGACGCCGCCTACCAACGCGCAAGGGTACTGCTACGCAAAAACTTTCCGGATCCAGCCTGACGCCTGGGGATATTCTAAGGTAAGGAATCTGTCACTAGCTACTGTCTCTTACAGATATATCGTTACACAAGTTAGTAACTTGTGCGATAAGTAAGTAATCTTTTTGCTTCTTTGTTTCTCATGTTCTGTTTCATAGGGTACCCCAAAATAGGCTTGAGTAGTTCCCTAACCCTTCACCTACATTTAACGTACCACTACACTACATAACGGGTTTTGGTATTGACCTTTTACCTAGTTAAGCGCTGCATAAAATGTTGCATGGTTTTCCCAGAAAACTAGCCTCATTAATTATGCATGAAGATTCTCAGAATCACAGCAGGATTACCATCTTCTGCATAATAACTATGTATAAGGGTCATCCCTTCCGTCATCCTCGGCCGACATGACACAGTAAGGTAGAATCCCCTGAGGGTTCCTTTTGGGCATATATACACCATATCTTTGCCAAGGCAGGCAGAGGAGAAAGACTTCCATGCTGACACACTGACGTGAGATGCTGAGGTTCCTGCACGCAGACACTCCAGCTCGCAGTGGTCTGACACCCCTCGCAGGGTGTCCATCTCGAGACCAAGACAGGGTCCCACAATCTCTCACTTCAGGTAATGGGGTTGGCTTCAGCCTAGGGGGATTCTTGGCTCTACACCTACATACATGCTAGGTACACGTAGGTACATCTAGTTAGGGTTGAATCGTAGGAGTACACATTATTACTGTCATGTATTTATATACCTGCCTGTATTCATTGTTTTAGCACTATGGTAGGAATCTACCATCCATTTACTCTATTGGTGCTTATAATCATTTATATCTGTTTCTGTCTTATGGTTGTTTTAGCATACCTATTTTACACTAGAATGACGCTGGTTCAATAAATGCTTATTGAAAACGTCCCCACCGTTTATTGTGTGTATCTCTCCGAGACAAAATGAGCACGAGTGACTGAGCGAAAAGTATTGTACTGTTTCCACGATCCCTGATGGGACAGAGTTGTCATGTTCGATAGTTGCCAAGAACTATTCTCTCCTAAGGTAAGAGGAGTTTACAGTGGCACTGTGAGCTAGCTGGTATACAGGCGAACATACTCGGTGGGGGTGTCTGGAATCAGTCTGGACACCAATCCCACAGTCTATGTGGTCAAAACGCGCAGATCCTATATAGGTTTATAGGAACTACACGCCATGGCTCCGCCAATGTTGGTTTGGTACTTATTTAACGGTCAAGTCAAATCTGAGTAGTTCAGTCGTGCTTTTCTCAGAGACCCCTACTCACATTTACCCAGAGACGTCTGGAGTGGGAAGAAAAAAATCCACCGCAGCTGAGTAGGAATATCTTATGTATTGGCTGTAGGTTTATTCAAGCTTGAAGGACAAATAGTTCCTATTGTGCATAAAGCCTTATCTCAGTTTCCTTGAAACTCTCAACAATGGCTGACGAAGACACCTGCGCCAGCACAACGTGCGAATGCAGTGGAGGAAGGAGAACAAGAAGGCAAAATAAACATTTCAGAGAATGTCAGAACTGTCCTTACTTTGAAACTAGCAGACTATGGAGTCACAGCTAGGGGTGGGACAGTAACATTTGTGATTGAGGCACGCAAATCATATAGTACTGAGGTATTCTATTCATGGGTTAAATTCCCACAAGCAGATGCACACACCGATACATGTCATTCGTACACTGAAGATGAAACACCAGAGGAATACTGTACACACGAGGACATTGAAGTTCCGCTCACCTACCAGGAGCACATAAACTGGTTTAAAGGCGCCCTCCCACACACAAAAGATAAAGTAAGACTCGGTCCGTCTGCAGAGACGGAGCGACTTGGCTAGTCCTAGCGGCTTACACACCGCATCCAGACATTGACTCAATGCCGGTAGCAGACTTGCGTCCGCTACACAAAGAAATAATCAAATTTAACAGAAACCTGACACAGTTCGTTATGCGAACACTCACACTTCAACAAGAGCTACACCAGCAGGACAAATTCAGGGATCTACAACTAAAATAACTCCACAAAATGCTACACACAGTTATGAGTAAAATGCCCACTAGACATGAGCAAATACCATTCTGGATAGCTCAGAAAATAACACAGAGGCAGTGTTTCCACACACAAGCCCTCAAGAAAAACACAGAATGCTAACAATCTGCTTGCCAATGGGGATAGCTCCCCAGATAGAGGATTGTACCTCTTAGGGTACAGTTTTCGCTGCCATATATACCAGAATTCATGGTACCCCTTCAATACCAGTAATGCCCGATGTATTAAGGCAGATACAGAATGAGTATGGAGCAGAACCTGCTCTGAACTTAGGGATGAAATTGTTAGGAAATTTTGCCCAGGTATCAACTAGTATATTAGCAAACATAAAAGGGGATGCAGTGGCAATACGCCAATGCCTGAGGGACTTCACTCCTTTACAACAGGAGCGTGAGTTACCTAAAATTATCGAAGACACATATGCCGAATTAGGTAGAGATAATTTGGGAGCTTGAGCAACAAAACCTCAACTCATGGGTGGTCCTGAAAAGGACAACACCAAGCAAGCACCTGATTCTTCCAAGAAGAAATGGGACAATAAAAAAACAAAAGAATAGAGAGAATAGGTCACAATCCAGGGGTGGGTCTCCTCAACAGGAGCCCTCCGAAAGGAGGTACAACCTTAGGAATAGTGATAACATTAAAAAAACCTATCTGAAACAAACACGTTAGTTATAGATTCCTTACCTTAGAATTTTCCCCCAGGCGTCAGACTGGATCCGGAAAGTTTTTTCGTCAGCAGTACCTCTGCGCGTCGGAAGGTGGCGTCGGTCGGCTCCGCGTCCGTCGTCGGCGTCGTGGTCGCCGGGATGACGTCGCAGCAGCTACTTAGACGCCACCCTCGCGCGCTGACGTCCGTTCTTTTTCAGCGCCAGCCAGCGCAGATCCAGAGAGAGCGGTACCTCCAGTCATTTTTTGACTGACTTTTTTTAGCGACTTTTGTCGACGTCTTTTTTGAGTCTACGACTCCTGGTGCACGAGGGATGCCCGGCTTCAAGGCCTGCAGTTCCTGTAACCTGCTGATGTCGGTTACGGATCCGCATCGCGTGTGCCTCTTTTGCCTGGAGCACGACCCCAAGTCGTGCTCCGACTGCCGGTCGATGGCGCCGAAGGCTTTGTGGGAGCGGTCCCGAAAGCTGCTTGAGCGCAGGCAGTCGGCTCTGCGCCGTTCGAGGTCCTGGTCGGAGGGAGGTTGAGGGACCGGTCGCGGAGCCATCACCACTCATCCAAGTCATCGAAGTCTTCGCACTCGGGTCGGGTAAGTCAAAGCACAAAAAGAAGCCGAAGAAGCATCGTCGCTCTTCGACTTCTCCCCGTCGGTCGGCTGACGCGACGAGGGATGCGGGCGGTGCCCCTCCCGCGGCTCCGCGCACGGAGCCCGAGGAGTCGACTCCGAGTTTCCCCCCCTTCCCGGGACCCGGAGCGACTCCCGCCCAACTTCGTAAATTTTACGAAGCGATGCATGTCATCTTCGGGCGACCCGAACCCGCCGGCGCGCCTTCGGGCCCCGCGGACTCGGTTGGGGGGCCTAGGCCTACTCCGCCGTCGGCTCAGACCACGGCACCGCAGGCCCCCAGTGGATCCAGGCCTGGATACGGATCGGCCGGTTGACCTTATTACACCTCCACCGGTGCCGCTTCCTCCGGCACCGCAACTGATGCCGGTCGTGTCCCTGGCTGACGTCGACCCCAGCCTCCATCCCGAGTTGGACCCGGAGCCGAACAGGCGGCGCCCGACGCCAGATCCGGCGCCGAGTGGGGTTTTTGTGCCCCTGTTCACTCCTGGGGTCCCTTTTCGGCCAGATTGGCAACCTGAGGATGAGGAGGAGGACTGGGAGGGGTCAGGTGACCCATTAACTGATCAGCTAGGATCTGAACAGGACTGGAGAGAGGAACTGGGGGATGCCAGTGGTCTTTATACTTCCCCTGACCTTGGCATGTTGTCTCCTCCTACCGTGGCTACAGAGGAGGGAGCGTCATACACAGTGGTGTTGCATAGGGCGGCCGAGTCCCTCAACCTCGAGCTTCCTACTGTGGCGGTCAGGACTAACCTCCTTACAGAGGTGCTTCAACTGGCTGCGAGCTCTTCGGAGCCCCTGCTGTCGTTTAATGAGGCCTTTACCGATGTCCTTTTGGGCACATGGTCCAGAGCCAACACGGGGGCTCCAGTGGATAGGATGATTGCCCGACGCCACCGCCTGGCTCCGGGCGACCCCACTTTCCTCTCCCAACACCCCACCCCGGAGAGCTTGGTGGTCCAAGCCTCCACTTCCAAGAGTGCATTCCCTACCGCTCCCCCGGAAAGGGAATCCAAGAAGCTGGACCATCTTGGGAAGAAGATTTTCTCTTCCGCCAGCTTAGGACTGCGGTCGGTAAACACTGCATGTCTCTTGGGCCGTTATTCCCACTCTGTGTGGGACTCGGTTGCGCAAGTGCTACCTCAGTGTCCGGAGGAGGCCCGGACAGTGCTCTCCCAGGCTATTGCCGCCGGGAGGGTTGCGGTGAAGTTTACCATCCGTTGTGGGCTGGATACCGCCGACTCTCTGGGCAGGACGATTTCAACGTCGGTAGCCCTTCGTCTCTACGCCTGGATGAGATCGACTGACTTTTCGGGGGATGTCCAGAACACCTTGATGGACATGCCCTTTGATGGCCGTCGCCTTTTTGGCGACAAAGCGGACAACGCTCTAGAGCGTTTTAAGGACTCATGGGCTACGGCCAAGTCCTTGGGCCTCTCCAGCCGCCCAGCGCAGTCTGCTTTTCGCCCCTTTCGTGGCTACGGAAGGGGTGCCCCGCTACGTCCTGCCCAGAGCCACAGGCCGCAGCAAGTTACCCAACCTTCACGCGGCCGAAGACGTGGGAACCAATGCCGTGGTTCAGGGGGCCAGCAGGCGGGCCAGTCCACCAACCCCCCCTCTGCAGCAGCCTCCAAACCTTTCTAGTCCAACTTTTCAGGCCCATCACACGCCAGTGGGCGGCAGGATACGCCATCACCTCCCCCACTGGCGCACCATGACGTCGGACAGGTGGGTTTTGCAAATAGTCCGAAGGGGCTACTCCCTCCCCTTTGAGGCTACCCCTCCAGCCATGCCACCTCAATACCACTGCATGTCGGAGGGTCACCTGGCACTTCTCCAACAGGAAGTTTTGGCACTCCTGGCCAAGGGAGCCATCGAGCGAGTTCCTGTCCCAGAAGTAGGCCATGGTTGCTATTCCCACTACTTTCTGGTACCCAAGAAGGACAAGGGCCTGCGTCCTATCTTGGATCTCAGGGACGTCAACCGCTTCCTCCGGAAGGAGAAGTTCAAAATGTTGACGCTCGCTCAGGTCTTGTCTGCCCTCGACCCTGGAGACTGGATGGTAGCGTTGGACTTGCAGGACACTTATTTTCACATCCCCGTCCTGCCGGCCTTCCGATGTTACCTGCGGTTCACGGTAGGCCACAAGCATTTTCAGTTTACCGTGCTCCCCTTTGGCCTTACCAGCGCCCCTCGGGTGTTCACGAAAGTGATGGCGGTGGTCGCAGCTCATCTGCGCAGATCAGGGGTTCCAGTCTTCCCATATCTCGACGACTGGCTGTTGAAGGTGGGCTCGTCCCAGGCAGTCGTCTCCCACCTCCAGACTACAGCCGACCTCCTGCATTCGCTGGGGTTCTCCATCAATGTGCCGAAGTCACACCTGATTCCCTCTCAGAAGCTCCTCTTCATCGGAGCGGTTCTGGACACGACGCGGTTTCGGGTTTATCCTCCCGAACAGCGAGTCCAGGATATTCGGGCTATGATTTTGATCTGTCAGCCTCTATCCCGGGTTTCGGTCCGGATGACCCTGAGGCTGCTGGGCCTCATGGCCTCCTGCATCCTGCTGGTCGATCATGCCAGGTGGCATATGCGGGCTCTGCAGTGGGGCCTGAAGTTCCAGTGGGCGCAGCATCAGGGGAATCTGTCCGATTGCGTCCAGATCTCGGAGGGCACTGCTCGACAGTTGCAGTGGTGGCTCACGAACCAGGATTGGGTCAACGGCAGATCCCTCTCCCTTCCCCAACCAGAGCACACGGTGGTGACGGAGGCATCCCTTCTGGGATGGGGTGGCCATATGGGAGAGGCGGAGATCAGAGGACTCTGGTCTCCGGCGGAGTCCGGGCTCCACATCAACCTTCTGGAGCTGCGGGCGATTCGTCTTGCACTCAAGGCATTCCTTCCCTCTGTCCGGGGAAGAGTAGTGCAGGCGTTCACGGACAACACCACCGCCATGTGGTACTGCAACAAACAGGGCGGGGTGGGGTCGTGGACCCTATGTCAGGAGGCCCTCCGCCTCTGGACATGGCTGGAACATCAGGGCATATCCTTGGTGGTTCAACACCTGGCGGGTTCCCTGAACGCCAGGGCGGACGAACTCAGCCGCAGGTGCATTATGGATCACAAATGGCGTCTTCACTCGGAGGTGGTGCGAGGTCTCTTTCGACAGTGGGGAGAGCGTTGGTTAGATCTATTTGCCACCGAAGAGAACGCACATTCTCAGCAATTCTGCGCGTTGGAATTTCCAAGGCGGCATTCGCTATGCGACGCTTTTCGTCGCGAGTGGAGTTGCGGTCTGTTGTACGCCTTTCCGCCTATACCACTTCTGCCCAGAGTGCTGAAGAAGATCAGGCGCGACCGGGCCCAAGTCATTCTTGTGGCTCCGGATTGGGCACGAAGAGTCTGGTATCCCGAGCTGCTCAACATGGCCATCGATCCTCCGACCAGACTGCCTCTTCGGGAGGATCTTCTGTCGCAGCAACAGGGGACGGTCCTCCACCTGAACCTGTCCAGCCTCCACCTCTTTGCGTGGAGATTGAGCGGCGGCAGCTGACGTCTTTTGACCTGCCTCCCGAAGTTTGTGACGTAATCTTGGCAGCCAGGCATCCCTCCACTAAGACGGTATATGCCTGCCGGTGGAACAAATTTTGTGGCATGGTGCACAGCAAAGGCTGTGGATCCCCTCTCTGCCCCTCTTTCTTAGGTTCTCTTGTTTCTCCTTTCTTTGGCCCAGCAGGGCTCTGCTCTGGGCACTATCAAGGGCTATCTCTCGGCCATCTCTGCCTTCCTTTGGCTTCCAGATCAGCCTTCTCTTTTCAAGTCCCCGGTTGTTAATCGTTTCTTGAAAGGCATAACTCATCTCTTTCCTCCTATTCCCTTCGTTATGCCTCAGTGGGACTTGAATCCGGTTTTAACCTATTTAATGTGTGCTCCCTTTGAGCCACTACACAACTGTCCTTTGAGGCTTCTGACGCTTAAAACTGCATTCCTGGTAGCCATCACATCTGCCAGAAGAGTGAGTGAGCTCCAGGCCCTTTCATCCAAGCCTCCTTTCCTGTCTGTCCATCCGGACAAGGTAGTTCTCAGGACTCGTCCATCCTTCCTGCCCAAGGTTGTCACTGCCTTTCACATCGGGCAGACCATCACTTTGCCCACCTTCTTTCCGCCTCCGCATCCTTCGAAAGAGGAAGAGAGGCTCCACCGTCTGGACCCAAAACGTGCGCTTTCCTTTTATCTGCATCGCACCAAACAGTTCCGGGTGGATGACCAGCTCTTTGTTGGCTACGTGCGCGCCTAGAAAGGTCGGGCTGTACACAAGCGGACTATCTCCCGATGGGTCGTTTTGTGTATCAAAGCCTGTTATTCTCTGGCAAAGAAGGAGCCTCCAGTAGGGCTGCGCGCCCATTCCACCAGGGCGACGGCAGCAACTACTGCTTTGGGACGTGGAGTTCCTCTGAATGACATTTGTCAGGCAGCTACGTGGGCTTCGTTGCACACCTTTACTAAACACTACTGCCTTGACAATCAAGTCCGGAGAGACGGCTTCTTTGGCCGTTCTGTTCTCCAGGACTTTCTGGTGTGATCTTGGTTCGCAGACCCACCTCCGGGGTTGGTATTGCTGGGGTATCTATTCTATTCTAAGGTAAGGAATCTATAACTAACGTGTTTCTTTCAGATGAACAAGTTACTTACCTTCGGTAACGATATATCTGTATCTGTAAGAAACATTAGTTAGTTATAGATTCCTTACCGCCCCACCCATCCTCCCCGTTCTGTGAACTGATTTCTAGGGTTAAGGATATCCTTTCAGGGCCCTAGTTTTGTGCACCAGTGGTCAGTGTCTTGCATGGCTCTGCATTTCTGGCGCGGAAAGTCGTGTACAGAACTGACGTCAGCGCGCGAGGGCAGCGTCTAAGTAGATGCCGCGACGTCATCCCGGCGACCACGGCGACGCCGACGACGGACGCGGAGCCGACCGACGCCACCTTCCGACGCGCAGAGGTACTGCTGACGAAAAAACTTTCCGAATCCAGTCTGACGCCTGGGGGTAATTCTAAGGTAAGGAATCTATAACTAACTAACGTTTCTTACAGATATATCATTACCGAAGGTAAGTAACTTGTTCGACAGGTATCAGGATACTGATAGACGTTCCTCTCGTTCCTTTCAGGGTTCATCAAAAAACTCTGAGAGAAAAGGATGGTCAGAACAAAGACAAGAAGAACGGACAAAGTCCAGAGATACACAGCGTACTTTGGACTATAATATCAAAAAAGATAAACCAAAATCAAAACCTCAATTTAAAAAGAAGGTAGTAGCAGGTCTTAAAGTTAGACATGCCCAGAATTCTGAGGACTCAACTTCTGAGCGGGGAATGGGCTCCGACGATGCTAGACAGCGCAGCAGAAGTAACAATAGCTCGCCAGAACCTGATGGAATTTCTGGTGACAGCGGCATTGAATGAATACATCACAGTGGAGACACCTGATACTATGGTAAGTGCCCCACACCCGTTATATGAAATAATACTCCAAATAGAGGGGGACAAATCCAGAAAAATTAAAGGTCTCTTCTGGGAGAACCTGACTTATGGCTATGACATCCGTTTGGCTGAAAAAGATTACCCGCCTGAAATTGTTATGGATTGCCCAAATGGAGAAACGGTAATTTTACTGGCTTTTTCCGACTGCATTCCATTATACTTAAAACATACATATGCGCAGGAGTGGGCGGTAGCACTTGCTCCGGGATTATATTGCAACCATGTAGGGTGGGATGCTGAGTCACCTCACCATGTAATCCCAGTAAAAACGACTCCAACTCCACAGAGGCAGTACCCTATTATACAAGAAGCGAAGAAACAGGTCAGGGAGATCTTAGATCAACTTGAATACCAGGGGGTGATAGAAGCATTCACCTCTTCAATGAATAATCCTTTGTTTCCTGTAATGAAACCCGATAATTCATATTGTCTAGTTTTAGACTACAGACATCTGAACACTTGCACAAAGACATTTGCAGTACAGAACGCACACAGTGGCGTATTAATGAATAACATTGTGCGGAAAAAATAAAAAACAATGCTAGATATCTCAAATGGATTTTTCTGCCAAAATATAGCGCCTGAAATCAAATATTTGACAGCATTCTCATTGCTCGGTTCTCAGCGTCAATTCTGTAGACTGCCCCAAGGGTATAGAATAGCCCCGGGTTGTTCTCAGCTAGGGTAACTGAGTTACTTCAAAATTTGGATGAAGAGGCATTGTCCTGTTTAGATGACATTTATCTGACAGCTGATGATTTGGAGGATCATTTAATAAGGGTGAGCAACATAATTTTGGGGTTCCCCTCTGAGGGCTACAAATTCAACTTTAAAAAATCGAAAATAGCACACCTCAATGTCCTATTTTGGGAATATGAGTTATCAAGTGAAGGGAAAAGCCTAGCAGTTAACTTTTTAGAAAAATGCGCACTGCTCCAACCTCCAAAAACTCTGAAAAACTTACAATCTATATTAGGATACCTAAATATTGGCAGACCATAAATTTTGGATTACGCAGAAACCTTTCTACGACCTAATCAGCCCTGATTTTTCAATTAGACATTCGACACGAACACACCGATTTACTTTGTTCCTTACAAGCTGACATGATAGCTTCAAAACACCTACACACACGTGTAAATACCACAAATTTTGTGATCCGGGTAATCGCGGGTCAATCAGGGTACACTTACCTAACCTTCAATGAAGGCGAATGGTACCCATAGCATACAAATCACACTTGTACACAAACGCTGAAATGCATTTCGCTTCTACAGAAAAAATATGGACAGCAGTACAGACTGCTGTAGTGAGAGAAAGGGCACTGGCTTAGGGGAAACGAATAATTGTCGTAACTCCAGTACCGGCCTTAGAAGCTGTTACAAAAGCAAGCGTTCCGAATGCAAAAGGGATACATCCGTGATGGATACAGTGGGCTAATTCACTCACTGCAACAGATGTAGACTACAAATTTGATTCTACACTAAAAACACAGGCATTCCTGCAATACGAATAACAATATCCTCCCCCGAATGGTATTATGCCTCTAGATCAGTATGAATATATTATTTACACTGACGGTTCTGTTCAGCCTGCCATAAGAAGTAAACAACAATACAGCGCAGCTTGTGCGATTGTAAAAGGACGTATGTAGGACGGCAAGTTCCATCCGAGCAGTACGAAGACGCAGTCTCTAGGAGATTGCACGGCACACCTGGCAGAATTAAAAGCCATATTACTGGCACTAATACAAACTGACCGAGAAAGCTCAGTGGCGGATGAAAAACCTTTTGACATCGATAAACATTTGGCTGTTTTACAGGATTTTAATGGATTCCGGGCACGACAAAGCAACGTGCAAGTAAAACGCACCACCACTGGGGAAGTGAAATCAGTAATGGCAAGACTAACGCTATGTACAATGAGAACATCGGGGGTGGTGACATCATACAGTGTTGGGAAGTTATGCCTAGATTGACTAAGAACCTAGACACTGTCTCAGGTGAAACAACACTTGTCCCTACTCTCAGATGACATGGATCTCAGGGATTTTTTACTAGGTCTCCGAAAGCCACGTCGGAAATGCTTCTTATACGCTGTTTATATTGAAATTTGGAAAATCTCTCAACAGGAATCTGTGGAGAGATTGCGTGAAATTGACAGAATTAACTTAGAAAAGGCTTCGGCTGTGGTTGACAATGGCATGACCACACTAACATCCAGGATTTATTCACTGGGCAACATTGGATCTTCTGCTATAGATATAATGAAACAGGATCTGTCCATCTTACAACACGGACAATCACAATTACGTTCTATTGTGTCATTAAGCTGGACGCTACAATCACTGCGCTCTGGTTATGTGCCCTGGCGATATATCAACAGTACGTCTCTGTTCTCTGCATATCATTTGACTGAAAAGCAGACAACAATGGCGCAAAGGGATGCGAAATATATAATGCTGCGCATTGAAAAATTAGACCAATTACCTTTCACTGTGGCAGAGTCACCGTCCACAGAATGGTTAATTCATGGCATATAGCGTTACCAGTAACAACTTTCCAGTTTCAATATTGCCTAGAACACCACCAGGTAGGCAGGTATGAAGCAATGGGTAGGGAATTCATCCATGAATCTTGGGAATTACCGTATAGATTTAGATGCAGGAATGGGGACACTGAAGTGTTTCTCAGCGGTACATACTGCGAGAATTCTTTGAGTGGATCTCTCATTTGCCAGGATATCATGCTTCACGGGGCCTGTTATGGTTCAGTAGCTAACTTATCCTGTCATTTGAAAGGTTCCCCAGCTGCCGTGGTTAATCCAGTGTTCAGGCTGCTCTCGAATGGGAGTTACTTAATGCTGAATGATCAAGGTTGTTGTGGGATGCTTCCAGGCATCGCATATCTTGTCACTGTAAATTCCAAGGTTACTTGTATGCAAGTATTGTTTCCACCGACCCACACAGTCAGGGAGGCGCCGTTATGGCCTTCGTTGAATGTTTCCTTTATACGGTTTGATACTCTGAGCCAAATGAAAGCCATGCTTTTACAGAAAGATGTGCCCTTAACCTCAGCCCGAGAGACTTTTGATCTCCAGGTTGCAAGGTCCTCTGCTGAGATACAGGCACTAGTACGAACTAACTGCCCTTTCCATTTCGGAGAAATGGTACAGCGTATTTTTAACATGTCTGATACGAAGGGTATAGTACACCTATTTAGGACCATAGGTTCTGGACTGTTAAGCACCTTTCAGACAGTCTTCGGAGTGATTCCAGCTTTCATACACTCGGAAGCAGTTTTGGAGGGCTTCCACTAATCCTGCTACTGGTAGTGGGTATCCTGGTTTTAATTTTTCTGCTACCCAATGGACATCCCAGTCACCAAGGAAATGGAAAAGACGCTCTTGGAGCGACGTTACCGTGATCGCATGGTACTCCATCTTGGCTCACCTCGACTTCGAGAACTAAGCGAGTCTTGCTTCCTATTGTTTCGACCAGTCTGGATTGACTGTGTTTTGCCTGTCCTCCACTGCTTGTTCTGCAGCTATGAATGCGTGTTGGACCTCTGTCTAACACTTCCATCGGTGCGCCACCGGACGTGGATGCATTGCTGGACCCGTTAATGGCCCACGTACTGCAGTGTCCCCAGCATATTCCAATGTTGATGTCTGCATTCTTAGAGCCACCACGGGACGCTTCAGCTCCTGTTGGTCTCGGATACTGGCTCTACTACAGGCACACAGGCTTTGGATATTACAAATGCTTCCCCAGCATTGGCTGTGGGAACTGAGGAAGATCATCTTTGCTCAATTGACCTGATCTGTGAGGTGTTACAGGGACCATCGTCTGCGCAGGCAAGCAGCAGTGATGTTGCGTCTCCCACACAGGACACATAATCATTTGGCTCTTCGTGTGCTGGGAAGAATTCGGCCTTTTTCCCCAAAACAACCGAAATTGGAATTTTAAACAACATTTTTCTTTTCTATTACTGAGCTCCATGGCTTTCAGACGTGCTCAGTGGCTCAGACTATATATATGAACATATTTTAAAGGACTATTAGAGTTTCTTTTTTAGAGATTTTATGAATTTTTAGAAGCTTTTTTAACAATGTTTAATGCTTGATTAGAAGGCATTCCCTTTATAGTATGTCATCCGGTCGGATGAGGAGTGGGTGTTATGTTTCATAGGGTAACTGAGAATAATTGAAATCCTGGCTCCGGCGCGGAGGCCTCTCCTCATCCTTCCCCCAACCCCCTTTCCCTTTTGACTAGCCGCAGACGGGCGGCAGGAGATGTGCTTATGCCTTCTGCCCCCCATCCTGTGGTGGAATTGGGAGGGGGGGGTGACCTCGGCCCCTCCAGCAATGGAGAGTGCGGTGGTGGGCTCCCGTGGTGACAGGGCGGTTCTTGCCTCCAAGGTGGTGAGTGTAACAGGTCAGCAGTCCTGTCGTCCGGTGAAGTAACCGGATGTTTAGTGTAGCACGTCATCCGTGGGCCAGGCGTGGCCCACGGAATTAATAAAAGGAGAGGAACCGCACGTGGTTCATCTCCCGAGCTGGCACTAAGTGTGATGTGTATATTGTTACTGCGCGGTGCTGCACATTAGGCCTGGTGGCAATTGCGCTTCGCAACACTGGCGACGAGGGGGTTGCGACCTGCGCCCCTCTGACCTTCCCGGACAATCCCCTGGCAGCCTCCGACAGCGACCTGCTGGTGCATGCACCGCGGAAGGTGCAGCATCGGCGTCACATGCACAGCAGGAGGTGGTATCCTGTATCCGCATGGCGTCCGGAGGACTGGAACAGCCGCTGAAGCCTGAAGCAGCGCGTGAGTGAAGCCGCCCCCGCCGTGGGAAACACAGCGCAGGCCTTGCCGGGCCACTACGGAGCGTCACGAGCGCTCCTGGGACAGCCCCACCCGCGCGGAGAAAAGGACTGCGTGACTCACCGCAGGCGGAGGAGCGCTCTCAGCAGTGCTGACCCACTTCCCACTCAGCGATACCTGCGCTCTACACAGTGCTGAGGAGGGGCCAGGCCTAAGGGAAAGCAGCACCACCCCAAAAGCGGCCAGAAAGTCCGGGAAAAGAAAAAATGAAACAAAAAAGAGGGACATAAGGCATAAATAAAGACACTCCAAAGTGCACCTGGGCAGAATAAGAGCGAGAGGAAAAAAAAAAGATAAGAGAGACACAGCCAGAACAGACACCACATGGCCGACTAGGCTCGAGCCCCACCCCAACAAAGGGACCCCGTACAGCATTCCCCCACAGGGGTGCTACCGCCGTTTAGTGAGCTGGAAAACCCAACAACTGCATCCCCACGGTGGAAGATATGGATTGAGAGGCTAAACAACTACTTTGTCGCGACAAGAGAGATGGACAGAGCCATCAAGAGGTCATTACTCCTCCATTATGCCGGAGATGAGATCTTCAAGCACCTGCCAAATACGGGCATTGCTACGGACTACGACGCTACCATACAGGCATTGAATGCACACTTTGACCCACAGCTCAACCCGGACTTTGAGAGATTCAAGCTGCGCCAGGCACGCCTATGGGAGGGCGAGTCAATCGACACGTTCTACACCCGTCTGCGTTAGCTGGCCAGCACCTGGACGGCGGACAATCAGCCGAAGGAGATCAGAGCGCAGATCAACCAAGGATGCCTGGATAAAGTGCTCAGAGGACTCCTCCTGCGCCAACCGGAAATAAGCCTGGAGAACATGCTAATACTAGCGAGAATGCATGACCTATCAGCAGCAAGAGCCAGTGAGATGGACCAAGCCCTCACAAGAACCCAGGAAAGGCTGGCGAACGTCAAGACGGAAAGAGTCGACACTCTCCGTGCGAAGACAAAACACGACACGCACAGGAAACAAAAGCCCCTAACGACCAAAACGAAGTGTGGCTATTGTGGGCGTGAAGAGCACCCGGCAAGCAAGTGCCCCGCCCAAGGCCGGACCTGTGCCAACTGTGGGATCCCTAACTACTTTGCAGTGGTATGCCGGAAAAAGAACAGGGGAAGAGACAACAGAGGACAAAGACCGCTATCCAGAGTGGTGCGCCAGCTGTCCATCACAAATGTGTCAACGCGAAGAACCAAAAGGAGCCAGCTGGGCGTGCCACGAGCTGGAAGACTCATCTGACGACGATGAGGTAGAAACATACCTCATCTCCTTCACGCAAGAGCTCAAACGCTGTAGGAGACCCCAGCCCACGTGTGTAGTCAAGATCGCGGGGTCTGAGGTTAAGTCCATCATTGACACCGGAGCCTCGGTCAATGTAATGGGCTTCCAACAGTACCACCTGCTCCAGCCCAGGCCGCCCCTCGCACCATCCAAAACGAGGATCTTCGCATACGGAAGCAAATCCCCGCTACCTTTAAGAGGGAAGATGTCAGTACCGGTCAAAGCAGAGGACCAAGAAGTAATGACGACGATCCACGTCCTAGACCGCGAAGCAGACACCCTGATCGGCAGCCACACCGCCGAGGATCTGGGGCTGGTATTTTTCGCCTGAAGCGTTCGAACACACCAGGTTGAAGACATCCTGAACCAGTTCCCCGAACTATTCCAAGGGCTAAGTCACCTCAAGTGCCCACCCATCAAGCTGAATATCGACAAGACCGTAGCCCCGGTGGCGCTGAGGCACCGACGGGTCCCCTTCCACCTTCAGCCGTTAGTGGAGAAGTAGTTGGAGAAGCTTGAAAAGCAGGGCGTAATCGAAAGAGTATCAGGCCCGACTCCGTGGGTATCGCTGATGGTAATCGCTGAAAAGCCCAAACAGCCAGTCACAATACGACTGTGCATCGATATGAGACTCCCCAACCGCGCCATCAAGCGTGAGCGGCACATCACCCCAACGATGGACGACATAATCTCGGACGTCAATAGATCCGGTCGTTCTCCAAATTGGACCTCAACGCTGGGTACCACCAACTACCCCTGGCGGAGGAAAGCCGGTATATAACAACATTCAGCACGCACCTGGGGCTACGGCGATACAAACGCCTAAACTTCGGTATATCATCAGCTGCTGGAGTTTTTCAGAACACCATCCGTGAGATGCTATCACGCTTACCTGGCATCCTGAACGTCAGTGACGATATACTGATCCACTCGGCAACCGCAGCGGAGCACCACAAACATCTGAAGGACACCCTACAGCGACTCAGTGAGCACAGCGTGACGCTGCACTGAGACATGTGCTCGTTATTGCAGCCCTCCCTGAAGTTCTTCGGATACGTGTTCAAGAGGGTATTCAGGTGGACCCCCGCAAGTCCCAAGCTATCCGAGGTGCGCCAGCCCCCAGCACCCCATCCGAAGTGAGGAGCTTCCTCGGCATGGCCACCTACTGCAGGCGGTTCATTCCAGACCTCGCAACCCTCGCAGAACCGTTGCGAGCCCTCACCAAAGTGGAGGCCAAGTGGACCTGGGGCCAGGGAGAAGATAAGGCATTCGAGAGCATCAAAGACGCACTCCTCAGCGAGGCCACCCTGGCATACCTCAACCCAGGAAAACGAACAGAGCTACTGGTAGACACGAGTCCGGTGGGCCTAGGAGCAGTGCTGACCCAAGAACAGGAGCCCGGACGATGGGTCACCCTAGCATTTGCCAGCAAGTCGTTGACCCCGACCGAAGCTAAATACGCGCAAATCGAGCGTGAAGCCCTCGCCATTAAGTGGGCCTGCAACCATTTCCACCTGTACTTGAGCGGCCAACCCTTCACGGTCGTGACCGACCACCAGCCACTAGTCCCGCCGTTTAAAGGATCCACGCCGCACCCACCACCGCGGATCGAAAGGTGGGCCATCCAGTTGCAACACTACCACATGGAAGTGGTGTACTGCCCAGGAGCTAAAAACTCTGCAGATTTCCTATCCTGTCATCCCACACCGGGAAAAGGGACTGGACATCCTGAAGGATCAGAGCAGCACATCCGGATTATCTCAAGGGCAGCGTGCCCCCCTCTGAAAAGGACACGGCAGGACTTCATTGGGCTGTCAATTGTGGCATGTGTCCTGTGGAACGGTGCTAGGGACTTGAAGTGGCTACAAATACCTGGACTCAGTGCTGTGGGGCTTGTGCTTTGCTGGCTGGCTCTGTGGCGGCGTAAGGGGTACCTGTAGGGAAGCCTGAGTGTCCTGAAGTCAGTGGTGCCTTCATTTTCTTGCCCAGCCCTAAGCTATAACTCCTGGCAGGTAGGGGGCAGTGGACGCTGTGTGTTGGCGTGGCCGGATGCGCATTGCAGTGGGGGCCTGCTGAGACGGCTGGTGATGACGAGGAGCATGCCCCTGGTTTGTCGCTGAGTGGGCCTTCCCGTCCCTGCCACTTCTAGCAAATAAGGGGAAAAGCAGGCTGCACCGAGCGCATGGCTCTAATACTAGTGCACAGTGTACTGCGCCGCGGCATCCCCTTCAGCGGATAACCCGGAGTCTGGTGTGGTGGGAAGTGAGGGCTCCCTGGATGTTGAGCTTGAACCCAGTAGGGCGGAACTGTTGGCAGCAATATGGGGGTGTCGCACTGCCTTAGAGCATTGGATCAACACTGTGTCAATTGATGTCAACCAACTGTGGGTAGACCTTCGCAAGGTAACGGATAAAGTCACTAACGTTGAAATGAACATTGAGGCCTTGCAGGAAGAGGTTGCATCTCTGAAACGTCAGATGACCATCATGATGACAGCGACGACAGAACTGGTTCGACGTGCAGAGGATGCTGTGGGTCACTCATGGCACAGCAATATTAGGGTCCTGGGCTTTACCGAAAAAGCATAAGGGTCCTCTGCAATGCTTTTCCTGGAGGACTGGGTGCGCACTGTCCTGAAACCTCGAGGCTTGTCTGCCTTTTTTGTGGTGGAGAGGGTGCATAGGGCCTTGGTGCCTCCGCCGAGACAAGCGACCCCCTCCCAGGGCCATCATCGCTAAAATTCTTAACTATCAAGACAGGGATTGTATTGTCATAAGGTTTCTGCACATACACAGAGCTATGCACAGGAAAATGGGACCCCGGAATACAGTGGTTTGCCACCATATACCGTAGCACCCAAAAACCCCAACCCAACTAGCTTAGCATCCCATTAGCACCCAAGTACTAATGTTTGGACAACCCAGAACACGGTATCTTTATCTCAGGACTCGCAGAAGCAAGAACACTCTTTCATCACTCACTCGTACTTGTCCACAAGATGCGTAGGAAGAGACACTGGATAGGTTAAAATATTTATTCCAACTTACGTGCTCTAATGTACAGTACACGTGTCAGTACTAATAGCATAATGCATATGACTAATATAAGCAGCATGGTTACAATTCCATAGAATACAAACGGGGAAAGCATCTCAGAGCTCAGTGGATAAACGTATAAATAACATTACCACCCTCCCCTTGCAGTAAGATAGTTTATTATAATAATAGAAGACCTCTGGGCTTTGACTAGCGAACCCCCATACCTCAGTCTCTAGATGCAGAATTACATCAGCAGGACATCATAGCTCTTCTCACTGAAAGGGATTTCTCCAAGTGTGTTAAGCGCTAGTAAACCACAGTATTAAAAGCATACCAAGTTCTTCATGGCAATTGTACATAATGTTATGTCTGGGTGCGCGAGACTGGCCATATCAGGAAGAACCAAAATACATTGTTATGCGACCTTGTACATGTTTGTGCAGACTGAGCCCAAAAAGGTGAACAACAGAAGATGCAGACAGTGCAAAAGAACTTGGCACGAGCAAAGGGCGAGGCAGGCCCGGCTCAGTGTAACGTGCGCAAAGAAAAGCAGCATGGCAGCCAGGCCTAGGCCAACATAACAAGGCAGGTAACAATCCACAAGACACCCTCCCCTGGACAGTCCGGCGGCCAGGACAGAGGCCCATCAGAGGAGAGAAATAGCCGTCGGAGCACAGGGAGCGCCCAAACGGCGAAGGGCAGGTCAATCCATGAAAGTGAAAGTACAGAAAAAAGCCATACCCTCCAAGAGTTCATCATTGGAATCGTCAAAAAACATAGATGCCATCCAATCCATGAGTTCAAAAGAGCAGGAATGCTCCTCAGCAAAGGGAGCATCCAGAAGCAATGCGGGACAGCTTGCGTGATAATTGAAACAGCTTCGTTGTAGGAGATCCTGGGCAGCCGCCCAGATATCCCATTGCGCCAAAATCCCCAGTGCAGCCGCACGCGCCATACAGCCAGCGACGGAACAGTCCTGCTCATGGGCCTCTAAGGGACCCATCAACTGAACAAAATCCGGAACAGACAATGACGAATTGGAGAGGCAATAATCCAGAGTCCAGGTGAAAGGACAGCGGACACAAGTCATCACAGGTTGCACGCAAGTGAAATACGCAAAGCGAAATGAAAGAGTATATGACACACTCAGTGTTGCCAATGGCAAGACACCAAAACCGGCCAAAAGGCGCTCACGGAGCAGCTGGAGGCGTTCTGGATCGAGCAGGTCCCATCGGGGAGCAGCCATTGCGCAGAAAGCAAATTAAGAGCAAGACACCAGCCGCTAAAGCGAGGATCAATGGGAAACCGCCAAAGACACTGGAAAAAATAGAATGTATGAAAGCCGGGATGACACCAAAAATAGTTTGGAAGGAGGACACCAAGCCCGACCCCACGACCTTAAAAAAGTGCACTAGGCCTTCAGTGTTAGATGCGTTAAATATACGATGTATTAACTCCCCAAAATGTTGGGGGAGATTAGTGTTTAAAAGGGCCTGTATTTCACTGTGGGTACTCGCCACCTGGAGAATGAATGTCTCCCGGGCGGACGTGAGCATAACTTCCTCGTTTAATAATAGTGCCTTTATTCTGCTCAGTCTATTGAAATCTGCTTCCAGGGTAGGGATGGAAGGCCAAATAGAGATATCAACCTTGCCGTGAGGGGGAGGAAACAGCACATTTTTGCAGCAGACAACCCTGTGCGAAACTGTTACAATGTAAGGAATGCCCGCCTGCAGGCCACAACAGTTTTCGTTATTTAAAAGTAAATAACTACCATTGGAAAGGAGAGTGAAAGTAGGTGAAATAACAGGAGCAGGAATACCTTTCAGCACACAAGCAAGATTAGGAGAGGAAACGCTGCATGAGCCATGCAATTTAATGTGTTTACAAATAAGCGAATGACCTATAGTCGAGTCGCAGTACTCCCCGTGAGAAAGACTTCCTTGCCGTCCCGAAGGCATTTATACATGAAAGGCAAGGACCAGAGTTCATGCAGGAAAGCACTGCCCAATGGCCGGTAACGGCCCACAGGATAATGTTTCATGCACGAGTCAAATTCAAACAAGGAAAATGGTAAAGCTATAACCCCATGGACTAGCCATACAGCAGAATCGAGTTCTGCAACAGAGAACGGCAATGGATCCACCTTTTCGATATGTAATAGATTGTAAGTTGCATCCTTCATGGACATAAATTGCTGTTTATCAGTTAAGTTAAAAGGTAGAAATAAGGCAGAGGTGTTCAAGAAATGCCAAGGCACTTTACCTAACTTAAGTGTTTGTAAAGTCCATGCAAACTGCATAACTGAGCGCAATTGATTCTGACCATGATATAACACAGAAACATCATCTTGTACAATATCAACAACAGAGGACACAATATTCTCTAAAGTGTAAATGCGAGAAGACAGGGTATTAATACTATTGTCAACAACAGCAAGCACCTTTTCCATATTTGCTTGATCTATTTCCGAAGACGGGAAGCAGCTTCCATTTGTGATAGCTTCCAGAGTTCATTATACGTTTCATAAATGAATCTCTTAGGTCGGGGACCACGAGGTCCCAAAACAAAGTCGGACAGATCAATATTGCCTGAAAGGAGGGACAAATGTTGTTTAACAGAATCAAGGGACGAATGTTGCAGCCATTGTTTGCATAATTTACCAACAGAGTATGTAGTGACAGTACGGGCATCAGTAAACCTCGGATCAGGCCTATTCTGTGTGTAGCTAGCACCAGTATCATGAAAACGCATTTGACATGCATTAGATGATATAGGCCATACTAACCAGGGTGACTGAACCAGCTCAGAAACATTAAACGAGTTATTTTGTAACATTGCCTGCAGGGACACGAGGGACAGATTGAATCGTGAGCTTTCATTTGGAAAACTCGACAGGGATGGTATTGATGGCGTATTCAATTGTTTAGTGGTTGCTAAGCCCCAACATGTAGTCTGATAGATGGAAGTATTTAGGAACATAATTTGGGTAGGGATGAGGCAAGCACGATGCAACGCCTCGGTTCCCTGTACCTGCCATGGCTTGGAGCCCCAAATGGATTTCAAATCTATTGTATCCTCCCAGTACTCATAACCACCCACTGCTAGGGCACTTAAAAAGGAACCCGAATAAAGCAATTTGGTGTGTGTCAACATAATTTTCTGAGTTGATGTGTCATTTAGTCTAAAATAATAGGATGCAGGGTTCGACCGATTAAAATCAGTAAAATAATTAAACTTATTCCGAAGAGTTTGAGAGCTACCTGGCAAGGGGTTTGGACAATGTTCCCATTGGGTGAAGTTAACAGAACTTCGCAGGGCACTGGGCTTATGGAGAAAATGATTACCCCAATGTTGGTAACAATACAAATCGGCATAATTAGCAGAATTCATATATAGATCTTCAGCATTAAAAGATGCATAATATTTTAAATCGGCAAACAATGCTTCAACGGCATGCACATCCCAATCATCAGAATGAATATTATTTTGTACTACATCACCCATTGAAACACGAAGGACATTAGGTACATTAATAATTTCCGTCGGACCATGGATTTGATAGTTCACTGCATCCCATACGATGCCATCAGCAACGGGGAAAGCTGAAATGTTCACAAATGTGTGGTCACGCTTCATGATGTGAGACGAGGAATGAGGAGCCAAAGTTCCAGAAACATAGTCTACAGCAGAGCGTTCAGGTAAATAGTGACCATTGATTAGTAGAAAAAACACTGTGACAAAGCCAATGGACATGAACAGAAAAAACAAGAAAAGTACCAACCAGATGTATGTCCAGGGGGGAATCAAAAAATTGTCTCTAAACCAGGATACAAAAATACTGAACTTGGATGGAACTTTTGAAGATGTGGAATCCGAATCAAAGGAATAACGAGTCGGGCTTAGTGGCGTTGTTGGTTGATGTGCCACCGATTCTGATGCAGGATAAGTATACTCGTCCTCGTTGATATTGGTGGAGAGTTGGGGATCAATCATAGTTTCAGGCAAATCAACCATCTCAATTACAGCATCAGCGATAGTTCGTGCAGATGGACTATGAACATATGTCCGATAAATGGCAGGACAAGAGACCGCTGGTGTGACACTATTCAGGATCGGCCAGGCGCTGTAGCTTGACATTTTCAACTGAGATGTATCTGTTCTCTTTGCGACCAGGAAGCGGTGGTAAAATGACTGTACGTGTTCCCTTCAGGCCAAGAACTGGAACCGGTGCACGAAAAGAGGGGCCAAATTCCTTTTGTTTTCAACCTTCTCTCGAACCAGTTCTCCAATTTTCGGAAGCCAGCCGGCTACCGTAATCTGCAACGCAGGATCTGAGGCTGAAGGTAAATGTGTAGTTGCAAGCTTGTCTCGGGCTTCTTGTAAGTCCTGTAACATAGCAGAATGGTTATCTACATCAAACTTGGCGGATTGCGCCGCGATGTCTGGACCCTCAAGGTCAGGCACAAACATTCTTATGCCGAAGAGCATTTCGTATGGGGTCCGCCCACCCAGAGGTCTTCTAGGGAGATTATTAAGTGCACGCTGAACGGTATACAAATGGGCCAGCCAGTTCCTGCCAGTACCTATAACCCTAGCTGTTAAGGATTGCTTTAAGTCACGGTTCATTCGTTCAACGATAGAGTTGCCCTCAGGCCTATACGGAGACGAAAATTTCACCCGCACCCCAAGCGAAGCCATTGCATCCTTGTAAGCCCTAGAGGCAAACGCTGGACCTTGGTCCGAATGGAAGAGTGCCGCATGCGAAAATTCCCACAAAGACACGCAAATCCCTGATTACATTTCGGGCATCAGCACTCCGTTGTGGCCAGACCCAGAGAAACCGTGTGCACGAGTCCACTGCCACTAAGATGTATTTATAAGCAGTGTCTGATGAGAATGGACCGCAGTGATCCAAGTAAACACACCCAAAGGGTCTGTTAGCAATGCAGAGCGGTGTTTGTGGTGGACGTGTTACCGTGGAAGGCTTAATCTGTTGACAAACGTCGCAAGAAAGCACGAAAGCACGGGTGTCTTTATATAACCCACGCCACCAATAACGCTGCTGCAAGATGGAAACCGTAGCTGACACACCTGCATGTGCAGAAGCCATGCCTTCGTGTGCAGCTGATATCAAGGCACTCCTGCGGTCCGCGTTGGGGATCAGCCGATCTCCAACGTCAGGTATAGTTACATAAGGAACCTGATCGGGACTTAATGTGTAAGAATACTTGGAAGGGAAACCTGTAGGGTAATTATTACCTTCCTTGGTTGCAGCAATAGCTGCTAATATAACAGGGTCTATTTTAGACATGGACCTGGTAACCGCTGCTACTGAACACGTGACTACTGCTGAACGGGCAGCTTCATCTGCCAGATCGTTACCAATAGCGTGTGCGCCCACCCGCTGATGGCCTAAGGTGTGTACCACCTGTGTGAGGGGCAGACGTTGTTGCAATTCTGCCACTCGAACCCAAAGCATTTTATGCTTAATTGTGCTCCCTTTTGCGTCCTTGTACATGTTTGTGCAGACTGAGCCCAAAAAGGTGAACAACAGAAGATGCAGACAGTGCAAAAGAACTTGGCACGAGCAAAGGGCGAGGCAGGCCCGGCTCAGTGTAACGTGCGCAAAGAAAAGCAGCATGGCAGCCAGGCCTAGGCCAACATAACAAGGCAGGTAACAATCCACAAGACAGACGGTATATGGTGGCAAACCACTGTATTCCGGGGCCCCACGTTGGGCGCCATGTCATAAGGTTTCTGCACATACACAGAGCTATGCACAGGAAAATGGGACCCCGGAATACAGTGGTTTGCCACCATATACCGTAGCACCCAAAAACCCCAACCCAACTAGCTTAGCATCCCATTAGCACCCAAGTACTAATGTTTGGACAACCCAGAACACGGTATCTTTATCTCAGGACTCGCAGAAGCAAGAACACTCTTTCATCACTCACTCGTACTTGTCCACAAGATGCGTAGGAAGAGACACTGGATAGGTTAAAATATTTATTCCAACTTACGTGCTCTAATGTACAGTACACGTGTCAGTACTAATAGCATAATGCATATGACTAATATAAGCAGCATGGTTACAATTCCATAGAATACAAACGGGGAAAGCATCTCAGAGCTCAGTGGATAAACGTATAAATAACATTACCACCCTCCCCTTGCAGTAAGATAGTTTATTATAATAATAGAAGACCTCTGGGCTTTGACTAGCGAACCCCCATACCTCAGTCTCTAGATGCAGAATTACATCAGCAGGACATCATAGCTCTTCTCACTGAAAGGGATTTCTCCAAGTGTGTTAAGCGCTAGTAAACCACAGTATTAAAAGCATACCAAGTTCTTCATGGCAATTGTACATAATGTTATGTCTGGGTGCGCGAGACCAGCCATATCAGGAAGAACCAAAATACATTGTTATGCGACCTTGTACATGTTTGTGCAGACTGAGCCCAAAAAGGTGAACAACAGAAGATGCAGACAGTGCAAAAGAACTTGGCACGAGCAAAGGGCGAGGCAGGCCCGGCTCAGTGTAACGTGCGCAAAGAAAAGCAGCATGGCAGCCAGGCCTAGGCCAACATAACAAGGCAGGTAACAATCCACAAGACAGTATCCTATGAGCAGCTAGGGAACAGGAGATTCCCCACTTCGACAACAGCAAGATTGCATTATATCCGGACTACACCAAGCAAGTACAGGAACTGCACAAATCCTATATAGATGTAAAACAGAAGCTACGGTCACTTCAGTTGCTGTACATGCTTGTATACCCGGCACGGCTGAAAGTCATTTTTAAGGATAAGTCCATTTCTTCGACCGACCGGAACATGTTTGGGAGTGTTTGGACCTCAGGGATGTTTCTGTGGTGCCCGGATGAGTGGCAGTCATCGAGAATCCTGGGGACGTCGATCACATATGGGGTGTTCCCTCTCTGGCCAGCCTGGAGATGACCTGAACTTAACTCCTTTGGGGGAGTAACGTGTACTAATCGAGGAGGATGGCGCAATGCATCTGTTTACTATGGTGAGCCAGGCTGCGAAGGGGGAAACTGCCGCTCGGATGTCCTTAGATGGCAAGGGCAATGACTCTCAGAACATTGAACCTGATGTGATACCTGATACTATTGCTCTGTCTGTAGTGGGACAGAGGGTGTTGCACAAGGGGTCCTGGTTAAATTCCAGCACAGAGATTTGCTTGCTCAGTGGACTTTTGGGAGAGCCAGCTAGGACACAGGTGTTGGTAAGAATGGGTTTACAGGGTGCGTGACCCAGAGTTGTGAGTCAGAACTGGGAGGGTTAAGGTGGTAATACTCGGAGAGGAGATATTCGAACGGAATGCTTGTATCATGAATTGAATAACGGTTCCCCTGGATTTTGTGAAGTGGAAATGTTGCATTGTGTGAGTATGCAGCTGGCTGGTTGGGCAGGGTGTTTGGGGGGCGGTTGCTGTTTTGTCTTGGTTGGACTTTTGGGGGGGGGGAAGTGAAGTGGAGTGCTTGTCCTGGCACATGCTGTAGGTGGGCTTTGATGGTTGCTACGCTGAACCATTTTTGCCCGGGAGTGGGTGGAGGGGGGACCTTGGATTTATTTTCTTTGTTTAGAAATGTAGTTTATCAAGATTTGCAGCAATTGTGGGAGGAGAGGGTGGTGCAGCGAGACAGGACAAGTGGGACCGCCTTCATGCCTTATGATGAGTTCAGGGTTCTCTCCTAGAATGTGCTGGGACTGGGCACATATGTGAAGAGGTAGAGTGTACTCCTTAAAGCGGAACAAAATAAATATTGCATGCTTGCAAGAGACTCATTTGGATGACCCTGGGGTTGTCCGATTGGCTAAGAAATGGAGTGGGCGGGTGTTTCATTCCTCCTACTCGACATATGCAAGAGGGACATTGGTATGGGTGGCTCAGGGTGTCCCATGCGCACATACATACTCAGAGGCTGATGTCGGTGGAAGGTATGTGCTGTTGCAGGGTACCCTAGATGGTAGGGAATTGTCCATACTAAATTCATATGCCCCAAACACTGAAAATACAGGCTTTTTAATACCATGCAGGATCTCCTAATACAGGCCCACCACTTACCAACACTATGGGTGGGGGATTTTAATTATGTGATGGATTCTACCCAGGACAGGAACACCTCGAAAGTAGGAACTAAGCCTCATATGATGAGGACCCTGAGGACTGTGATGCAGAACTTGGGTTTGCAGGATGTCTGGAGATCGGCGTACCCAACACACAGGGTTTTCACATGTTCCTCCTTGGCCGACAACACTCGATAGTCGCTTGGATAGAGTGTTAGTGGGCAAATGATGATGGTAGGGATCTCAGTCACACATTTGGTGCGTTATTTGTCAGATCATGCATCAGTCTCCTGTCGGATACACTGGGGAGGACGCATCGGGAGATAGTTCATGGAGGTTCCCGGCAAACATATTGGAAGATCAACTCGGGTGAGAGGTACTGTCTTGAGATCTGACTGATTATATGGACATTAATTGGGGCACTACGGCCCCTAGTGTCGATCTAGTTCCTAGGAATCCCCCAGGACTAGCGCGTTTTGGATGACCTAAACTGAGGGCTTGGAGTCCCTACCGCTTCCGGACACCCCCACATGATATGTCAGCCGTTAAACCAGCTAGCTCTACAGTGCCACTACCACCCCCCTGCATCTCACAGTGGTGTAGGTAGTTTCTGGCAACAACTGAACATGACAACGCTGATTCCTCAGGGAATGTGGAAAACAGTACAGTACATTTCGCTCAGACACTCGTGCTTGCTTACTCTCAGAAAATACACAGGATGGCGATTAGGACGTTTCAATAAGTATTTATTGGTCCAGCGACAGCCTTGTGTAAAACATATGTGCTGCGACAATCAGGAGACCGAAGCATACAAAAGAGATTGCTAGTACCAATATAGTAAATAGTAGATACATTTCTACCATAGTGCTAATAAGATGAACATAAGCAGTTCCGATAAAAACAGTAGCACTTGCATAATCCTAAAATGCGCGCCCTAAGTAATTTGCCTAAATGTACCTAGCCTAGATCTGTATGTGTAGCATGTATATGCGTGTAGCTATGTGTATCTGTAGCCGAGAAACCCCTAGGGATGAACCAGCCCCCTCACCTGATGGTTTAGAACGAAGGACCCTGTCTCTGCGTCGAAGATGACACCCCGCAAGGGATGCCAGAATGTTGCGTGTCGAAGATTCAGCATGCAGGACCTAGTGTCAGCTTGAAAGGAATTCTCCTCTAATTTGTAGGGGGATTGAGGGTCTTTTATACTAAAGTGGTCACTCCAGGGTTTTTCTAGAATCAATATGTTTTTAAACAATCATGGATGCTTTGAAAACAATCATAAATGTTTTGAAAACAATCACCAATGCTTTTCTAAACAAATGCGATCATGCACAGCTGGCTGTTGGCCAAGGATGAAAAAAGTAGTGACCCTTATACAGAATAATTCTGCCGTGCCTGGGGACATGTTTATGTACGTCAGGTACAGGGATTATGACAGAATACTAAGAGCCTGGTGTTGAAGAGACAGGAGCAAGCTACTAGGTAAAAGGGCACCTGTTTAGAATTGTTATTGTCGTGTGGATGGGACAAATGTATGTAATAGTGGTATACATGACAGGACTAGCCTAAAGGACATGACACTAGAGCTATAGAGTGGAAGGCTCTGAAAGCAGTGTTACGGCGTGTTGTAAAGAACTTACTTGGGTGAGCCAACAACTCAGAGCAGAACAGTCTGAAGCTAGTCTGGCACGACTGCAGATGGACCCATTGGCGGGTGCTGACATTTCCATTCGGGAACTAACACTTAGGCAGTGGGTGGCTGAAATTTGTGACCACCAGGATAAATATACCTTATGTCAGTGTAGACAGCGCCTGCAAAGGGAAGATGACAAGACTGGGAGGTTGCTGGCCTGGATAACACGCAGAGAACAAACTGCGCCGCTTGTGACAGACTTGAGGACACCGGAGGGTCAGGAGGTTACATCTAGAGCGGACATCTTACACACTTTTGGGATGCATCTGCAACAATTATATACCGCGGTCCCAGGTGTAGATCAACAGCGTTACACTCCCCATCTGAATGAGCTGGGTCTTCCCTGTTTGAGGGTGGAAGTGGTCCCATGCGCACATACATACTCAGAGGCTGATGTCGGTGGAAGGTATGTGCTGTTGCAGGGTACCCTAGATGGTAGGGAATTGTCCATACTAAATTCATATGCCCCAAACACTGAAAATACAGGCTTTTTAATACCATGCAGGATCTCCTAATACAGGCCCACCACTTACCAACACTATGGGTGGGGGATTTTAATTATGTGATGGATTCTACCCAGGACAGGAACACCTCGAAAGTAGGAACTAAGCCTCATATGATGAGGACCCTGAGGACTGTGATGCAGAACTTGGGTTTGCAGGATGTCTGGAGATCGGCGTACCCAACACACAGGGTTTTCACATGTTCCTCCTTGGCTGACAACACTCGATAGTCGCTTGGATAGAGTGTTAGTGGGCAAATGATGATGGTAGGGATCTCAGTCACACATTTGGTGCGTTATTTGTCAGATCATGCATCAGTCTCCTGTCGGATACACTGGGGGAGGACGCATCGGGGAGATAGTTCATGGAGGTTCCCGGCAAACATATTGGAAGATCAACTCGGGTGAGAGGTACTGTCTTGAGATCTGACTGATTATATGGACATTAATTGGGGCACTACGGCCCCTAGTGTCGTCTAGTTCCTAGGAATCCCCCAGGACTAGCGCGTTTTGGATGACCTAAACTGAGGGCTTGGAGTCCCTACCGCTTCCGGACACCCCCACATGATATGTCGGCCGTTAAACCAGCTAGCTCTACAGTGCCACTACCACCCCCCTGCATCTCACAGTGGTGTAGGTAGTTTCTGGCAACAACTGAACATGACAACGCTGATTCCTCAGGGAATGTGGAAAACAGTACAGTACATTTCGCTCAGACACTCGTGCTTGCTTACTCTCAGAAAATACACAGGATGGCGATTAGGACGTTTCAATAAGTATTTATTGGTCCAGCGACAGCCTTGTGTAAAACATATGTGCTGCGACAATCAGGAGACCGAAGCATACAAAAGAGATTGCTAGTACCAATATAGTAAATAGTAGATACATTTCTACCATAGTGCTAATAAGATGAACATAAGCAGTTCCGATAAAAACAGTAGCACTTGCATAATCCTAAAATGCGCGCCCTAAGTAATTTGCCTAAATGTACCTAGCCTAGATCTGTATGTGTAGCATGTATATGCGTGTAGCTATGTGTATCTGTAGCCGAGAAACCCCTAGGGATGAACCAGCCCCCTCACCTGATGGTTTAGAACGAAGGACCCTGTCTCTGCGTCGAAGATGACACCCGCAAGGGATGCCAGACTGTTGCGTGTCGAAGATTCAGCATGCAGGACCTAGTGTCAGCTTGAAAGGAATTCTCCTCTAATTTGTAGGGGGGATTGAGGGTCTTTTATACTAAAGTGGTCACTCCAGGGTTTTTTCTAGAATCAATATGTTTTTAAAACAATCATGGATGCTTTGAAAACAATCATAAATGTTTTGAAAACAATCACCAATGCTTTTCTAAACAAATGCGATCATGCACAGCTGGCTGTTGGCCAAGGATGAAAAAAGTAGTGACCCTTATACAGAATAATTCTGCCGTGCCTGGGGACATGTTTATGTACGTCAGGTACAGGGATTATGACAGAATACTAAGAGCCTGGTGTTGAAGAGACAGGAGCAAGCTACTAGGTAAAAGGGCACCTGTTTAGAATTGTTATTGTCGTGTGGATGGGACAAATGTATGTAATAGTGGTATACATGACAGGACTAGCCTAAAGGACATGACACTAGAGCTATAGAGTGGAAGGCTCTGAAAGCAGTGTTACGGCGTGTTGTAAAGAACTTACTTGGGTGAGCCAACAACTCAGAGCAGAACAGTCTGAAGCTAGTCTGGCACGACTGCAGATGGACCCATTGGCGGGTGCTGACATTTCCATTCGGGAACTAACACTTAGGCAGTGGGTGGCTGAAATTTGTGACCACCAGGATAAATATACCTTATGTCAGTGTAGACAGCGCCTGCAAAGGGAAGATGACAAGACTGGGAGGTTGCTGGCCTGGATAACACGCAGAGAACAAACTGCGCCGCTTGTGACAGACTTGAGGACACCGGAGGGTCAGGAGGTTACATCTAGAGCGGACATCTTACACACTTTTGGGATGCATCTGCAACAATTATATACCGCGGTCCCAGGTGTCGATCAACAGCGTTACACTCCCCATCTGAATGAGCTGGGTCTTCCCTGTTTGAGGGTGGAAGTGGTGGATGCTCTTGAAGCTCCATTGGAACTGGAAGAGATTAGGGCCGCAGTTCATGCTCTTCATCGTCTGAAGGCCCCTGGAAGTGATGGATTCCCCCCAGAAATGTATCAGGCCTTCCCGGAAACGTTAGCTAATCGGCTTTTAGGGATTTATCTGGAAGACTGGGATGCCAGTATCCTGCCTCCCACAATGAGGTAAGGGGAGGTTTGCCTAATGCTTAAACCAGGGGGAGACAACTCCGACCTGGCCGCCTAAAGGCCCCTCACAATGGCAACATAAAGATCCTCTGTAAGGTGCTTGCTACACGGTTGGTGCCCTTTCTGTTGAGTTTGGTACATAAAGGCCAGTGTGGATTTATTCCTGGTCGCAGTTCCGGGATAAACCTGAGGAGGCTGGCGCATGTCCTTCACGAGGTCCGACACAGGGATGAGGGATTTGCGCTTATTGTTATAGATCTAGAAAAGGCCTTTGACATGGTGGCCTGGATGTGCTCCGGTTCATGGGTTTTGGGTCGAGCTTTCGTAAGTGGGTGTACCAGTTCTACACTGAGTCACGTGTCAAAGTTAGGGTGGGCAAAAACCGTTTGGAGGCTCGGGCGACTGGTCGGGGGACGCAACAAGGTTGCCCGCTGTCCCCTCTCCTATTTGCACTTGTGATGGAACCGTTGGCAGTCTGGGTACAATGAGAGCAGCAGGAATGGGGTATTGTGTCAGGGGATGTACGACATGTCATTTCATTATGTTATTATGATGTGCAGTTTTATCCTTCATCCTCACGGGTGTCGGTCCCAGTGTTACTGGGCTTGTTGGAGGAATTTGACTCATGTTCCGGTCTCTGGCTTAATCGCACAAAATCACTGTTTTCCCTCTCGCTTCTTTAGCCCAGAACTCAGTGGAAGAATTGCCCAATTCGACATACGCTGGGAGGCATCCCACTTCAGATATTTAGGGATTAACTTAGCGAACTCATGGGAACTTCAGCTTTGACATAATATGGGCAGGGTCCTGAAAGGCCTACGGGCTTTGGTAACATTCTGGAATACTTTGCCCCTCTCGTTATTGGGCAGGATGGCCATCGCTAAGATGGTGCTGTTGCCTACATGTTTGTACGTATTGCAGGATTTCGTTGGTCTGCTCCCGGCTTGTATATTCAGACGGTTGGACACCGTCCTTGTCTTCCTTTTGTGGGCTGGAAAGCATAGGAGAGTGGCATTGTCGACTTTGACTAGGCGGTATACACATGGGGGACTTGAAGTCCCAAGTCTTGATTTATATTATTTTGCCGCTCTACTGCAATATGTAGCTCAATGGTTGGACTCTTCAGATAATCACGAGAAAATGTTGTTGCGGGGCAGGGTACAGTTGGCACGTCTTCCTGAGCTCCTAATGAAGTGTGCAGGGGTCTCATCGGACACCCCTCACATTGTCAGGCATTTATTTATTTTGAAAGTTTTATAGAGCGCGAACAAGACCCAAGGGGGTATCAGAGCGCTGTACAGCGTTGTCGTCAGCAATTATACAGAACATAAAGACGGTAATACATTAGTATCAGTGGTGCAATATAGCGCTCCAAGTAAAACATCATACAAATAGAAAGAACCAAGATATGCGATGTGCATCAAGGAATATTAACAAAAAGGGAGCAAGCAAATCAACAGTTGATGCAGTTAAAGGAGCTATCTAGGACTAGAACAAAAAGAAGGGAAAAATATGTCAACATCAGTGAAAAATATTTCAAGATTTGGGTTTTTAACAGAACACACTAACATGATCAGCGCGATTAACGTTCTTTCATTAGTAGTCTTTTGACCAATTTTTTAAAGGAAGTAGTGGAAGGATTTGATCTGATCTCTGATGGCAAGGAGTTCCAAATTCTTGGAGCACGACTGGAGAACGCACGGTTGTACGATCTTTTCTTTTTGAATCTTGGAGGTTTCAAGAGAAAGGTGGACGTACTTCTGAGGTTCCGATTGGAGCCCGATAGTTCAAGTTTATTAGCTAGATAGTATGGGGTATGGTGGTGTATGGCTTTATGAGTCAGACAGGCTATCTTGAGTCGGATTCTTGCTTCAATAGATAACCAGTTTAGCTGCAAAAGGTCAGGTGAAATGTGATCAAATTTCCTAGAACCCGTTAGAATATGGCATACTGCCATATTGTGGCATGGTTTGGCATGGTTTGTACGGTCGGTGTTGAAGCGGGCTCTGTTCCATAGGGATCTCCTGGGTTGGATTTTGAAGCCTGTCAGATTATTAATGGATAATATGTCCTTTCGGGCATGGCGAGAGGGCGGTTCTGAACAGCTCGGGGATCTATACCTGAATGAGCACTTCATTTCCTTTGATGAGGCATGTGACACTTTTCAAATTGGTCCTGGACATTTCTTGCAGTATGCCAGATTGGTGGACATTGCTAAAAACGACTTGGCCCACTTAGCCTGCGACTCCCAAGTCTTCTCAAACCTTGGACATTGTGCTGACATGTGGAGGGGGCTGGCATTTGATTGCACTCATGTATAAAGCTATGCATGAAGACTCAGTGGGACCCATTCCAAAAGCGCGCTTAGCCTGGAACATAAATTTGGATACACCCCTCACTGACCGGGATTGGGACAGAGTTAATGATCTCACGCACACGGTGTCCTGCAATGCACATTGACTCATTACAATTTCCTGCATACAGCCTAGATAACACCGTGGGGACTTCAGCGCTGGGATCCTAACCGCTCAGCGGTATGCCCTAGGTGTGGTGGGGATGAGGCAGATTTTTTTGCACTTAGCCTGGGAGTGGGGGGTGGGTCCAAAGATGCTGGACATGGGTGGTTCTGGAGATCCATAGGACAGTATGCATCACCTTTGATTTCATTCTGGCTTTCTGCCTCGTGGGTAATATTGTGAGACCAAAGGGTAAAAAAATGTCCTATAGATTTCTGCAGTTGGCCTTGGTCTTGTCCAGGAGACGCATGACCATTACCTGTTTGGGTCAGAGAGCCCCTGATTTTGATAGTTGGCGCAGGGATGTTATGGAATGGGCGGTCGCTGAGGAAGCTTACATGAGACTTCGTAAGAGGGATGAAAAAGCAGAAGAGGATATCGCTGTGTAGGGTGATTTGTGTGCTGGGTTTTTAGATTCGGAAGTTGATACTGAGGTTGAGGGTATCGGAAGTGATGGTGACTGAAAGAGTGATTGGTTGGGTGGTGGATATAGATTTTATATGATCGAAGACTCAATGCTGATAGGGGATTGCATGGGTGGTGAACAGTTACCTTTTCAGGAGATTGGAGAGAAATAGAATGATTCTATTGATGTTTTGCTTTGTTAAACTGAAACACCTGAGATAAATTATGATGTCTTCATTTCTCTTCCTTTCCCAATGTGCTGTATTGTTGGTTGTTTTAAAAACGTAAATAAAAAATAACAAATATATATTCAAGGACTGGATCTAAATTTGAATCTTTTAAATTCTCCCAAAGTTTAGTGATTTTTATAAAGCACCCATGCACCTCGTGCAAATATTTTATTTTAGGTTATATTTATAGGACCGAATGTCTCTCGAATATTTCCAGTCCACCTGGTCAAATGTCTTCACAGCATCAAGCAAGTAAACACTGATGGAAACATTTTCAGACACTGCGGTGTCGGCCACCTGCACTAGGGTATGTCACAGTAGCTAAATGATATTTTGACAGAAAACCTTATTGATCTTGATATATTAGGCAGTCTACCACCTTTCCCAATCTGCCAATATGACTATTTAGTGGGACAGTTGAGCAGCGAGATGGGTTGGTCAGCTGATTAATAGTAGGGATCTTTCCCAGGTTTGAAAAATACTGTTGTCAAAGCAGATTATCATGACAGAACTGTTCCCGACAGAAAAAAACATTAAACATTCAAAGACCGCTATAAGATTTTTATATATTTCTGACATGATTCAGTCTTTGCCTGCTGTCTTTCTATTAGCTTGCTTGAGGAGAATTTCACTTTTCATTGATAACAAACATAACTTCTGGGCTAGCAGTGGGGCTGAGATGTTGTTTCCTTCCCCCGCCCTCCACCCCCTTTAGCCAAGTCCCAAGAGTGGACTTCGACCTTGCTGGCCCTGTCTGCACCTGGGTGGGGGGGGGGGAGGATGGGGGGTGGGTCTGAGCTGATGAGAGAACAGACTCACTTCACCTTATTGAGTATCAGCAGTGCGGACCAGGTGGCCACTATTTGAGTGATTTTTAGGGCCAGGGGGCAGGAGACCCTTGTGGCCTGACCGCAGTGGCAACACTATGCGAAAGGACAAGCACCAGGTAGCTCAGTTCTTGCAGGGACGCATCGATAAATTCACTAAGCTTGCGACCGACCCGGATGGGGGGGCCCTCCTCCGTCATCTACTGGCCCCTTCCAAGATCAGGGTACTCCATTTCGAGAGCTATTCATCACTCCAGATTATCGCTGGAGGGCAAAATAGGTGAACTCAAAGTGGACTTATCTCTACTTTGTTAAGATCTCCGCAATACAGTTGTGAGGGTCATGGAGGCTGAGGGGTGAATATCTGAGACCGATGACTCTCTAAGGGGCCTACATACCACTCTAGCTGGATTGCAAAAAACAGTGCATCAATTGGAAGACAGAGTGGAGGATGCAGAGGGGCAATCCTGCCGCAGTAACATCAGAAATGTGGGCATACCGGAGCGGTCAGAGCAAATTACATCTGTGCAATTTGTTTTGCACTGGCTGGGTCCCCAAAGACTACCTCTCAATGTGCTTTGCGATGGAACAGGCTCATAGATCATTGGCCCCCTGTCCCCCACCTAAGGATCCACCCCGTCCTATCATCTCCTAAATATTTAATTTTGCAGAGACGCTGTTCACAGAGCCTTCTGGAAACAAGATGCGCTACTGTGCAATTATACCCGAGTAACGATCTTTCCGGACTACATGCTAAAAGTCCAACAGCAAAGGCGCACATTTGGAGACCTCAAGAAAAAGCTGCAGGCAATGTAAATACAGTCCATGCTGCTTTTACCAGCTCATCTAAAAGTTATTTTTAACAAGACTTTCTTCTTCGACACTCTGAAGGCCTCCTTGGCCTGGTTGGAGGAGCGATTGTACTAAAGCTTGAAACATTTTGGTCCTCTGGTGCCGTAGGAGAGGTTGGTGTCAGTGGAGATTATAGATGCCGCTCCCATGACGGACTCGCCGGGCCAGGAGACATCATTCTTTGGCAAGCCCTCGAGATAGCTAGAAACACACACAATTGGCATCAGTGGCCTCAGACACTGTCCTTGAATGTGCTACAGCTCTCCGACCGCTGGATAGTGGCTGAGAGGCATCTCACATTCCTTTGGGTATTCAAAATTCACTAATGGTGGAGTGACTTTTGACGGGCGAGGCTTTCTTTACCCCCCCCCCATTTCATTGGTTTGTGAGTTTAGGGTTTTGTTTTGGGGACTTTTGGAATAAGTATGGTGCACTGGAACAGAGTTTGTTTTTGTCTGCCCAGTTGGCAGCTGTCCGTAGCTCATTCTACAACAGGTACGTACAGTTTTCAAAGTATTGGGTGGGGGGAGGGAGGAATGTATTTTTTTCTGTTTTGTTAGTTTCCATGATCAGACATGTTTACAAGAGGCCACACAAACCGGTGTTCCCACCCACCTCAGGTTCACAGCTCACGATTACCCTCCCATACATGGCTGGCCATATGCGGGCACAACCCCAAGGCCACACGTGCGTTCTGATGTGGAATGTCAGTGGTTTACTAGATCGGGTCAAGAGAGGAGCTGTACTGTGAGCAGCCAGATGCCTCTCGGCAGATATCCTCCTTCAAGAGAGTCATCTGGTGGGGACCAAACACCCCTTTTTTGGCCCGTATGGGCTTCTCACAATTATTTCACGACAGGTTCAGGGGGTAGGAGTACTGATTCATAACTGCCTGCCCTTGAAGGTTGCACCGGTATGGCACAATAATTGGACAGATATGCAGCTTTTGGATGGCCAACCTATATCCCATGTGTGTATGCGCCCCTCACCACTCACAATGGAGTTCCTCACTTTCAAAGGAGCTCTGATGGCGCATATCCCAGCAAGGGCTCTGAGTCTTAGGAGGACATCTAAATGAGGTGGCAGATTGGAAACTGGCAAGTCTAGTGAGAGTGGGGATCATGAATGCTCATCCCTGGCCAGGCTAATCAAGGCTTTGGGCCTGTCAGACATATGAAGGGCTCTGCACCCGCCGAAACACGTTTTACTCTGGAGCGCACAGGGTATTTTCTTGCCACAACTATTTCCTCTTGCCATGCTCTGAGACCCATTGAGTGGCAGGGTGTGCATTCGATTCGCGCCAAAGGATGGTCTAATCACACTCTGGTGGAGCTACTTATACGTCTGGGTCCAGGAGTAGTGAGTGCGGGATGGAGGATGGGCGCGTGGTGGCTACAAGACAAGGAGATCGCAACACATTGCTGATGTCATTACACTTTATTTTTGTGGCAAACACAGGGTTAGTGGCACCACTGGTGCTGCTCTGGAAGTTGCTCAAGGCCTTCCTCCGGGGGTGATATAATCAGTTACATAACTGCTAGATGCAGACAGCGACAACAGGAAGAGTCTCTCCTTGAGTCATGCATTCTAGAATTAGAAAAGGAAGTGGTGGCATCCCATTTGGCTGTTGCCCTTTGACTCACTGCACACGCAAACTGTCCTCCAACAAACACTTCTGACCGAGGCAAGAACAGTGTGGCTGGCTATGCAGAGCCTTATATACCGAATGGGAGATAAATTGAGTAAAACAAAAAAAAAAAAACTTGGCTGTGCACCAATGTTGCCTGTCGAGAATCCATCGCCTATGTCCTAGATACGGAGTCGAATAAAAGATGTGGTGACATTTAGGTCAGTGCTCTGCATTCTACTACGTGGATTTGTACTCCTCAATGGGTGCCCCAGACATTTGTGGGTGAATTTGCCGGCCCTCTGACACCAGGGGATAGACAGCTCCTCGAAGGGGAGGTGATGGGGGAACAGCTTGCAGAGGCTGTGGTGTAACTGCAGACTGGCAAGTCGCCAGGCCCTAATGGGCTCCTGATGCAATTTTTCAAAGCTTACATGACCCAACTCTTAGACCTGTCGTCCTAGGCCTTTGCTGAAGCCTAGAAAACAGGATAGCTCCTTCCTGATCTTAGACTGGTGGAGATTGTGGTTCTACCTACGCCTGGTTGACCATTTGAACATTGCTCTTCATACCACCCCATTTTGCTCTTAATATTGAGGTAAAACGTTGGGCCATTGTTCTGGCTAATAACCTACTGAGGGTCATGCACTCCTTGGTTCACCCAGATCAATCCGGCTTCATGCCCCACCGTGCTACCAGACACAACATGCGTTGTGTTTACAACACATTGTTCCTAGGTCAGAAATTGCCTGGGGCCCAAGCACTCCTGCTCGTGGAATTCCACAAGCCCTTTGACTGTGTTAACTGGGACTATTTATTTCTCTTCTTATCAAAATTGAACTTTGGTCCCAAGTTTCTTAGTTCTGTCCGGCTATTATAAATGGACCTGGCAGCTCAAGCGCGAGTGGGTAGCTCCATCTCTAATTCCTTTCCAATCCACAGGAGAACAAGACAGGGTGTCCCTTGCCACCCTTATTCGCTATTGCAATTAAATACTCGGCAGCGTGGATGAGGGTTTGAAATGGCCACCGGGCGTATCTGACAAAATATCATTATATGCAGATGATGTCCTCATATTCCTAGACGACCCCTAGGAGTCTGGACCACGGGCCCTTTAAATATTTGGGTGATTTTCATGGCTAACAGGGCCAAATCTTCGGTATACCCAATGAACTGCTCTGATTCGGTGCTAGAATGGGATATTGACTTACAGGTCCTCAAGGAATGGTAGTTTGACTCTTCTGGTGACTGTCCATTTGCATCCTAAAGGATGGCAGTGAAAGGAATCAATCAGTCAGGATTTATAAAGTGCAGCTAATCACCAACAGTTCCCAGAGGCTTATTCGAACAGCCTGGTCTTGAGGGCTATTCACAAAGCTGCTGTTGTTGAAGATTAGTACTTCTGTCTTGTCTATGTTCAGCTGCAGGCAGTAGTTCTTCAGTCAGTCGGCAACACTTGTCATGCATCTGTGGTAGTTGGTTCTGGTGGTGGTGGGATCGTCGGTGAGTGAGAGGATGAGTTGGGTGTCTTCTGCATAGGAAATTATGTTGAGGCTATGGGATCTGATGATGTTGGCTAGGGGGGTCATATATGCATTAAACCGTGTGAGGCTGAGGGAGGATCTCCTTGGGTTCGGAGGTGAAGGTGGGAGGTGGATCCTCAGGGTTTTTCCAGTGAGGAAGGAGGTGATCCATCTGAGCGCGTCCCCTTTGATGCAGATGTGGTAGAGTCTTTCGATCAGCATGTGGTGCGATAGTGTCGAAGGCTGCTGAGAGGTCGAGGAGGAACACAATAATAGGGGTATGCCCAAATGATTCTACTATACCTGGACAAAGAGAACTAAACTTAATAAAACAAATGGTATAAAGTAGGGACAGATAATGACACCACAAATCTATCCCAATGAAGACACAAATTAATCACTGGTCAGAAATATATCTATTACAAAATGAATTAATTATTATTGGGCAAGACAAGCTAAATAACTGGTACTTTCAGTACTCATACCTAAAGATACTTACACATATTGACACATACACATCTATACACAATGACACATGAATAATAATACATTTTGTATAAACACAAACAGTTATCTTAATTCTGTGTTTATGAACAGGCAATATCATATTAAACCATTGGATTTCAGTCTTCCGTTTATTTGGAAATTATGTGGCTGTATTCAAAAAGATCAATCTACGGTCCACAATTAGGATGTAGTCTTTCTTGGGTCAACATTCATTAAGGACTCGTATGTTCCCATATTTTCAATGTTAATGCGATCTTCATTCACAGGTGCTTTTAAATTTTCAGAAGACTCCTCCAATCAAGGTGTTGACGTGTTTCGGCCCTATCACCTCTGGGCCTCGTCAGGACAATGGAAAAGCTAAAAGTGCCCGTAAAGGTAATGTTCAAAAGGCTCTAGATTAAAAACTAGTGAACTTCATGTGAAAGTGCATTCCATAAAGTGAAAAAATATGGGAGTGACTCAAGACTATGACATGCAGAACCACCCGCTTAACAGTCTAGTATTTTTGTTAAAACAGAAAGAAAAAGGGTTGCTTATTAAAAATTCGAATGTGTGTTTAAAATGAGAGAACAGTTGGTCCCCAGTGGTTTGTCCTGCCCTTGTATAAAATTGCTAACACGTGACTAGAAAGGTCCATTCTGTTGATCACGGCTAGAGTGTAGAAATGGAATCTTAATAAATAGCATGCATGAGATGGAATGAAGAGTAAAGGCTGATGGACACCAAACCTGAAGCCCTCTACCGTGTGGTGTCATAAGTTTACTTACAAACATTGTGATGAAGGCACAGTGTGTCTCAAATGAGATTCCGGCCGTTGGAACTTAAGATTCAATCGGTCCAAACCGGGACCACTGCTGGGGTGGTAAGGACAAGGTCCATGCTAGTGTGTCCCTACTGAATAGTCTTGGCATAAAGGCTAGCACTTCGCCCAAACGGTGCAAGGCTACGATGCGCGTTGTAAAAAACAGTGACAGAGTGTTCAATGGGACCGGCTTCGCTGTTTGTCTGTAAAATGCTGGCTGCCAGCGTCTTGTCACAAATTAGGGCATGTGTGCGTAATCAATCATTCGGTGGCATGCCAATGTTGTGTCTAGAAACTTCCTTGCGAGTATGTTCAAAGAATCCGCACCGGGACACGAGAACGTTGCCACTTGGTCGGTGTTCACTCGGCACTCCGTTACATCATCAAGAACAGCTTGGGCTTGGCAGTACTCCTCTTTCTTATGGATGTCGTCTATGTTGGCTAAGTGTGTCCGCCATCTTAACATGGATCCCTTCAGCTCCGTCAGCCAAATATCTAAAAAACTATGTGAAATATGTAAAAGATACTCGACCTCTGCAGGGCGATAGAACAATGCCTATTAAACAAGTATGTTGTCCATGGGACACCTCCGCAGTGTTAAGGAAAAAATAACATCAAGACTAAAACTAACGGGGGGCGTGGCTTGACGCCCACGGAAAATGGCGGCTGATCCGTGAGCTCTGAATCGACGGCACAAGTGGAGGCTGTTTTTCGCGGGTCCCGCGACCCGTTCTCTTATTGAAGTGCGGTTTTCTCCTCATGAACCGCCCGACGACCATCTGGTGGTGCTAATTGCACACCAGCAATGTTCTATCTCAGGTATTTCGGTGCCGTTGCTGCCGCGGCCGCCATTTTAAGATGCGGCCGCGGCAGTCACCCGCCTCACGCTGCTGAAGTGGCGCTTTTGTTTTTGCCTCACATTTGGCAGCTTGCGATACCGTGGGCCTCTTCCAGCATGTCATAGCCCACTTTATCTTTAATTATGGCAGGAGCTTGCTGATGTTGGTCATATAAACGCTACAAATGTGAAACTCTTCTTTATTTTGAACGACCGTCACTCTCTCCTTCATGAGTGCGGTTGCAGCGATTATTTGTGCTGTAATGCTGATTTTGAATTAAAACGACCACCACTTTTTCCTTCACGAACGTGGTTGCTACAAATATCACTACTGCAGTGTTGAAGCTGAACGTCCTATTTGCCTCACTATTTTCTCCTCTGTATTAATTCTTCTGTGGCCCAGAGTTCTACTTTTAAAAGGACGCACATAACACTCTACATTTTTTCTAACGACCTCCTCAGGTAGTTTATGGGGAGATTACGGAGGCTTAATCCCTCAACCTCACCTCCTACACGCAGATTCAACAAAAACTCTACGGTTTTCTCAAACCTTGCTGCAATGGAGTCTGCCTCAGCTTCTCAATCAAAGGTTGGCACATCCTCACCTATGCAGTCATTGGCATCCATTCCAGTGAACTCTGCCAAGGCCAATCCCAAACGCCTCAAAAAGGACCCTCCATCCCCGGCAAAGTCACCTCCTCCTGTCTCGCTGGATCGGTTATTGGAGGAAATACGTGCCTTAAAGCCTTATATGGAGGAGACAAACTCTAAACTTCAGTTTCTGACTGAACGCTGGTCACAACTAGACGAGAGACTTATCGCAGTAGAGTAGAGTGTTTCCTCTTTCAACGCAACTGAGAGTAAAGTTCATGTTCTTCAATCACAAGTAACCTCCTTACAGAAGCACGTCGAGGATTTAGAAAATAGAAATCGAAGAAATAACCTGCGCATTTATGGCTTGCCGGAGAACACAGAAGGCGCAGACCCTCTCACTTTCTTTAAATCCTTTCTACCTAAAGTGTTGGATCTTCCTACGGATACTATTTTGAACATTCAACGTGCACATAGATTAGGGCGTCAGAATGCTGACACTTCTGGTTCTAATTGTCCAAGAGGTGTTATTCTATATTTTTTGGAGTAAACTGATCTGCTTAAAGTTCTATCAGCTTCTAAAAAGTCACCACACCTTTCATGGTTAGGACATACATAATTTTTTTCACAAGACTATGCCAAATGTACTGCTGACCGTCGTAGGGAGTTTCTTAATATGAGGCCGGATCTTCGTGCTCTAGGTGCTAGATATGGCCTTTTCCACACCTGTCTTTTTAAGGTCACATACAGAAATAAAACAACCTCCTACGAAGATCCTGTGAAATTGAAAAGTTTTCTCAATGCTTGTAGAGTTGAGACTATGGACACCTCTGGTGCCTCATCTTCTCACTTTGTTTGATTATAATGCTTTACTTTATGGATGTTGTTATCTCCATTTTTCACATTCTTCAATAATGTGTTCTCTTTTTTATCTCTAGCTATGTTCACTTCATGTTAACCTGATTATATTGTGACTCTTCTGTTCTTAATCCATAGTTTAACTATACCTCTTTTTCCCTGTAGGTTCCCCCGTTGTATGCCTATCCTGTTGTTTCGCATTGTGTAACACCCGGTCGCCCATGTGCCCCTCCCTTCGTGAGATCTGGATGCACCGTTCTTCCATGTGGTTTCCCCCCCACCCTCATATTTGGACTTTTTGTAGGTATGTGTTATCTCTTTTTTATTTTTCTATCTTTATTATCTTCTGTTACCCTTCCTCTCATTCTATCTCTTTCTTCTCTTCATTTGATACTTCTCACCTTCAATTGCTACTTCTTGAATTTTCTATTCACGACCTCTCCTTTCTTTTCTTCTTCCTTTTTATTTTTCTCATGTTACATTTATACTTACTTTATGATGTTGTGGTTTTATTCGCATCACGCTAATTTTTTGTCTGGTCATGTTCAAATGGTTTTTTCAATTATTTATTTATGTCACTAAATATTGTCACTTGGAACGTTCGAGGCTTGAACTCACCGATTAAAAGGCAACGTGTCATAACACATCTGTCTAAATTGAAAGCTGACATACCAATGATTCAAGAATCGCACCTCACAGAACCTGAATCCCTGAAATTGAAAAGAGACTGGGTTGGTAATGTTTTTTATTCCCCAGGTGATGGTAAGCGTAATGGTGTTGTTACCTTGTGTCACAAATCTCTTCATGTTAAACTTGTCTCCCAGGAAAATGATGATGCAGGACGCTGGTTATTTACAGACTTGTTAATTGGGAAGGTTCCACTCTCTTTACTTAATATCTATGCCCCAACTACAAATGACTCCCTCTTTTGGTCCCATCTTTTTTTTTTTTTGCATAAAATATTTTATTAAAGTTGAGAACACAATATCAGCATTTCAATACTGTAGCATCCGTCTGTCACAGTAAATACATAGCAACATCTCTCATGGATTGTGCACATTCTGTACTAGATGAAATTACAATTCTGGTCGTCGCTGCATTGCCATATCTACAGTTGGTGAGGTACATATTTACCCCCTATAAGCATTCCAACCCCCCCATTTTTTGTCCCATTTCTTGGGGCAGCCCCTCCGTTTGTAGACCTCCTTCTCTGCTATCATGCATCTATCCACCTCTGCCACCCAGCCAATTGTCAGGGGTCGTCTATTAGATCCCCAAAGCATTGCTATAGCCCGCTTTACCAGCAGGTACCCAGTGTAACCCACTGCTGCTCTAGCTCCGTCAGATCTGTGGCCTCCCATATATTTAGAATCCCCAACCCTGGAGTCAATTGGATCTGCTTTCCCAGTGTATCTTTCATTTTCTGGGTGGCACTATTCCACAGGGGACGTATTTCAGGACAGTCCCACACGATGTGATATAAGGTGCCTTCCCGGCCGCAGCCTCTGAGGCATAATGCGTCCGAACGAGTGCCTATCTTAGCCAATAGCACCCCGGAAAGGTAGGCTCTGTGAAGAATTTTGAGTTGTATGAGACGAAAGCGGTGGTTTATTGCCGTCTCCTTAGGGGACATTAGGGCTGACTGCCAGTCCTCGTCTTCTATCGGTCCTATGTCATTCTGCCAGCGATCACGAAGAGCCTGAAAAGAGTCAGGGAGATTGTTACAGAGTTTGCGGTAGGTACATGAGACGGCTTTAGCCAAGAGAGGCTCCGAGAGTAAACGGTCTTCTAAGGGGGAGGAGTCCGGCAAGGAGGTCAGATCTGGAATATTTGTGATGAGGGCGTGTCGAACCTGCAGATACCGAAAAACCTCCCCAGGTGCCAGGGCATATTTGGCTTGCAGCTCCTTAAAAGTAAGAAGCTTGCCCCTGCTGATCAGATCTCCTACGTTTGTTTTACCTATGGTGTCCCAGTTATTGAACCCAATGTGGTGGCAAAGCAGCCCCAACCGTTGGGAGGACCATAGGGGTGTGGCTTTCGTGAGCTTACCCGCCCATCCCAGACGTGCATTAGCCCTATGCCAAATGGCCACAGTTTGTGACATGGGTCCTAGATATCGGCCTTTTCGGGCCTTGGTGTAGAGGGCACCTAGATATCCCTCTCGCCCTGTCTGGTACTTTTCTAGCTGGAAAGATGGGTTCGCCGGAGGGTCATACACCCAGTGATTGATCGCCACCAGCTGTGAGGCCCAATAGTATAGGCGCAGATCCGGAAGGGCCATCCCCCCGTCATACCACCCCGCGTGAGTTTTTGGAGGGCGATGCGAGGAGCACCCCCGTCCCATAGCAGAGTACGGATTTCTCCTTCAATGGTTGTAAAATAACTATCAGTGATTGGGAACGGACAATTTTGCAGCACGTATAGAAATCTAGGTAGAGCCAGCATTTTAAATAGGGCTGCCCATCCCAGGAGGGACAGGGGCAGCGACGTCCAGTGTTTGACATCTTCTTGCAATCGTTTGAGTGGGCCCAAGAGATTCCGCTCGTAGAATGTCGTGGGGTCAGGCGTGATAAAAATACCTAAGTACCTAAAACCTTCTGTGGCCAGCTCAATGGTATAACCGCGAGGTAGCGTAGGTGGGGGGCCATGTAGAACATATAACACTGATTTGGACCAATTAATGGTGTAACCCGCATATTTACCGAAGTTAGTGATGACGTTCAACAGGCGGTGGATAGAGGACCGTGGGGATGCCAGATATACCAGTACGTCATTGGCATATAACGATATCTTGTCTTCCATGTCGTCGCTCCAGCGCAATCCACGGATCGACACATCTCGTCGTATCCATGTCGACAATGGTTCAAGAGTCAGCGCGAACAATAAGGGGGATAGGGGACATCCCTGCCTGGTCCCTCTCTGTAAAGCAAATGTTCGTGACGTGTGATTATTCACCCTAACTTGACCTAACAGTGCGGTATAAAGCAGTGTCACCCATTGTCGGAACCGCGGTCCAAAACCAAATCTAGCCAAAACCGCAAAGAGGTATGGCCACTCTATCGAGTCGAATGCCATGGCGGCATCCAATGACATTATTACTGCATCTTCTTGTATATGGGGCTGTCTACCCAGGACATTGTGGACCCGGCGGATGTTTAATGCGGTATTACGACCAGGTACAAATCCCGACTGGTCATCATGAATAAGTGAAGGGAGGACCGCGACCAGACGGGACGCAAGAAGTTTCGCCAATACTTTGGCTTCCGAACTTATTAAAGAGATAGGCCGATATGAGCCACAGTTAGTCGCTGGTTTCCCAGGTTTGTGTATGACTGCTATAGAGGCCAGCCGCTGATCCAGGGGAAGGATACCCTGCTGCAGACTCTCTTCATACATGTTTTTCAGGTGTGGGGCCACCTTTAAAGCCATTCCTTTAAGGAATTCAATTGGGATCCCGTTGGGTCCCATTGCCTACCCCGATTGGATGGCAAAAATAGCTTTACAAATCTCTTCCGCCGTTATATCAGCGTCAAGGGCTTCGCGGTCGCTGTCCGACAGTGTGGGCAGATCCATTTCCTCCAAGAGTTGACGTGAGTCATCCGAGGAAGTGGTGGTTTTGGAGGTATAGACTTCCTCCAGGTGGTCCGCAAAGACCTCCGGCACCGCCTGAGGATCCGTCACCCGTCTTCCATCCTCCAGCAGAATCTCGGGGACCCATCGGGCCGCCTGATCCCGCTGCTCTAACCATGCTAGCATTTTACCAGCTCTTTCTCCAAGCTTGTACACCTTGTGACGAGTATGGAGCAATCTCGTCTGTGATTTTTCGCGTGCTAGGGCTTTGTATTCTAGTTGTTTGTTCCGGAGACGTTGGGCGGTGGTCACGGTGGGGGAGGCATTATGGTCTGTCTCTAGTTGGAGTAGGTCACTTTCGAGTTGCGTTAGCTGTTCATTTTGATTTTGGATATATCCTAGCTTCAGTGACAGAGCATGGCCCTTAATCACTGCCTTGTAAGCTTCCCATATAGTTTTCGCCGAATCGACGGATCCGACGTTTTCAGTAAAATAATGATCAGTGTGTTTAGCAAGGTCGACTTTGATATCTGGAATCGTAAGAAGCCATGGATTAATAATTATAGGGCCTCGGGTATACCGCCGGCGAAACGTGAGTTCGACCCAGAGGGGAGAATGATCAGAGATGCCTCTCGAGAGCCCACGGGGGTGCTGGAAATGGCCTATATCTGCAAGGGAGGTAAGGAAATAGTCAATGCGGGACATGCTTCTGTGTGCATTGGAGCAGTGTGTATAGTGAACTGCAGTGGGGCACAGCGAGCGCCAGATGTCAGTGAGGCCCATTGCCTGGGCAAAGTCTGCCAGTTGAGTATTGCTGCGAGGAGATAATCTTTGGGGGTGCCTATCAAGTCTGTCGTCCATTGTCATATTGAAGTCTCCTCCTAATATTAAGGTACCAGGGGAAGGTCTAATAAAATCTTGCCCAGGTCTTGCAATGCGACCTTTCCGAGTGCTGGCGGTAGATAAACCGACACTATGTTTAGGGGTTTACCCTCCCAAAGCGCCTCTAATACGGCAAATCTACCCTGTGGGTCAGCCCACATGCGAGTGGGAGTAAGGGCCAAGTTTTTACTTACAAGGATACCTGTGCCCCTGGAGCCGGATGTAAACCCCGCATGTGTCAAGAGTTTATATCCCCACCTGTTAAGAGCCTTGCAATTATTACCCACCAAATGTGTTTCTTGCAGTAATATGAGGTCTGGCGATTGTCTCTTGAGGTATTGCAAGACTACTCCGCGTTTAATTTTATCGCCCAGACCATTTACATTCCACGTCAGTATGGACAGTTTTGTCTCCCTTATGTCAGCCATGACGGGTGATTTTCAAAGCTGAGGGGGAGTACAGGTCAATTATTGATAGCAGGCATGGCACCTCCAAGGTCCGAGAGTGACTCCAGATAAGAGTGAGGGTGGAACCCCACCACCCATGCCCTCCCAAGTACATATGTGATATCAGCAGCCTGGTAGATTGACTCGATGAAACTAGATCCATGAGAGTGTTCTGTGTGAAAAAAACAAACAATAAAACCCCCAACCTTCTTCCCTCCCTCTCCCCAACCCCCTCCCTGCTGCCCTGCCAGTGGAATTCGAACTTCCCACCCCCCAACTCGGCAGAGTGCCTGTCGCCCACCCCTCCGTGTGTGAGGTGCCTGGCTAACTTCCTCCACCCCTCGCCTTGTCAATGTAATGTAATCATGGTATACTTAAAGGCAATCAATTCTAGTCCAATCCGTACAAATACTTGCGTGCTGCAGGTGAGTCGCTGAGGCACGAGCGTGTGGCATCCCGTGCTGTCTGAAATAGAGTATGAGCCGCCACATAGGAAGCCATTTCGCATAGTTCGTGAGCTCCAGAGCCAGGGAGCATACATGGAATTTTAAAAGATGTTAGTCAGGGCTTCTAAGGCTCGACATAGCAAGTCATATTGTCCGGTCCGATTCCTCTCCCGAATGGCTCCCCCTGGAGGTCGGAGGGGCACGCTGACTGCCGGTGTGACTCTTATCGTTGCGGCCATCCAGCGGTCTTCCCACTCGACGCCAGCCTTCCAGCCACTCCCAGGCTTCCTCCGGGGACAAGAAAAACCATGCTTTACCCTCTGACTCAACCCGGAGTTTAGCCGGAAACAGCATAGAGTACTTTAGGCCCTTGTCACGTAAGGCTTTCTTAACCGCCGTAAAGCTGCGTCTTTGTGCTTGGACCTTAACGGTGAAATCCGGGAAAAAGGTAACAATGGCCTTGTCGACTTTCAGCTGGGGGCCGGTCCTTGCAGTCTGTAAAATAACGTCCCTATCACGGAAGTTAAAGAACCTGGCAATAATGGGTCTTGGAGAGGCTCCAGGCTTTGGACGCCCTCCGGGTACTCTATGGGCTCTCTCAATAGAAAAATAGCTGGAGAGACGTTTGGGCTGGAGTTTGTTAATTACCAGGTCTTCCACAAAGAGATCCATTGCAGGTCCCTCCGTTCGTTCAGGGACCCCCAAAATACGGATGTTATTCCGCCTCGCCCTCCCTTCATAGTCATCCAGGAGCTCCTCCATTCGTTTGTGCTGGTCTTGAAGCCGTGCTACTTGTTGTTGTAGAGTGGAGGTGTCGGACATAAGGGCTGTTGTGGTGGTTTCAACGTCTTTGACCCTAGAGTCCATTTTTTTCAGGTCGGCCCGCAGGAGTGTCACTTCTATATTCACAGAGTCAATACGGGTTTCCAGGGATGTCCGCACTCCCGCTATGGCCTCCATGAGATCCTGAAGGGTGAGGTATTTGCCGGAGGGGCGAGGTTGCGAGGTTTTCGGGCCGTCCCCGGGTGTCGTGTCGGTATCATCTCCTGGCTTGGTCCAGGCGAATTTCGCCAGCTTGCTGTGGGCCTGGGATTTAGGTCCCTTATTGGCGGCCATCATGGGCAGTGGGAGACGAGAGATTGCAGCAGATCGACAGGACACACCTGTAGTCACCGCCGCCTGCATGGAGGAAGAAGCTGCCCTCCGTCGGCCTGTCGGCTTTCCAGGCGGTGCTGGGAGCTAGGCGATGTGTCTGATCGACTCCAGGAGCGACTCAGTGTTGTGCGTCACCTTCAACCCGGGTAAGGTGTCTGTTCAAGGATATGTGCAGTGAGTCCTGGTCAGCAGCCGGAGCGACGCGCAGGGGGCCCCTCACACCATCCGGCGCCTCCGAGCCAATTATGTGAGGGCTAGTTTTAGTCCGTTGTAGGCCCTCACTGAGCCCTCGCTGGAAAGTATCCTAAAGGCGCCCCGTACAGCGCTCCAACTCTCCAGGCGGAGGATAGAGCGCGGGGAACCCCCACCCCCCCACCACGCCAGAGCGTCGGATTCCTCAGGTGGTCCCAGCCGGGTGAGTTCACTTTGTTGGTGATGCGGGAGATATGCGGCCTTCAAAACCCACTGCGCAGCCCACCTCCGTAAGCCTTCTACCGGGCTCTGTGCAGGTCGCTTGTTAGGGGGGGGCCCCCACCCGCCTCCCCAATCTTTGCCGAAGCCACCACAGTGCGGCCGACGTTGAGTCAGTGGCAGCTCTTTACGTAGTGGCGCCGCAGCTGGAGAGATCGCCGACAGGGCCGGAAGAGGCAGGGGATCGAATGTCCTGCCGGCACTCGCAGTAGGGTCACTGCATGTGGGTCGGGGGCTTAACTTCACTGCCGCTCGTTGTTTGTGCCCCAGTGTCTAAATGAGTGGCCGTTTTCTACGCACTCAGCCGCTGGGCCGCCAAGCCTCGATTTTCCCGCCCGACCTTGTCCCAGCCTCCTACGGAAGGCAAAGTTTTCTTTTGTATTCTTTTGCCCCTCGCAGCACTCATCCGCCCCCTCCTCACCTCCGCCCTCCGACGGCTCCCGAGGGGCGCCGGAGTCCCGGTCCAGGGTGATCTCGCCTCCGGGAGTGGCGCTGCTGATCTCCTCGGGCCCCGCCGGGAGTCCCCCAAGCCGCCATTTTAATGCGCGTGGAGCTCCGTCACATCTCGGCCTCTCCTCAGCCTCGGAGCCGGGTGCACTCCAGCCTTAGTGCAACGCTTCTGTGTGGGATCGGTTCAGTAGGAGATTCCCGTGTGTGAAAGGGAAATCTTCCTCGCTGGGGACGGAGAATTACCGGATAGTCGGCGAGGGCTGCGGAGCCGCCTTAGAGAGCGACCATTGCCGGCGGTCGCTAGCCACGCCCACTTTTGGTCCCATCTTGAACAAAAGTTGATGCAATACTCCCACGATAACTTTATCCTAGCTGGAGATTGTAATCATAGACCCCTTCCTGGATCGCAACTCTGTCACTTCCTTTATACCCTCTAAAGCGCATAAATCATTTCTACAATCCTTTCAACATAGACACCTGATGGACGCATGGCGATTATGTAATCCTATCCTGAGGGAATACACATACTTTTCCCCAGTTCATAAGACACAGTCAAGTATTGATCACATTTTCATTTCTCATAATATCACTCAGTCCATCCGCTCTGCAGAAATTGGTTCTATACTAATTTCTGATCATGCCCCTGTCTTTATATCATTAGACATACTTCCAACACCTTCTACCCCCAGACGTTGGAGATTTAACAACTCATTATTACTTGACCCTAAGTTTACTTCCTCTTTCACTGTTTTTTTTAGGAGTATTTCTGTTTTAATGAATCAGATACTCTCCCTTTTTACACAGTTTGGGATGCTTTCAAAGCTTCAGCTCGTGATTTTATTATTAAGTATGTCTCCAAAAAGCGTCACAATGCCCGCAAGACAGCAACTGATCTTTTCTCATTGATAAAGAGATTGGAACATTCCTACTATGCTACCAAATCAGAAGAATGTTTAGCTGAACTGATTGCTACTAAACTAAGATTCAATAAGGAATTCACTGACAATGCTTCTCTGTACCTACCTAAATCTAGTGCAAAATTCTATGGTGGACAGAATAAGTCTGGAAAATTGTTGGCAAATGATCTCAAAGTTAAAAAGCATAAATTCAACATTGAGTCGATACTTGATGACCACCTCTTACCCAAATGTAAAGACTCTGAGATTTTGCAGGAATTTTTTAATTTTTACGAATCATTATACACCCCTGACTCTACACCTACAGAGGATTCCATTTTAAATTATCTCTCTTCCATTGACAAAACTTTTGACACTTCCCTAAATTTTGATTCTCTGGAATTGGATATCTCTCCGAAAGAATTGCATACTGCTTTACATACGCTCAAAAAAGATAAAGCCCCAGGTCCCGACGGTTTTACTGTTGAATTTTTCCTACATTTTTCCCAGCTACTCCTCCCTAAATTACACAAATTACTGGTCTCCTTTTCACAAGCAGGAAATTCCTATGGCTCCTTTTTGGAAGCCCTAATTTGTCTCATTCCCAAAGAAGATAAAGACCCACGCTTTTGTAAGAACTACAGACCAATTTCATTAGTGAACATCGATTATAAAATCTTTTCAAAGGCTCTAGCCATTAGACTAGATTCATTCCTTCCTGGTCTCTTGGGTAGAGAACAATCTGGTTTTGTAAAAGGCCGCTATCTAACTGATAATACACGCTTATTTTTTGATATTCTTTCTAAATCATCTCATATTTCCGAATCTTTAGCAGCTATTGCCCTAGATGCGGAAAAAGCATTTGATAGAGTTTCTTGGCCTTTTATTTTTTCCACTCTTAAATGGTTTGGTTTTGGACCTAAACTTATCAGTCTCATTTCTCTTCTATATTCTTCTCCTCAGGCGGCAATTTTTGCAAATGGCCTAACATCTTCCTATTTTATCTTGGGAAGAGGTGTTAGACAGGGATGCCCCTTGTCTCCCTTTTTATTCAACCTAGCCTTAGAACCTTTTTTATCCAAAATTCGCCAAAATTCAGCTATCGTTGGGTTTACTTCTGGAGATACTCATATTAAATTAGCAGCTTATGTGGATGACATTTTGTTATTTCTCTCTCAACCTCAATCCTCACTTCCTAACTTTCTTCAAGAGACAGAGGCATATTCTGCTGTCTCTGGATATAAACTAAATACTGATAAATGTGAAATTTTACCCTTGACTAAATTTACTTTCAAGGAGGACTTTCATGTTACCAATTTTAAATAGAATTCACAACACATTAAATACTTAGGTATGTATTTCTCCACATCCATCAAATCATCAATCTCCATTAACCTTGATAAATGTTCTTTAAAGATATCTTCCCTGATAGACAAATGGCACCCTTTATACCTTTCTTGGTGGGGAAGATTAGACACAATAAAAATGATCCTATCCCCAATTATTCTTTTTACCATTTCCAATCTCCCTGTTGCCATAAGCCAAAATTAAAAAAAAAAATTAAATCCTTGTTATCATCCTTTCTTTGGAGTAAAAAAAAGAAATCCGTATGTCGTAGAAGGTGGTGTTAACTTCCCTGATTTTCCTACATATCACAGAGCTTTCATTTTACGTCAATCATCTCACTGGCTAATTGGTTGTTCAGTGGGTTCTTCTTGAACACTCATACCTCACTCCCTTCTCTTTTCAAGAATATTTGTCATTTACGCGAAAACCCCAGAAACTCTCTAATTCCATAGTCAAGTTCACTAACAATTTATTGGGTTCTTTTTGTCAGACATCTCCACTGATAAAGACTCATTTCTATAATCCACCATTTGGCATAATAAACACATACTGATCAATGGCAAACCTATATACTGGAAATCTTAGAGACAGAAAGGTCTTATCTGGGTTAACCAACTCTTTCAAGATGATGTACTCCTATCCTTTCCTCAGGCTAAAGCTCTTTTTGACTTTCCTCCATCATTTAGTACTAAATATCAAACACTCTGCAACACATTGAATCTAATTCTTACCCAAACTGCACACAATCCTGTCTTGTCCGGTTCTTCTACCAGTCTTTCCCGTGATTTTCTCAGTTCCTGCCCTAAAGCATCTAACATATATACTTCTCTGCGCAAACCACAATCTCTTAGAGGGAAAAGTACAGTGGAACTGGACTGGGAACGTGATTTGGATGTAACCTGGCCCATCCCTTTATGGAACAAAATTTGGACCAAAATACGAAAATCCTCTAGAGCAGCTAACACTACACAAACACTCTTCTATATCTACAATAGATTACTCTTTTTCCCTGCACTTCTTCATAAGATAAATCCTGATATATCCAATAGTTGTTGGTCTTGTCCCTTCATAAATGCTGACTTAAAACATATGCTTTTTACTTGCCCCTACGTACATGATTTTTGGACGCGTGTATGGAAACACATTACCTTCATTTTTAACTCCCCTATACCCCTTTCGTTTCCTAATATTTTTTGGGGATCTCTTTCAGAAGACTGGTCTCAATCCCAAGTAAACATGGAAATCTTAGACTTACTTTTGGGAGTAGCCTTTCAGCAGATTACCAAACATTGGAAGTCCCTGTCTGACTTATCTTTCCAGGCTTGGTGGTATGCTGTTTTCCATAATCATAGATTAGATACGGCTTATGTATCCTGCGTCTCTTGCTATAAAACGTTTACAATTATGGCTCCCTGTTATGAATTTTCTTGATTGTCATGCTAAGATTTCTCACACACGTGCCAACTCTTCACAAGAAGTTGGTAAGCCTCCTTGACATTCCATTTTCTGTTTCTCATACTATTTGAATATATTTGGTACTTTTATTAATGATATGTTGTTGTATCTTTAACAAATAACCAGACGCATTTCATAATTTTGTATTCATTTCTGCTTTTATTGTTGATGTAGATATAAATTCATGTATTTCCATGCATGTTCATTTCATTTTGTATTTGTATCTCCTGATGCATTTTCTCCTTTTCCTTTTTTTTAAATTTTCTTTACCTCAATAAACTTTAATTTTTGAAACTTAAAAAGACTAAAACTAACGGAAAAAGTTAGTGTAAAACGGGCAGCCATATTGTGAAAGGCAGGCTATTAGGAAAATAAGTAAACTAATGCATATATTAGGGGTAACACACCCCCACCACATCGGAGGACCCCAAGATTGTGTATTCTCTGTATTTTTTGTGTTTTTAACACATCCACATGCTTGTCAGGCATCAATGCCTGTGTGTTGCCGCTATTTGAGCCAACCATTCGTACTACTTGTACTAGTGTATGAAACAAATACATCCATCATCATCATACATTGTAGCAATATTTACTCACAAGAACAATGAATTTGCAGTTATGTTGGCAAAACAAATGGAAAACCACTGATAAAAACATGCCATAAGTGCAACATGACCAATGACCCCTTAGCATCTTGTAATGATCTTGGGGAGAGGATGTGGTCTGACGGCTAGATTGCCAACTTTGGAACTGGGAAACCAAGGTTCGAGCCTCGGGGTCGCGTCCACATCATTGTGATTTTGGGCAAATCACTTGATCTCCCCGTGCCTACCAAAAAAAAAATGAATGTGTCCTTGTGTAACGTAACCGGTGCTCATGTAAAGCGCTCCAATACCTTCGGGTCGAGTTCCCGCTATATAAATCTGCATAAAAAATAAATGATGCCAAAACAAAATATATATGTCATAATCATCTCATTTGTAGTATCGGCACAGCATTTTAGGAAGGCATACAATGCTAAGTGCAGCTAAACATCTACTAAATCCAACAGCAACAAAAAATATATATATATATGTCATACACATATCATATGCAGTATAACATGGCACATTACGTTGACATCTACTGTTGGGTATGTGTGGCATATTTAAGTCATAGATTTCTAAATTAAAGCCCACATCTCATCTAGTTCATTGAGTCTTCTCCTGGCCGTGCCATATTTTTCGATCAGTTTCGCTTCTGTCTTATTTAACAAGGTATCGAGGGCAGGTCCTTTACAGCTTTTCTGAACTACAAAAAGAACCGACCAACCAATGCCATTTTCTAAGTGATCCAGATTTTTGAAATGTTCAACTACGGGTGCTCCAGTTACTGCACACCTGATTCTAGATCTGTGTTGCAGTATTCTGGCCTTTACTGTTTGTGTAGTTTGCCCTATGTATATGTAATCACACGGACATTGTATGCAATACACAACATTTTCAGTGTTGCAATTTGAAAATTTCATTTGTTGGTGTCTTTTCCCATTGATTATAATGGATTTTGAATCCTTTGTAAACTGGCAAGCGGTACAGTCATTGCATTTAAAATGGCCAGTGATTGGTGGCATTCCTAACAATTCACGCAAATCACTTTTCTTTTGTGTTGGACGTGCAGCTTTCACTAAGTGATTTTGCAGATTATTTCCTTTCCTAAAGGAAAACAAAGGTTTGGGGAACCTCTAAATGACTCTGGATTCTCCAATTTCTCTGAATTATATTTTTAACCTTGTTAGCCTTAGGGTTATGCATGAGAACACATGTGAGGGGGTTAGCTTTCTCGTGTTCTTTGCGTGTCAGAAACTTATTTCTTGGTGTAAACCATGCTCTTTTGGATGTAGCTTTAACGAGTTTCCTTGGATACCCTCTGTTCACTAGTTTTTCAATCAAGGTTTTGGCATTGTCAAAACAGTGATCCTTCCATGTGAAGTTCCTCCGTATATGGAGAAATTGCCTGTGGGGTACGTTTCTTTCAAAGTACGTGGGTGGCCACTTGAAAAATGCAATAAGGTATTCCTGTCAGTCTGTTTGGTGTATAAACTGACTTCGATTTGTCCCTCTTTATTTAGAATCCAAAGGTCGAAAAAAGTTGATTTTTATTATCATCATTTGACATACTGAACTTCAGATCCGGTGTTCTTACGTTAAGCCATTGGAGAAATATCTCCACTGTATGTATATCGCCTTCCCAAAGCATGAATACATCATCGAGGTATCGGAACCAATGTATGATATTTGTCTTATATGGGTTCTCGTTGGTATATATCCATTTCTTTTCAAAGTATGACATGACAAGATTCGCCACCTCTGGTGCAAACTTACATCTCATCACTACCCCTTTAACCTGTAAATACAGGTTATCTTTAAAAGAGAAGAAGATGTTTTTCAGACAAACTGTAGGTAATGAGACCACGAACCCTGTCGGGATCTCATGTGATTTCGGTCTTGTGTCTAAGATGTCTTATATAACAAAAAGAGCCTCATCTTGAAGAATATTTGTTTAAAGTGCCTCATTGTCTAAGGTCACTAGCATCCGTTTGGTTTCAACAAATTGCAAGCCTTCCACTTTGTTGATCACATCCATTGAGGCTTTTAGGTAGGCCTGCGTCTTTGCCACAAATGGTTTTAGCAGAATATCTACATAGTGGGCCAATGGTTCTACTATTGAGCCGCATCCAGATATGATAGGTCTCCCGGGAGGGTTTTTTGGATCCTTATGTATTTTCGGCAGCACATATATATTTGGAGTCCTACCAGTTTGTCTGTTAGGAATTCAAATTCTCTTTTACATATCCACCCTTCTTCTAGCGCTTGGGAGGTAAGCTCATAGATTTTGTCAGATATGGCACGGTAGTGAGAAAAGTTATTAAGTTGCTTCATTACCTCTTGGTCATATGCTGCTCTATCCCATACAACTATCCCGCCCCCTTTGTCGAGGAGGATCAGAGCTGCTGTTTCTCCTCAGTCGAGGAGAGAACGAATGTCGTTGGTGGCTGCGATCAGGATGGTTTCACTGCTGTGATTGCTGCAGAAGCCGGATTGGGAGGCGTCGAGTAGCTGGTACTGCTCCAGGAGTGTCATGAGTTGCTTGTTGATGATCTTTTCTAGTACCTTCATTGGAAATGGGAGAAGGGAGATTCGCCGGTCGCTTTTGAGTTTGCTGGGGTCGGCAGAGGGTTTTTTGAGTAGTGGTCTGACTTCGGCGTGTGGAAATGTTGCAGTGGTGATAGTGGTGTTGAGAAAGGTGGTGATTTCCTGGCTGGTCCTTTGGTTTCCAAGGTTGAAGATGTGGTACGGGCATGGGTCTGTGAGAGCTCCTGAGTGGATGGATTTCATGGTAGAGGTGGTGTCCTTGGTGAAGAGGAGGTTGCAGGTGGTCAGTCTGTGGTTCGTGTCGGTTGCGGTGATGGCATACCTGTCAAGGAATAGTTACACACAATAGCAACTGATAATCTCAAAAGATGAGAAAAAAGAAGAGAACAGGGTCCTACTACACTCGAAGATATTTTCTCTCAACCTCTGCAATAACCAAAGATATTGGATTAGACGTCTCACTCACTTATCGTGACATGCTTCATCATTGGCGTCTATCCACACCCTGGTAAGATGATACCACCAGGGCGGACTCAACCATAGATGGAATAGGAGTTCTTAAACAAAGTCAAGCTGGACAAGCTGGGATCCAGAAGAGAGATTTAAAAAAAAAAAATACCTACAGGTATACCCAAAGATCTTTCTTTATTTTTAGAGTACCTGGGGTATGGATAAAAGTAAAAGTAGTTTGGGGTTTTAGCCCTGACGAATGTCCCAGACCCGATCTGGCTCTTGGAGTGGGCCAAAACATGTTGGCACAAGGGGTACAATTGAAAAATCATTTTCAATAAAACCCCAAATTACTTTTACTTTTATCCATACCCCAGGTACTCTAAAAAGAAAGAGAAATCTTTGGGTAACCCTGTAGGTATTTTTAAACAAATCTCTCTTTTGGATCCCTGCTTGTCCAGCTTGACTTTATTTAAGAACTCCAATTCCATCTGTGGTTGAGTTCACCCTGGTGGTATCATCTTACCAGGGTGTGGATAGGCGCCAATGATGAAGCATGTCACGATAAGTGAGTGAGACGTCTAATCCAATATTTTTGGTTATTGCAGAGGTTGAGAGAAAATATCTTCGAGTGTAGTAAGACCCTGTTCTCTTCTATTTTCTCATCTTTTGAGATTATCAGTTGCTATTGTGTGCAACTGTTATAGCTGGGAGAGTGCAACTGATTTCACTGTCTCTCGCTCTGTACATTGTGATATAAGTACCTGTCAAGGAAGTTCATGGGCGTGGGTTGGGGTTTGACGTTTTTGTATATGGTTGCGATCTTGTCATGGAAGAATTCAGCGAGGTTGTCGCACAGCTCCTGTGAGGGTGTGATGTTGTTTTTGCTGGCAGTCGGGTTGGAGAATTCCTTAATGATGTAGAAAAGTTCCTTGGTGTTGTTGGCGTTGGTTTTGATGCGTGTGACTAGTGCTGTCTTCTTTGTTGCCCTCAGCAGGTGGTGGCAGAGGTTGAGTGAGACCTTAAAGGTTGCCCTGTTGGAGGTGTCCAGGCTGGTACGCCATCTTCTCTCCAGCTGTTTGCCGTCTAATTTCGCTATCTGAGTTCTTGGGTGTACCGCTGGTCTTTTTGGAGGATTTTCTCTGGATGTTGCTCTTGATGGTGACAATGCTGTCAGCGCAATTGGTGATCCAGGCGTTGAAAGTCTTCACTCCCTGTTCAAGGTTGGTGGCGGTAGCGAGGTTGGAGGTGGTAAGGGCATCCGTCCAACTGGTCTCTGAGATTTTGTTCCACCTCTGGTGGGGGGGGCCCCCGGTCATCTTTGGGATGGCAGTGTGGGGGCTGAAGATGCTTTAGTGGATGATGGAGAGATCAGTCCATGTGAGTTCTCTGACATGGCTGTATTTGACGCGGTAGCTGGAGGTGAAAATGGGGTCCAGCATGTGTCCTGCGGTGAATGTAGGCTCATGGACAATATGGGTCATTCCGAGGCTGCTCATACTGTTGAGGAGGTGTGCGGTGTTGTTGTCGATGTGGAAATTTTTTGTTGCTGCGTCTGGTGTCGAGGGTGTAATAGCTCAGTGATAGTGTACCTTCGGGGGCGGGAGGGCCAGGGGTGTTGGCGCTGAGCACGGTCCAGGGGCGAGAAGTGCACATTGGCTTGCCATTGGTGCGCCAGCGGCGTGCTCACGCTACGACCTGAATTAAGTAGGCCCTGGGGTGACAGAGTACGGGGCGTGGCCTTGGAACATGGCTGACAGGATGTGAGCTCTTGAGCTCCCGGCCAGCCTGATAATACAATCCTGCCTAATCATGCTCCATATGTGGAATCCGACCTTCCTCCTATGAATCAACATCGTTACCAACTATGATGACCCTGTGCAAGCTCGCAAGCTGGAAATATTGTGCTGCGGTGAGCTCGATGGCGGAGGCTGAGACTGAGGCCTACTTGGGGCTGGAGAGTGAAGCTGCTTACCGCGCTGTGGGGAGACCGAGTCCATGTGCGGGTCTTTTGCTGCCCGGGGGAAGATGTGCCTGGCGGAGACTCCTGTTTGCTTGTGCCCTGTCCCTGGTGACTAGCAGGGGGACCACTACGCTCCAGTATACTGTGAGGTGGGCGGCGTCCACGTGGCCTACACTGCTGGGTGGCCTAGTTGGGGCACGGAGGAGGGGGCTGCCTACCTGCGGAGTCCCCGTGCTGCGACTGCCGATGACTGGTGGGGGATGCACTGAGCTTAAGCCTGCGAGCCTCGCCAGCTGGAGCCTCTTACAGGTGGCTCTGGCCCCCTTTGCTCTTCTGGTGTCTGCGGCCACCCCTAGGGCCTTTGGGGAGGTGGCCCCTCACAGCAGCATACCAGATGGCTCTCTTCCTCCCGCGGGGGCATTCGGCTCCCTCGGACCGGCGCGCTCGGGGGCTGCTGGGCCCTTTCTGCATCTGGGGCCTCTTGTGTGCGGCTCCACCTCCATCAGCCTTCAGGAATCGGCAGCTGGCTCCGGGACCTTCAGGGAGGTGGATACTGATGAGCCGGCCTCCCGTAGCGAAGCTCCTGGCGGCTTTCCTTCTTTTGGTGGTGGCGTGCCGCTTCCTCCAATCATCTTGGACCCTGCATATGGGAGCAAGGCCTACTCTGTTGAGGGACAGGTGATCAGTGTCCTGGGCCCATTGTATCAGGTGGGCGGCCTCGAGCGAAGGCCCAGAGACGTCTTTCCAACTGTAGTGACTGAGGTGGCTCCAATGATGGATGCTCCCTACATTCCTGCTATGACTTCACCACTATGCCCAAGGAAGGGCTGCTGAAACCTGTAAATACCTGATCACTGTGTATTACTTGAGTCCTCTCCCTTCTGCTGTGAGGCCATCCCGCTGCGCCCTGGCCCGGGGTGCTGTGCAGTTGAACAAAGGTGGCTACTGGTGATTGCGCCTTGTGCGGCGGGTCTCTGGCTTTGACGGCTGAGCACCTTCTCCGCAGCGGAGTGCCGGGGCGTGTCGGGTGGCCTGAGTGTCCCAAAACCAGTGGTGTCTACGTCTAATTGCTCTGTATAGGCATAGAACAGCCTATACGGCGGGTCGTGGGCAGTGAACGCTGTAAGTTGGTGCAGTCAAGGACTGATGAGCGCTGCCGCGGGGACCTGCTGAGACTACTGGTGTGTAGGAAGAGCAGCTCCCTGGTTCATGGTGAAGCGGGCCCTTCCGCTTTTGTTATTGTTAGCAATATGGGCAAAGACAAGCAGTAACGGGCGCATGACTCCAACAATATCATGTAATATGCCACGCTGCGTCAACCCCCTCAGCGGATAACCCGGCAATCAGAAATGGCCGAAATGAGTGCTCCCTGAAGGCTGAGCCTGAACTCAGTAGGGCGGATATTAAGACCTTGCAGGGTGAAGTTGCATCTCTCAAACGTCAAATGACCACCATGATGACAACGACGGTGGACTTGGATCGATGCGCTGATGATGCAGAGGGCAGCTCGTGGCGTAGCAACATAAGGGTCTTGGGCTTCCCTGAGAGAGCGAAGGGGTCATCTGCTCTATGTTTTTTGGAGGACTGGGTGTGTCTTGTCCTGAAACCCCATGGTCTATCGGACCTTTTTGCGGTGGAGAGGGTGGACAGGGCCTTGGTGCCCCCACCTAGACCAGGGGCTCCTCCGAGGGCCATTATTACTAAAATGCTTAACTATCAAGATAGGGATTGTATCCTACAAGCAGCCAGGGAACAGGAGGTTCCCCAATTTGATAACACTAAGATTGCCATTTACCCAGACTACGCCAAACAAGTACAGGAACTGCGCAAATCTTATCTAGCTGTTTAACAGAAACTGCGATCCCTCCAGTTGCTCCTGTACCCAGCACTGTTGAAGGTTATTTTCAAAGATAAGGCCCACTTCTTCAATTGTCCGGAGGATGTATGGGAGTGGCTGGAACTTAGGGATGTTGCTGTGATACCCCGGTCGTGGAGCAGTCATCGGGAATTCTGGGGTCATCAATCTCATGTGAGGCGCTACTGCTCTGAACAGCCTGGAAATGACCTGAACTTAACCCCTTTGGGGTAGCACTGAGTGATGTTTGGGGAGGATGGCGCAATACATTTGTCCACCAGGAAGGGGCCGGTAGTGGAGGAAGAGACTGCAGCTTGATTGTCCTCAGATGGCGAGGGCAATGACTCTCAGGGCCCCGATGTGATACCCGATACCACTGCTCCACTGAACATGGGGGGTAGGGGGAATTCACAGGGGGGATCTTTCTGAATTTCATCGCTTGGGTCTGCCTGTTTAGCGGATTTCAGGCAGGGTCAGCGTGGACACAGCTGTTGGTAAGAACGGGGGTATAAAAGCTGCCCGGCTCAGAACTGTGTGCAAGAGACATTTGATTGGAATGCACGACGTTTATTGTTCCAGAGGTTACTCAGGGTTCTATGTGCAGGAACTGTTGCAGTGTGCATGTATACAGTTGTCTGGCTGGGTTGCGTACTTGGGGGGGGCGGGGGGGGAAGGTGTTTGGTCCTAGTTGGACTTTTGAGGGGGTGGAGTGCTCGTCCTGGCGCATGCTATAGGTGGACTTTGATGGTCTCAATGTTGAGATGTTTTTGCCAGTGGGTGGGGGAGGTGGGGATTTGAGTCTGTTTACATTGTTTAGTAATGTCGTTTATCGAGCTCCACAACATATGGGGAGGAGGGGGTACTGCAGGGAGACAGGACCAGTGGGTCCGCCTTCATTCCTTATGATGCAGGGTGAGGTCAGGGTTCTCTCCTGGAATGTGCGAGGACTGGGCACCTATTTGAAGAGATATAGAGTGTGCTCTTTCTGAAAGCTGAATAAAATAGATATCGCATGCTTGCAAGAGACGCATTTGGATGACTCGGGCGGGGGGGTTGCACGATTGGCTAAAACAATTAAAGGGGCAGGTGTTGCATTCCTCCTATATGCCTTATGCAAGAGGTACATTGATATGTATTTTTCTACACCATGCAGGACCTCCTGGGGCATACGTACGACATACCCTTACTATGGCTGTGTGATTTTAACTGTGTGTTGGATTTGAAACTGGACAGGGATCCCCCGAGGGCAGGAACGAAGCCTCGCATGACGAGGGCCTTGCAGACTGTGGTGCAGAACTTGGGGTTGCAGGATGCCTGGCAGTCAGTGCACCCCACACACAGTCTTTACATGTTCCTCTTTCACTCACAATACCCGTAGTTGACTAGATAGTGTTGGTTAGTGGGCACCTGATGCTGGCAGGGATTTTGGTAACACATTTGGCACGTTACCTGTCTGATCATGCGCATGTCTCTTGTCAGATATCATAGGGGAGATCACCTCGGTGGGACAGTTCCTGGGGGCTGCCAGCAGACACATTGGACGATCAATTGGGGCTTGAGGCACTGTTTCAAGCTCTGACCGATTATATGGACATTAACTGGGGCACTGCAGCCCGTAGGGCCACGGAGTGGGAGGCCTTGAAAGCGGTGTTAAGGGGGCATGTATAGGACTCACTTGTGGGGTGGGCCGTCAATTTAGGGTGGAACTCCAACAATCTGAAGCCAGCCTGGTAAGACTGTAAACTGAGCCTTCGCCGGTTGCCGACATTTCAGTTAGGGAGTTGGCTGAAATCTGGGACCACCTGAATAAATATACTTTCGTCAGTATAGACAGCAATTGGATAGAGAGGGTGACGGGGCTGGCAAGCTCCTAGCCTGGATTTTACGCCAAGAGCAAGCCCCCCGCTTGTGACACATTTGAGGACACTGGAGGGTTGGAAGGTTACATCTGGAGCGGACATTCAACTCATTTTTCAGACGCATCTGCAACAAGTATATACGGCAGACCCAGGTGTCAATCCACAGCGTTGCACTCCCTATTTGAATGGGCTGGGTCTTCTCCGTTTGGAGGCGGACATGGTGGAAGCTCTTGAAGCTCCCTTGGAGCTAGAAGAGATTAGAGCTGCGATTTGTGCGCTCCCTCATTCGAAGGCCCCTGGAAGCAATGGCTTCCCCGCTGAACTTTATCAGGCTTTTTCAGAACCATTAGATAATCGGCTTCTGAAGGTCTACCTAGAAGCTTGGGAGGTTGGCATTTTGCTTTTGACAATGAGGGATGGGGAGATTTGCCTAATGCTTAAACCGGGGGTGAGGAATCTGACCCGGCTGCTTATAGGTCCCTAACAATGATCAACACTGACATGAAGATACTCTGTAAGGTGCTTGCTACGTACTTAGCGCTCCTTATGCCGTGTTTGGTACATGAAGACCAGTGTGGATTTAATCCTGGTTGCAGTACCGGGATGAATCTGAGGAGACTGGCTCATGTCTTTCACGAAGTGTGATACAGGGATGAAGAATTAGCGCTAATGGCTATTGATCTAGCAGAGGCTTTGACATGGTGGACTGGGGTTATCTCTTGGAGGTGCTCCGAGCCATGGGCTTTGGACCGTGTTATTGTAAGTGGGTGCACTTATTGTACACTGAACCATGTGTCAAAGTCAGGGTGGGCAGATTCTGATCAGAGGCCTGGACGATAGCTCAGGGGATGCGTCAGGGATGCCAGCTTACACATCTGCTTTTTGCACTTGTGATGGAGCCATTGGCTGTCTGGCTACGACAGGAGATGCAGGAATGGGGAATTGTGTCAGTGGATGTACGGGATGTCATCTCCTTATATGCTGATGATGTGTTGTTGTACCTGTCGTCCCCCCCAAGTGGCGGTCCCAGTGTTGCTGAGCTTGTTGGAGGAATTTGGGTCGTATTCTGGTCGCCGGCTAAATCATGCAAAATCGCTGCTGTTCCCCCGCCCCTCTTTGGCCATGGTCCCGGCAGAAAGATTGCCTAAACTGGGCTTCCAGTGGGAGACATCTCACTTCAGGTATCTAGGGATTAATATAGCACATACGCGGGAGCTTCAGTTTCGACTTAATATGGGCAGGGTCATTGTAGGGAAGGTAGGATCCGTGTGCATGGTTCCCCCCTCTTTTTGCTTGATGTAATGCTGTTTCTGACCAGTCGGACCGGGATCCTGCTGATCAGGACCCCAGTCTCTGTGCTTTCTCCCCTAAATTGGTTTGGTAAGTACTTGGGTACATCCCAGATTGGACACTGGTGTACACGTATCAGTCCCTAGTATATGGTACTAAGGTACCCAGAGCATAGGCACACCAGGGGTCCCACATGGGCTGAAGCATGCATTATGCCACCCATGGGAGACCACTCAATTTACAACTACAGGCCTGCCATTGCAGCCTGTGTAAGCTGGTGCCAGCACCACTTACGAAAGATATAGGTTTACCTATATCTAGGGTGACTACACTTAAAACCTATAAGTCACCCCTAAGGCAGGCCTTACAATCCTGAAGGCAGGGTGCTTGGTTCTAAGTGGGAGGGTGCCCCTGCATGAGCAGGACACCCCTACAGCCCACGGAGTCCATTCTCCCGGGTTGTAAGTGAGACACCCATATGACCTATAGAGGGGCACCGCGTCATTACGCGATGACCATCTCAAAACTGGCTGTAACGAACCGTATCGTGTTTGGTATCAAACATGTTGGAATCATACCCCCACACCGTAAACGGTGTGGAAGGTATGATTCCATGCACCATAAAGCTCCTTTGGAAGGCCCTCTGTGCTCCCGGTACCAGTCTTCCAGACTCGGACAGCCAGCCAGGGCTGCTGCCGGCCAGAGACATGTTACTGCCCTCCGGCTGCTGAGCCAAGCTCGGGCAGGGGAAGGCAGAGCAATAGGTATCCTGTCCCAGGGAGGTGTGACCACCTCCCAGACAGGATTTAGTGTATTGGGGCAGGGTAGGAGCGCTTGCTAGCACCACATAGTCTGCGTGCAGGGCACACTTGGTGCCTTCCATGCATAGTCCAGTTCAAACCAGTTCAGGGAGTCGTTGGCTTCCGCTCTGGCGCGAACCTGGACAAAGGATAGGGGAGTATTCTCCCCCTTGTCCAGCCTCTCCTTAGGGAGGGACCCCTGTATCTTCCCAACCCTTTCCTTAGGGTACTTAAGGGCTTACCTGAGGGTGGGTCCCTAGATTCGTCGTGGGACAAGATAAAAATCTGGCACCACTTCTTTTTCAACCATCTGGGCACTCTGGACTTCGCTAGACTTCGCTCTGGACATCAAGGCTGCAACCGGGAAGTCTCCTGCTGCTCCTGATCTCGTCGCCCTGCTTGTCTGCTGCAACGTCTGTGCCTGTGCACCATACAGGAACCTTCCAAGGCCTGTGTGCATCCAAGACACCTGAAGGAATCTCCCTTGAAGTGAAGGAGTCACTTCCCTGCATCTGCAGGCACCGCAACTAAGCTGACCGGTCTGCTGATTCTGAGCTCCCACGGACTCCGAAAGGCTCAGCAACACAGGTGGTGGTTCTTCACATCCCTCGAGGCCTGCCCTGTCCTCTCACCAAGTTTGAGGCAAGTATCCCTCGTTGGAGCCGCAGGAACCGAACCCCTGTGCAGTGCATTGACTTGCAGTTGCAAAGGCTTGTTGGCTTCCTTCCACCAAGATCTTTGGGCTCCAAGTAGCCCCAACCTCAAGCATCTCAAGTGACCAAGATCTTCATCCTCACAGCATCTTCTTGCATCGTGGGCTTGCATCTTTGTTGAGCTGCTCGAGGTCCTCTTGCGACTCCAGTGCCTCCGGCCTGTGGGTCCTCTTGAGGGTCATCTTTGTATTCTTTGGGCTCCACTGATTGCTCGGGGCTTGCCCTGACTCCCCTGCTTGCGGTGAGTCTCCTGGACCTTGCTGGTCCCGACATTGCATCTTTTTCAATTTCCCCACTGGTTGCAGTTGCCAAGGCTTGTTGGTGCTCCCACCGGGCACCGACCCCCCAACTCTCGACATCCGACGTGGGGCAGCTCGTTTCCGGCTCCTTGTCATCCTCAGCGTTGCCTGGTCCACACAGCTGCAGTTTGAAGGTCACCGTCCGCTTCCCTGCAACACCCGACGTCGGTGGGCATTCGTCTTTCGTGCCTCCTGGTCACTCCTGAGTGGCATAGACACTGTCCCCTCTGCTTGCAGGTTCTTCACATCTTTAATCCACCTTTGGGTTCCACCGGACACTTTCACCTTCTCCAGCAGCGGCATATTTCTCAAGCCCTCCATTGGGTTCGACAGCAGTTTCCGACGCCACTTCACACCTATGCATCCGGCTTCCCTGGGGCAGGTATCCTGGTTCCTAAGGTATCTACAGGTGGGGTGGCTCTCCAACCTTCTGTCTTCCACAGGGTTTCTTCAGGGTCCGCAGGGAAGGGTCCTTCTTCTTTAAAATTGCAACTGCGACTTACCCATTGACTCGTATTGATCATGCGGTCATGTTCCCACTTAGCACACGACCTCTGTGGGGCTCATAGTTACTTACCTCGGGTGATTCCTTGGGTCCCCGACACTTCTATGTCTTCTGGCTACAGTCTTGACCCGAGTCGTGGTTCACATTCCACTTATTTAGTATATGGTTTGGTCTCCCCCCCACCCCCGGTGACCGCTGTGTATTAAGTGCTACTTACCTGTTTCTGTCGTAAAGTATTGTGTGCATTGTGTATATCTCCGGGTAGGAGATATCTGTGTATGTTAGTGAGTGTCTTATAATAAATACATATTTTTATAAATACACTGTGTGGTTCTTTTTCACTTAAGCTATACTTATAAGATTATGTTCTGGTAAAACAAGCTGCTTTACACTCCTTCTGGACTAAGCCTGAAGGCTGCTCTCCACAGCTACCATTTAGAGAGCTTTCTAAGGTTGTCTAAGACCACTAAAATCACTATAAGGGTCGTCTGGATTGGTGCATGGTGCACACTTACATAAGTGTACACCATATACCAAGCCAGCTTCTCACAGTCATGGAGGAGTTGAGGGCCTCAGCGTTATTTTGGAATACATTCCCCTTTCGTTAATGAGGAGAATGGCCATCGCTGAGATGGTGCTTTTGCCTAGATGCTTGTATGTATTGCAGAATTTTTATTTGCTCCAGGTTCGTACCTTCCGACAGTTAGATACTATCCTAATTTCCCTTTTATGGGCGGGAAAGCGCAGCAGAGTGGCATTATTGACCTTGACCAGACGGTACATGGACGGGGGGCCTTGAAGTGCCTCATCTTGATTTATATTACCCTCGCCTTTCAGCTGCAGTACGCGGCTCGATGGCTGGACTCTTCTGGCAATTATGGAAAAAGGTTATTGGAGGGCAGGGTGCAGTTGGTACTCCTTCCAGAGCTCCTAATGGAGGGTGCGGGGTGTCCTCAGACACCCATTATATTGTTAGGCATACAGCCATATTGTGGCATAGGTTTGTACGGACGGTGTTGAGGCAGGCCCCGTACCATAGGGAACTACCGATTTGGATTCTGAAGCCCATTCAACTGTTATTGGAAAATGTCTTATCTGAAAGAGACTGTAGTTATAGATTCCTTACCTTTAGAATTACCCCCAGGCGTCAGAGTGAATACGGAGAATTTTTTCGTAGCAGTACCCCTGCTCGTCGGTCGACTCAGCGTCCGTCGTCTGTGTCGAGGTCGCCGGGATGACGTCGTGGTGTCTACTTGGACACCGCCCCTGCGCACTGACGTCAGTTCTTTCTTTTTCCACGCCAGCCAGCACAGATCTGGAGAGAGCGTGCCCCTTAGTCACTTTTTGACTAACCCTTTTTCAACTTTTGTCGACGTCTTTTTTCAGTCTTCGACTTCTGGTAGCACGAGGGATGTCCCGTTGTCGGACCGGCTTCAAGACTTGTGACTCTTGTCACAAGTTGATGTCCATCACGGATCCGCACCTTGTGTGCCTCTGGTGCCTGGAGCGCGATCAGGACCTGAAGTCGTGCTCCGACTGCCGAGCCATGAATCCGAAGTCTTTGCGGGAGCGGTCCCGAAAGCTCTTGGAGGCCTGGCAGTACGCTTTGGGCCGTTTGAGGTCCCGGTCGAGAGGAAGGTCGCGGGACCGGTCCCGGAGCCACCACCACTCATCATCGAAATCTTCGCACTCATCGGGTAAGTCGAAGCACAAGAAGAAGGCAAAGAAGCATTGTCGCTCTTCGCCTTCTCCCTGTCCGTCGGCCGACGCGACGTGGGACCCGGAGCGTCGTCGCTCTCCGGCTCTGTCTTCGGAGCCTGCTTCTGGGACGACTCCACGCTTCTCTCCCTTTCCCGGTGCCGGAGCGTCCCCTGCCCAGCATTGAGCCTTTTACGAGGCTCGTCATAGCATTTTTGGGCAGCCGGACTCCGCAGGTGCGCCTTTGGGCCCCACAGACTCGGCTGGGGGCCCTGGGCCTTCGATGCCGGCGGCTTCGGCTCTGGCGCCAGAGGGCCCCCGGGTATCCAGACCTGGATCCGGATCGGCACCAGTCGACCTCACAGTACCTTCCCTGATGCCAATCCCAGTGACGACGCCCCCGACACCGGTTGTGCCGCCAACCGGCGTCGACCCCAGTCTCACCCCGACTTGGACCCGGTGCCAGACCGACGTCGGTACCGGCGCCGGAGGGTACTTTTGTACCGCTGTTCATCCCTGGCGTTTCTTACGCCCTGAGTGGCAGCCAGAGGAGGGAGAGAAGGACTGGAAGGGGTCTGGAGACCCTTTAGCTGACCAGCTTGAGGAGCTGGACTGGTGAGAGGAACTGGGTGATGCCAGTGGTTTGGATACCACCCCAGACCTTGGCGTGCTCTCCCCTCTACCGTAGCTACGGAGGAGGGAGCTTCTTACGCAGTGGTGTTGCGTAGGACGGCTGAGGCCTTGGGCCTCGAGCTTCCTACGGTGGCAGCCAGGACTAACCTCCTGACAGAGGTGCTTCAGCTGGCAGCGGCCTCTTCGGAGCCCCTGCTGCCTTTTAATGAAGCCCTCACAGACATCCTTCTGGGCACTTGGTCCAAGCCCAGCACAGGGGCTCCTGCGGACAGGATGATTGCCCGACGCCACCGCCCGGGCCCCGGGCGACCCACTTTTCCTCTCCCAACACCCAACCCCCGAGAGGTTGGTGGTCCAAGCCTCGTCCTCTAAAGGCACATTCCCTACTGCTCCCCCAGATAGGGAATCCAAGAAGCTGGACCACCTTGGGAAGATGTTTTATTCCGCCAGCTTAGGGCTGCGGTTGGTGAACACTGCATGCCTCTTAGGCCATTATACCCATACGGTGTGGGATAGGGTTGCGCAAGTGCTGCCACAGTGCCCGGAGGAGGCTCGGGCCGTGCTCACCCAAGCAGTTGCTGAGGGTCGAGACGCAGCTAAGTTCACCATCAGGTGTGGGCTGGATACTGCCGACTCTCTGGGCAGAACGGTTTCCACGTCCGTAGCCCTGAGGCGCTACGCCTGATTGAGGACGTTTGGTTTTTCGGGGGATGTCCAATACACCCTTTTGGACATGTCCTTTGATGGTAGTCGCCTGTTTGGTGACAAGGCGAACTCAGCGCTCAAGCGCTTCAAGGATTCTAGGGCTACGGCCAGATCCTTGGGCCTCGCAGCAACCTCTCGCCCGCAGTCTGCCTTTTGCCCCTTTCGTGGCTACGGAAGGGGTGCCCCTCCACGTTCCACCCAATCGAGCCACAGGACCATGCAAGCTACCCAGTCTGAGTGGCCGCGGACGTGGGACCCAGCGACACAGGTCTCGGGGCCAGCGGGCGGGCCAGTCCACCCACTTCCCCCCTGCAACAGCCTCCAAACCTTCCTAGTCCGACCTTTCAGGGCCACCAGAGGCCAGTGGGCGGCAGGATTCGCCATCACCTCCCCCACTGGCCAAACATCATGTCGGACAGGTGGGTTTTGCAGATAGTCCGAAGGGGTTACTCCCTCCCCTTTGAGACTACCCCTCCCTCCATGCCACCAACACTCCATCGTATGTCGGAGGATCACTTGGCCCTTCTCCGCCAGGAAGTTACGGCTCTCTTGGCCAAGGGAGCTATTGAGCGGGTCCCTGTGCCAGAAGTAGGTCGTGGCTTCAAGTCCCACTACTTTCTGGTACCCAAGAAGGACAAAGGCCTGCGTCCTATCTTAGACCTCAGGACCCTCAACCGCTACCTCCGGAAGGAGAAGTTCAAAATGCTCACGTTGGCTCAGGTCCTCTCTGCCCTCGATTCCGGAGACTGGATGGTAGCGTTGGACTTGCAGGTCGCCTATTTCCACATCCCCGTCCTGCCAGCCCACAGGCGCTACCTACGGTTCACGGTAGGCCACAAGCATTTTCAATTTACCGTGCTCCTCTTTGGCCTTACCAGCGCCCCTCGGGTGTTCACAAAAGTGGTGGCGGTGGTTCACTTGGCCCTTCTCCGCCAGGAAGTTATGGCTGGGGTGGGGTCGTGGACCCTATGTCAAGAGGCTCTCCGCCTTTGGACCTGGCTGGAACATCAGGGCATATCCCTGGTGTTTCAACACCTGGCAGGTTCCCTGAACGCCAGGGCAAACGAACTCAGCCGCCGGTGCATGCTGGATCACGAATGGCGTCTTCACTCTGAGGTGGTGAAAGGTCTCTTTCAGCAGTGGGGAGAGCCATGGTTAGATCTGTTCGCCACCGTGTCAGCAGTTCTGCGCGTTGGAGTTTCCAAGGGGGCGCTCGCTCGGCGACGATTTTCGCCACGAGTGGAGTTGCGGCCTCCTGTACGCCTTTCCACCTGTACCACTTCTACCCAGAGTGCTGAAGAAGATCAAGCGCGACCGGGCCCAAGTCATTCTTGTGGCTCCGGACTGGGCACGAAGAGTCTGGTACCCCGAGCTCTTGAGCATGGCCATCAATCCTCTGATCAGACTGCCGCTTCGGGAGGATCTTCTGTCGCAGCAGCAGGGGACGGTGCTCCACCCGAACCTGTCCAGCCTCCACCTCCTTGCGTGGAGATTGAGCGGCGACAGTTGACAGCTTTCAACCTTCCTCCCGAAGTCTGTAACGTCATCTTGGCAGCAAGGCGTCCCTCCACTAAAACGGTATACGCCTGTAGATGGAATAAATTTGTGGCATGGTGCACAGCAAATGCTGTGGATCCTCTTTCTGCCCCTCTTTCAGAGGTTCTCCTCTTCATTCTATCCTTGGCTCAGCAGGGCTCTGCTCTGGGCACCCTTAAAGGCTATCTTTCGGCCATTTCGGCCTTTCTTTGCCGTCCTGATCAGCCTTCTCTTTTCAAGTCTCCTATTGTAAATAGATTTCTGAAGAGCATTACTCATCTCTTTCCTCCTTCTCCTTTCGTAATGCCCCAATGGGACTTGAATATTGTCCTTATTTATCTTATGTGTGCTCCGTTCGAGCCACTACATAATTGTCCTCTTCTTCTTCTTACTTTAAAGACTGCTTTCCTGCTCGCCATCACCTCTGCCCGAAGGGTGAGTGACCTTCAGGCTCTGTCCTCCAAGCCTCCTTTTCTTGCTGTTCATCCGGACAAAGGAGTCCTTCGCACTTGGCCCTCTTTTCTGCCCAAAGTGGTTACCTCTTTCCACATAGGTCAGACCATCACATTGCCCACCTTCTTCCTGCCTCCACACCCTTACAAAGAGGAGGAGAGACTCCACCGTCTGGACCCAAAACGTGCGCTGTCCTTCTACCTTGACCGCACTAAAGATTTCCTGGTGGACGATCAACTCTTCGTGGGTTATGTGGGCACCAAGAAAGGTCGGGCTGTGCACAAACGTACCATCTCTCGATGGGTTGTCCTATCCATCAAGATCTGCTATTGTTTGCGAAAAAGGAACCTCCAGTAGGACTAAGCGCCCACTTTACCCGGGCGACCGCAGCCACTACTGCTTTGGAATGTGGAGTTCCGCTGCTTGACATCTGCCAGGTAGCCACGTGTGCATCCCTGCACACATTCACAAAACATTACTCCCTGGACAGCCAAGTCCAGAGAGACAGCTTTTTCGGCCGTTCTGTTCTCCAGGACTTCCTGGTGTGAACTTAGTTCGCAGACCCACCACCGGGGTTGGCATTGCTGGGGTATCTATTCTAAAAGTAAGGAATCTATAACTACAGTCTCTTTCAGATGAACAAGTTACTTACCTTCGGTAACTATGTATCTGTAAGAGACATATGTAGTTATAGATTCCTTACTGCCCCACCCATCCTCCCCGTTCTGTGAACTGACTTCTAGGTATAGGGACTCCCTTCAAGGGCCCTAGTTATGTGCACCAGTGCTCAGTGTCTTGCATGGCTCTGCACTTCTGGCGTGGAAAGTCGTGTCAGAACTGACGTCAGCGCTCAGGGGCGGCATCTAAGTAGACACCGCGACGTCATCCCGGCGACCACGACGACGGACGCTGTGTCGACCGACGCCACCTACCGACACGCAGGGGTACTGCTACGAAAAAATTCTCCAGATCCAATCTGACACCTGGGGGTAATTCTAAAGGTAAGGAATCTATAACTACATATGTCTCTTACAGATACATCGTTACCGAAGGTAAATAACTTGTTCTTCAGGCGTGACGTGATGGTGGTTGTGGACAATTGGGGGATCTGTACCCGGAAGAGCACTTCATTTCGTTGATGAGGCCCGCAGTACTTTTATGATCGGCCCTGGTCACTTCCTGCAGTATGCTGGATTAGCGGATATCACTAAGACGACATGGCCCACTTACCCAGAGGCCCTCAATGGTACTCAAACTCTGGGCATTATTTTGATATGTGGGGGGGGAGGGTCGGCATTTAATTACGCTGCTGTATAAAGCTATGCATGAAGACGCAGTGGGGCCCACTCCAAAAGCGCGCTTGGCCTGGGATATGGACTTAGATGTACCCCTCACTGGCAGGGACTGGGACAGAGTCGATGACCTCACACAAACGGTATCCTGCAATGCGCTTTTCAAATTGATACATTACAATTTTTTCACAGGGCGTACATTGCACCGTGGGGATTCGGCCCTGAGATCCTACCTGCTCAGCGCTATGCCCTCGATGTGTTGCTGAAGGGGAGGATTTTTTACACCTGGCCTGGCGGGGTGGGGGTGGGGCACTGGGTGTGAGTGTGGGTGGTGCCAGAGATCCACAGGATGGCACACATCACCTTCGATCTTAATTCGGCTTGTTGTCTTCTGGGTAATATAGTAAAACCTAAGGGCAAGAAGATGCCCTATACATTTTTGCAGTTGGCCCTAGTTATGGCCAGACTACATGTGGCCATCACTTGGATGGGACAGGTAGCCTCTGACTTCGACACCTGGTGTAGGGATGTTTTGTAATGGGCGGTGGCTGAGGAAACTCACATGAAACTTAGTAGGTGGGATGATAAGGCAGAAGAGGATATTGCTGTGTGGAGTGAATTGTGTGCTAGGTTCTTGAATCCGGACGTTGACACTGATATCGAAGATGCTGAAAGTGATGAAGGTTCTGGAAGTAAGAGATCAGCTATTTGGGGGACATGGATTTTCTAAGAAAGAGCCTTTGCTAAAGAATTATGCAGGAGGTGTGCAGTACTCTTCACAGGAGGCCGAAGGGAGATGGAATGACTGTCTTGATGCATTGATTTGTCAAACTGAATCATCCGAGATAATTTGTATTGTGCTTATTTTTCTTTCTTCCCCGAAGTGCTGTATTGTTGTTTTAAAAACATAAATAAAAAGTAAAAAAAAAAAAAAAAGTAGGTCCTGGGGTAGGCGGGGCTTCTGTTGGTGGGAAGAATGGTGAGTGAGAAAACCCGGGCAACGGCAGTATCAGTGGATCAGTCTGGAACTAGCAGGAACTGGAGGCCACAGGCAAGTCGCCTGCTAAGTGTCCAGGTGCCTCACCTATACTGTACGACCGAAAAAAGAAAATATAAAATGAAAACAAATCTTGACACAACTCCCTGACACTTTTACAGTTACTCAATGGGGGTGCTTCCCACTAGCCTCTTCAGCCACAAGAGTGGTGGTCCAGCTCTGCAAAGATTTGAAAGGACCCTGGGATGATTGTGGTGCCTGGGACATCATAGGTATTTCTAAACTGGGGAATGTTATGTCTGGTGTGGTGTTAAAATCTTTCACAGACTTACAAAAGGAATTTGAACTACAATGCAGCCAATTTTATAGATACTTACAGCTCTGGCACGCCATCACACCCTTATATACTGGGCCTAGAGAAGCTGCCTCACTCTAGCCCCGTAGAGGCCAAAGTCGTCCTAGACGAACTGACCATACATAAGATATCATGCATATACCGATCGTTGGTGGTCTTCTCGAAGGACACGTTGGTCACCTAAGTCAGGAATGGACTAGAGGCTTAGGAACATTGACGGATGAGATTAGAGGGAGGCGCGACCCTCCCCCCCACCACCCCTGAGAAGCTGCCATTGCCTTGCAATTCAGGCTCGTCTAATTTCAATATATATATATATATTTTTTTTTTAATTAGTTTATATTGAGTTTTGAAACATACAACAGCCGCAGTTAATTATTGAGCAATGACATACCAGTTAAGATACATAGTTTAGCAGCATAGTGGGCATCTTCACGTCCATACATGTCCATTGCAATTTAACAGTATGGCATTTCTCATGTTATCATACCTCTAGCTGAAACACAACCATTTCTTAGGGTATTCACCAAAACAATACAACTAGGTATATAATATACTATCCTACATATATATATATAAACGTCGGGAGGTTAGAGTTTGCTAATCCAGGTGCGATGCTAGCTTGGTGGGGCAGGTACATCTTACTAGTAAAAGAGTGCTTGTTGAGTGCGTGATTTCAGGGAGGCTTGTGTGGCTAAGTTTTGTATTAGTCATGTGTCTGCTATGGTGTGTCGGGGTTTTGTAAACGGAGCCAGCAGGTGAATGGGGCCCATATATCTTTTGGCCGGGATTTAATTGGCATGAGTTCCCAAAAATTGGTCAGCTGTTCTTTGCAATATGCAACGTCCTTCAGCCAGGCTTTGATGCCGGGGCTGGTTTTCCTCCCCAGTGTATAGCCACACAACGCTTAGCTAATAGGAGCAGCATGGCGATAAGCCATCGGTTGGCAGCTAGGACATCTTTTACGTAGCCTAGTAGTGCTAGTAACAGAGAACCCACCAGCCTCTGATTGGTTATGTCCTCAATGTGTATGAAAACTTCCTTCCAGAATCCAGCAGTTCCATGCCACATGCAGAAACGTGGCCCCTGGTGATTTGCAGTGCCAGCAAGTGTCATCGGGGTGTATTCCCATACTGTGTAGTTGCACTGGGGTGCTGTATACGCGGTGTAGGAATTTTAAATATATTAGTCTTAAGCGGTAGTTTGGGGAGAGCTGCTCGAGCTGACCGCAGCAAAATGCCCATTATGAATCCGTGATCGGGAGTTCAGTTCAACAGGCCAGGAATTATGAGATTTAGGGGCAATGACTGGAGAAGTACATTGTGTGATGGTGTAGACTCGAGTTATTAGCTTACAGGCAGATGAGTCTGAGAGTATATGCTCTAAGGCCGGAAATGGCGGAGGGAAAAGTGTTGTGAATTGCACGACAAGCAGCTCGCAGTTGGAAGTATAGTAATGTTATGTTATGTTAACTACAATTTATATAGCGCATAATCACCTGCAGGTCTCTTAGCGCTTGTTGAGAAGACCCAGAAGCCATCTGCCAGTCCCGAAAGCACCTAAGCAGGAGGAGTTAGACAATGTCCAATGCCTCCCTAAACAGATGAGTCTTGAGGCGTTTCCTAAAAGGAAGAAGGGCGGATTCCTTGCGGAGATTCTCAGGCAGTTGGTTCCAAAGTTGGGGAATTAAAACAGAAAAAGCTCTGCCACCTTTGGATGCAGTGTGTCCAATGGTGACATTTGAAGGGATTTGGTTAATTGTTGTGGAGTAGCGAACTACCCCTCTGGATATATGTCTGAAAATGTGCTGATGTGGAGTTTGCGTGACCGCTCCACCGCGCCACTGTCCATTAACAGGGGAATTTGGGGATTGTTAGCTAGTGGAATGAACGGTGCATATAGTCTGCTCAGGTTCGCCCTTTTCGGTAGTCCCTCCAATGCCCATCTAAGGGCCTCTACTGTGTCAATTTCCTGTCTAGGGTTCTGGTAGTCCTTGTATAGGGCTGTGGTTAGTGGGAGAGGGCAAGCTCGGTCTGTCTCGATTGCAACATGGGGTTGGAATGGTGTTGGGTATTGCCAGAAATGTAAGAACTGAGCTTGGGCACAGTATGCATACAGTTCAAGGTCGGGCCCCTAATCCACCCTGTGCCAGTGGAAGGGTGAGGAGCTCTCAGGATACTCTGGGTTGTTTGCCCACCTATGCCAGTTCGATCATGACTGACTTAAGGCATTTTAGGAAATGTGTAGTAAGTGGCATCGGGATGCTGGCGAAGAGGTACAGTAGCTTAGGGAGGATTATCATTTTTGTAATAGAGATGCGTCCTGTAAGCGTCAGGGGCAATCTGTTCCATATGCGCAATCTCTCCCTAATTTTAGTATTTACATGGAGTTTACTATAGATGAGAATGGCTGTGGAAAATGGGAATAATAGAGTCTGCGAGTTCTCTGAGATGCGGGACCCAAAATAGCGATCTGATACATAGTTTGTGGACCTATGAACATTTGCTGCCCTTCTGGGAGAGGGTGTTTACGTGCCTTGGTTGTGTGTTAGAATGGGTCTCCCCAGAGACCCTAAATTTGCATTACTCCATGTGATGGCTGACTTAGATTGTAATGGATACCAAGCGCTCTGCTGTGGCTAGGGTTGGTTGTGGCAAAGGAGGACTTATCCAGAGCATGGAAAAGTGCGGACCCCCCCACTGTTGGAGGGGTAGAAGAGGCGTTTAGACCGTTGCACGAGCCTAGAGATCCCTGTATTCGTGGCTAGCTGATACCTGCAGAAACACTACAAAATCTGGCTTGAGTGGTGCCAGTTTAGGGGGATCTTCATTGAACCGGGTGGAGACCCATTCAAACTTTGGATGAGGAAGTCCAAACTTATGGTAGACCTACACTTGATTGAGACAGTGGGGGTGGAGAGAGTGGGAAATCGATGGTGGGTAAACGGACATCTATGATCAAGGTAATTGACCGTTTCTGTTGCAATCATCACGTCAGTCCACAATGTCGGTTTTCATGAGTGTTGTTTTATTGGGGACGAGATGTCTAAGACAAAATCAAGAAAATATTTTATTTAAAAAGAAAAAAAGAAAGATGGAGTAGTAAGGCCTCTTCCAGATCTTCCCCTCTGTTGGTTTTTGTTTGTAAAGTTTATCCTAGGACAGAGGATACTCATTGAGGACACGCCTCAATATGACTTACAGTTTAAACAAGGTTGTGCAGTATAGGAACCATATTCTCTTTTTCGGAAACAGATGGATTTCTTTACATAGAAGATGCCATATTACTCGACATTTCAAGTACTGGCCAGTCATTAATCTGTAAATGGACGCAAACATTAAAGTGCTGTTCAAGGCTTGAACTTCACGCTATAGGATGCAGGCTCTCTTGAATGACCTTGTCCATTGGTTGTAGAAACCTCTGTAACTCAAGGGATTCACATTTTTTTTTTCTGACCAGCTGCCCTTGTCTATGCCTACTTCAACTTCCTCTCTCTGCCCTCCTAAGTAGGCTCCTATTTAATCAAGTCATAGCACTTTTCAGGCTCCAGGGAGCTGTGCCTCGTTGCTAACCAAAATATATTTTTCACTTTATATATTTTTTTGGGTCGCACAGTATAGTAATTATCCCACACTTTTTTTTAGAAAGCCATGCATGCTTATTTAGACATGGGAAGACCACACTCATAATAGGCTGGAAAAACATGATGGATTCGTCGGGTGGGTGTGTAGGGACAAAAGCCATACCATGACTGCAGAAACTCTGCCATTCAGCCCGTTTGACTAGCGTCCCCTAGAGTTATCCACCAGTGGACTCATTCATGGGAGCTGTTCCAGGGTTTTGTGACATTCACTAGCAGAGTGCAAGGCTTTGCTGGTGCAGCCCAGGTATGCACTCTAAGAGTACCCCATACCCCAGTCAATGGTAGCTAGTGCTAGTGCACCTCCTTACAGTTGGAGGCTGCTTATCTTGGTTTACGAAATCTCGGTACGACCAAAAGATTGGCTGCAGAAGAGCATAACACCCAACAAGAGTATTACGCTCTGCTGCAGCCAACCTTTTGGTGGTACCGAGATTTGGTATATCAAGGGTTGAAGGTCACGGGCTCTCAGTACATGCCCCTTCTGTTTAGATTTCCCTCCCTTTGCATATCCGCTCTCTCGCTGAACTGAACACTTTGAAGCATGACTTGAAAACCTGGCTCCTTAGGAAAGCATTTAAGTTGCACCTATAAGGCTGGCTTTCTGACCACAGTGTCTTTATCTCTCAGGTTTTAATAGCACCATGGAACCCTCGGGTGAACGAGCGCTCCAAAAATACGGTCTAACATTAACACAACATCTTAGTTTAGGGGCAGAGGCCTCTTGAAGAAGACCGGTCTGTTAATGTGACACTTGGAATGCTTCCTTTTCCCCCGTGGTCGGTCTGGTTTCTCCTTGTACTGTGAGTGACATATTACAAGTTTGAGTTGTACATGGAAGACTGTATGTAGGTTGAATAGTGTCCTATAGAGAACATAGTGATTACTTGCACAGTATGGTGGCTTTCCTCTATATTTTCTTCAGCCTTTCTTATGCACGTCAATCTGCTTGCATATTGCCCATGGGTCCTGCGCCAAAAAACCTCAATATGTGTCTAGTGAGCTGAAGTAATATTAATATTCGTCCCTGTCAGCCTGTTTCTGCATAGCACTTTACCTGCACTTCCCTTTTTCTTGTATGTTTTTCTTCGGATTCACTAGGAGAGTATCACATTTTGGTGCAAGCTATTACAAATTGACTCAACTTTTTTTTTTCTTTTTTAAATACAACTCGCTCCCCTTATGTACTATAGAAAGCTCAGGAAAGTACATCCTGCCCCGATTGAGAGAGTTGAAATTCGAACCACATTTATGCTTTGACTTAAAGATCGTGCCCCAAAAGCAGGATAAATGCTTGCCAATCCAGCCAGTAGTTGTGTTTTGCCTGAACCTTAAGGAGACTCTGCACTGGACCAAAGGATATTTGCCAGGAACAAAACCCTGGTGAGTTTTTATTTTGGTGAAGGATAGAAATTAAGGTACTGTAGAGGAGAACGCTTTACTGTGAGAAAGAGCAAAAACCGGGTGACTGAAGCCTGCGTGGAGTTCATATTGTGTGAGTGAGCTGCCCAAGAGCCACAGAAGGATCTTGCATACCACCTGGCTAAGACCAACCCAAGAAGCATTTGTGTTACCAGAGATCGAGGATCCATAGAAAAGAAAAGAATTTCAGGAGGGCGAGTTTGATGATGTTTCCTGACCTGCCTTGCACTATCATTGTTGTGTGGGAACATGTACCTATCTGTTGTCGTTCCCTAAGGGATGGGGGGCGGGGGGGTGGGGGGTGAAGAGTTCCTCCTTGCTCCATTTTATGGGGCTACTGGTCTGCTGGCTACAAATGGTCACCCTAATTCTGTATCCATTTCGATTATCTTCCAGCCTCTATAGTGCTAGATACATCTTTTTTGAAGTTATTGTTTAATCCCAATCCTGTATCCCCCTACCCAGTACCCCGACTAGGTAAGTTTATAGGTCCAGCGGATGCCCCGGTCCCTTGGCTGCTCTCTCCACTGAAATTCTGTCAGACGGCTTAAACTGTAACTACTGCCATTCATTGTAGCTGGAGAACAAAAGGGTTTACTCCGAAAAAGATACCTGTTTCTTCAGACCCATGCTCATTTTATTGTCATCGATATAACAATCGATATAACAAAGGGAATACAGAGAACCTTATAATATACATCCTAGACTCCAAAAGAGTTCACTAAGTGTTCCTGTGGGAATAATTTAGGAGGATAGTAATTGAGAGGACTTTATAAAATCCAGTCTTTCTGTACGGCAACCATCACAAAATGAGTGATTCTCTTATGGCTTTTTGAATACCTACATCAAACATATACTGAGCCCATCATGCTTGCACTGTAGGTTGAGTCATTACTACAACTGAATAGCCAGTCGAAAGGTATTAATATTTTCACAGAAGAAGATTTATCCATAAACATAACCTGGTAACAGACACGATCCTTCTATTT